>CAJRST010003335.1:2346017-2441675 GCA_907169785.1 Menidia menidia | reverse complement strand
TACAAGATGGAGAGCGTGTACTCCATGCTCAAAGACAAAGACATGGAGCTCTATCTCAAGCTTGTAAGGCCAAAATTTGATGTGTTTGCTCTCTCACTGCTCCATTTTTAATATGTATTTAATTATTTAATATGTATGTACATATTAAATAAAGCCATATATATATATATACCATACACCTAAAAAAAAAAACTTGATTATGTGTATATATTGGTCCAGAATAGGTCAATTTTGAAAAAAGATATTAATTTAAAAACTTCCTTGATCCAAAGAAGCATTTTATATGCTAAGAAATGAGTGTTTCTGCTTTAAATGAACACATTGGAGATGATTTGTGATGTAATATGTGAGTTGTCAGCAAGGTTTGGTAAGTGCTTTATGCACAACCCATTTACCACCGCAATGTTGTGATATGCAAAGACGATTTAAAAAAAAAAAAGTCAATACTAGTATTTCAGGTGTGACTGAATTTCTCATTTTTTATATTAAATGAAAAACATTGCCTTAATGAAGTGATTGATTCCGTTTTCCTCTTTCCTTCCTTCATAGGAGGAGCAGAACATCAAACCGCAGTATTTTACATTCCGCTGGCTGACCCTTTTGTTATCGCAGGAATTCCTTCTTCCAGATGTCATCCGCATCTGGGACACCTTGTTTTCCGACCAGGACCGATTCCATTTCCTTATTCTGGTCTGCTGTGCCATGCTAATGTGAGGCTTGTATATCGGGACTCCAGTCCCACCTCTAGTGCTGACACCTCCCAATTGTTCTGTGAATTATTAAAAAATATATATATATTTTTTTCTGTTGATAGACTCATCCGGAATGACCTACTGGCAGGAGACTTCACAGTTAATATGAGATTATTACAGGTAATTCTTGCAGAATCCACAGTAACCAGCTTCTGATCTTTGTTATCTTGACTTTATTTATTTATATATTTTTGTTGTCTTCTTTTTTCTTTTAGGATTACCCCATCTCCGATGTCCACACGATTCTGACCAAGGCCAAAGATCTGCAGGATAACTCCTAACCTGACCCCTGTGATCCTCAAGCCTTCTCTGCCTCTCCCTGTGGTAGGTCGGAGTTCAAAGGTAAAAAAAAAAGAACAAAAAAAGGTGGATGGACTTGACAATGAAGAACCCGTGCAGATGCATTGGGCAAACCCAGTATACTGCTTTTTAACTCTGTGTCTGAACGTTTGCCCACTGACGACTGCCTTTAAAAACCTGGAGGGAGATCCTGAAATGCTTCCCCATGCATTGTGGGAAAGGCCTCCTCGGTATGTCTTCTTCCTTCTCTCGCAGCCATTTCTCCCGTGGAGACATGTGCTTGGAAATCATGTTTGTACTAATCATCCAAGGGAGAAGGAGCCACAATAATTCTACGCTACCCAGTTTGTTATGAAAACATGCCAGAAATGTTCAATGATGGAGCCAAGATAGGAACAAAACCTCACTGTATCTAGTCGGTCTGAGCAAATACTTTATAGGGTTTAGCAATAGTGCATGTTTTTTTCTTTTTAAGTGTTCTACATTTTTAAAAGTTAAAACCTTTTTTTAAAGTAAGAAACATGTATGCCTTATGTGTTTAATATTGTGAAACAAGACGGTGTTCCAAATATTTTCCGAGAGATGAAATAAATACAAAGTGGTGGGCTTGGCATATTCAGTGTGGCGTTAGTAAAGTCTTTTTCTAATTCTGAAAGTCGTCCAAGAAAAGCCTTGCTGTGTCATTAGATGTAATGTCCACTAATACAACTTCCAGGGTTAAAAAAAAAAAAAAAATAAAAAAAAAAAACGCACAAACCATCGCACAAAGTTGCAAATACAATGCACTCTATGGTTTGATTTTTTTTATTTTATTTAATTTTTAAACGTCATATACATATATTTTCTTCGGCCTTGAAGCTGATAGTCATTTATTAATTTTTAAAGTAGTTTTTCTATAGTTTTTCTAAACATGAAGTATCCTTCTGATCATACTGAAAACACATTCGCTTTGGTTTAGATAAAGACATGTGACATCTTTCATGTCTTACATTGGTCAGTGTTAATTAACTAATTTTTCAACAGATTAAAGTGCATTCCAAGTCAGCTTGGTTTGCCTAACTTGGAGAGGGAAAACGTACATAAATTTAACATGTACACACATACCTAAATGTTAAACTTAATGTAAACTAAACTTAATGTTAATTCTAATGATAAAAGGCGAATTCTCCTAAATCAAATCTATAATCTTTTTATCTGGAAATGCAGTTTGACTGCAGTAAATTTGGTCACAATTTTCAGCGCCTCGACTTGAAAAATTGTAATTTGGACTTGATACTAAAGGATCAATTTGTCATCCTCGCTTTTCTGGGGAGCTGCAGAACCTTATCAGTATGTTATGGAATCAAGTGTTTTAAAAAAAGTTATTTAATTAAAAGGGCAAATCTAATTTGCATTAGAAGGTTATTTGTCTACCATTAGCTGGTAAAGCAAATGTGGGAGGGTTTAGCATGCTTGAAGACCACCGTAGCAATTTTGATTTAACTCCAGATCTTATTAGAATAAGTAAATATCACTTTGGTTGAGCCAGACTATGTCCTCTGAGATTCATCTAGGTGTTGATTTCTTATTCTGTGAGCACAGAATGAATATGATTTCCAGGCCAAGAGATATTTCTGTGTAAAAAATCTTTACTTTTACAACTGACGTTCTAATTTCAATTAACCAGCTATTAAAATGCACTATTCATATAATTTGCAGATTTGCGTGTTGATATTTGTCTAAATTCTGTTTACATTTAGTAAGTAATAATTCTTCCTTTCTTTCAATCGACCAATGAAAGGGTTGTCTTACTGTCTCGACAAATTATTTTTTTCTTTTTTTGGCCAAATGAGTTATGAGTCACTACAGTTACAATCACACAAGGCAAAAACACTTTTCTCGTCCCATGCATCAAAGGGGATTAAGTTGTTGAACGAAGTGCATCAAATGCTTTAAAGCTGTGGCCTGATTGAGAAAATGTTAGACGGTGTAACACTTGTATTTTTCTTTTTGAAGGATTTAAAAAAAAAAAAAAATCCTAAACCTAGTATATCTCCACTTTTGTTCTTTTGTTTTTTGCTCTTGTGATGGTGGTAATCACTTTGAACACTTTAAACCGCTCTTCTATAATAATGATTGTAAGTCTTTCGATATCTTCAGCTGAAATATTCTCAACCAGAAATCAGAAATGAATTATATTACTAAAGTTCTCTGCAGATGTCACTTTGCACTGAAGGGTAGTTTTTGAAGTCAGTACAACTTTTACAACTTTTCGGTGAGGCGTAAAACGTGGTGTTATTTCGATAAATGTCGAGGATACACAAACAAAACCGCAGGCATTTGGTCTTTAAGTGCTTGTACGCTGTTAGTTGGGATGAAATCATGAAAAGACAAACCGCTCCACTTATCGTGGAAAAGAACATGTGAAAGTACTAAATCTAGATGTTTGTAACAGACCAAACAAAAGCCAACATCAGAATAGGAACACTTTTTACTAATTGAATATAATTGCCCGTGTGTGTGTGTGTGTATGTGTGTATATAGAGCTAAACCTGCAATGTAGAAACAGAAGTATAGCAAGCCTGACAGCGGTTCTTTAATTAAGGTGCAGTTACCCAAAAAAGAGTGTGCGGGAGTCAGCACGCGCAGTAACATAGACGCTTTTAGCCATTACTGAGGTGGAACCACGACATTTGTTCATTGGTTATTTGGGATCGTATCAAAATACCCAACTCACCGCAGAAACACTACACATGTGCATTTGTCAATATACATATTTGCATAACTGTAGGTAAAAACCAGATGGAAAAACTAATATATTTGTATGTGTGCGTTTCTGTGTGTACGTATGTAGGTGTGTGTGTGTGTATATGTGTGTGTGTGTGTGTGTGTATATATATATATATACACACACACACACACACACATGAAGGAGGGCAAAAATAGAAAATTGTAAGACTTTTCCCCTGGGAGACATCTGCACTTTTTTTCAGAACATAAACTTTTGGACTTTTGGTTTTCCTGTCTGAAAACCTCTTGTCTGCAGTGAAGACCGCTTCAAGCAGAATTTTATCTTACTTGACATAACTTAAGGAAGGAAAAGAACAAAACAGACGAGTTAGATATCTAAGTGTGTTTTAACTACATCAAACCACTTGCAACCATGTAGAATGTTGCTCCATAGACCAAAACAGACTCCTGAAGGTATTTTGTGTGCAGTGTTTTTCTTTGTTCTTTTGAGGGACTGTTACTAAAACGTCTTCTTTCTCCTATTCTGAATGTGTATTTATTTCTGTCCTGATGGATTTTTGTGTTCGTGGTGAGTGGGGCGGTGGTGTTTGATATTCTATCTTATGTCAGCTATATTTGCATGATTTCAATTTTGTAAGTACATTTTTGTAATGGTCTCCAGTGTTGAAACTTGTATAAATGTTTTTACATGTGCATTAAAATGAACGATTGGTAAATTCCCTTTGTTTGTTTTTATAGAGTAGGTTAAACCTGAACAAAAAGCAAAAATGCTATATAATAGATAGGTTAATTTGTTAAAAATTGGTCTCTTATAGCAGATAACAAGCATGGTGCCTCCATTTTAAACAGAGGGAACCTGAATCTGATGATCAACATCCCAGCCATCAGCGTATATTTAATCTGTAATGGACAAAAAGCAAGATGTGAATCTTTCTTTCTTGTTTAATGTTGGTGAGTAATTCTTTTTCTTTTTTTTCCTTTCTTTTTCTTTTTTTCTCTTCTTTTTTATTTGTATTTTATTTTTTAAAGTAATTCTTTTTCTAAGACTAAAACAAAGATAAATTAAATAGGAAAATGCAGGTGGTTTACAACAGATTTTTTTTTTCTTGTTTAACGTTGGTGAGTAATTCTTTTTTTTTTCCTTTTTTTCTTTATTTTTCTTTAATTTTTCTTTTTTTTCTTTTTCTTCTTTTTCTTTTTTTCTTTTTTTTAAAAAAGTAATTATTTTCTAAGACTAAAACAAAGATAAATTAAATAGGAAAATGCAGTTGGTTTACAACTGAACATTTTTTTTTCTTGTTTAATGTTGAGTAATTCTTGATCTTAGACTCAAACAAAGATAAATCAAATAGGAACATTCAGTTGGTCTACAACTGAACATTTGTTTCTTGGATTCTTCAAGAGAAAACATGATAGTGTGTCATTACCAAGTATCCTTTCTTCCTCATGAGTAAAAGCAGCCGTCATAGGTGGGCTGACTGTTAGCGGACACAATCCACAGACTGCTTCCAGGAGATAAAACTCTGTTCCACACCGGAGAGTGTAGATCAAAACCCATTCCTCATCCCCCTAAACCACACACGGGAACAGAAACGGGTGTTCTACTAACTCTACTATAGTCGCATGTTTCTGCTACAGGTTAAATCGATGGTAGAACAGAAGAGACAAGTAAGCAAGGCCCAAGAACAGAGCGTTATAAGCTTGTGTGATGTTTTAAACAAAGCTATATGTTCAAAGTTGGAGGCAATCGGCTTTCACCAGAACAAAGAGCTTAACAGGTGATGGAAATGTTTCTGATCTAAGTCCAGGGACTGCTGTTTCTTGGCCTTAGATCAGTTCAGCATACTAAACCACCTGGGGTTGGAACATAAGTAAAAAAAACAAAACAGATATTTACATTTCTGGTGGGAACATGAAGAAAATTCATATGTTACATTATAGCATGTGAGGTTCAACCCATCCTTTAACTCGTACTCTCCACAGAGCCGGGTTATTTCTAGGAATATGTCAGTGGCCAATGATTTAATATTATAATATTATCATTTAAATGAGATTTTATTGTACAATTTACAATTTATAATTGTCCAATCAGTACTTCAGGTAACATCTAATTACGACTTTATTCCTGATCGTTTCGTGCACAAGTCACCTATCCTTTATCAGAATCAAAGTCAAATGAATATATATAGGTTCTACTTAGCAGTTGTTAAAGTTACTTGCCCAAGAGTACAAAGATTTTATCCATTTATGTTCTCACATTGGAATCATTGTGTTGAGAAATATCAGGTTCAGCCTATTATGTGCATTTATAAACAGTGGCATCAGAATTTTCCCTTTTTTTTCTTGTCTTTACATAGGGATGCTGTTCATTAAGTAAAGTTTCTGAAATTTGTTTTTGATGCTAAAAGACATACAGACTCTGAAAAAGACACAAATGCTGGGTCCGAATCAACACACAACACACACCCTTCCCTTTAATGGATGGATATTGTTGGTAATTCATGCTTTCTATAAACTTTCACCACGCCCATATGTTTTTATCCACTCTTTTCTGGTGTCATGCCATGGTCATATTTCCATAATTGTTCAACACAGATCAATATTATGTTATGGATTCATTAACTGCTCAGTTTTGCTCCATACTTTTTCTATATCTTAAAAAAACAATTAATTTTAGCCTGATTTAGTGTTTGAGTTTAAGTCTTAGTATTGTTTTGGCCGATTTAGTAAACAACAACTTTTTGTATTTTTCTGTACTCTGGCGTGAGGCTATCCATCCACCTAAGAAAAGCTGATGTCCAGATGACGATGTTGTGACATTTCTAGTTTGGAACATGGGATCCAGCCGGACGGCCAGATAGAAAGGAAAACTTCAGTTTAAAACTTGGCCTAAAAAGGATATAAATTACATTCAAATTCTAAATAATTATTTATACACGTGAAGACATACATGCTAAGTGTTTGTAGTCTTTGTTTTACAGTTCTTTGGACTAAATATGAGCACTTTTAGCTGTCGATCTATCAGCTTTAACTAGTTTTAAGATAACTTTTAAACAACTGACATTATATCCCTAAACTTTAAACAGTGTGATATTCACAGTAATAGATAGACGTCATTTCTTAAAGCTGACATGAAGACAAACGTATATTTTCTATTATCAGTCAGACTTTACGATTGTTTTTTTTCCTTTTCCACTCAAAGCAGCTTTTCCCTTGAAAGGAAGATGCTGCTAACAACACTTCACTGAACTATTCAATGCAGGAGAAAAGATAATTGACCTAGTTCTAGACAGAATCCGTGCACTGGTAATTGTTTCTTTTCTCAGCTTAAACACTTCACTGGCGTTTCGGGATTCCTGGTTTTCTGAAGCTTCAGCGGTGCCACTGCCTCTGCTTTCATGGAACATTTATCTGCTGACTAAGGAAATAAAATCAAAGCTGGAGTTCTCAACATACTCAGCTTTTCCCTGCATTGGCAGAGCCCCTAAAATCCTGCCACCCCGACCACCAACACCACCCGAAATTCTCCAACTACCCTTTCAAGCTGGATAACAAGGCCATCTTCAACATCTGCTGCACAAATCTTATAGATATGGAGCCACCCCCACCTACTCGGAGGGGGCTTATCCTCACGTCCACTCTCCTCTGGCCAAATAAGCCCTGTCATTTCTCACTTTTTCAGAGATCACAGGTACCTGCTTTTAGCCAGTCGATCAGTTGGGTTCCATTGCAGATCCAGACTGGCTGAGGCCACCTTGGTGCTTCATATTGTTGGCAATTGTTCACAACAAGAGTGACATGTTGTCAACCATGAATTAGGTCACCTGATTCATGTTAAAGCTGGATCGGACTGATGGAAGTCTTGAAAGATCTAATGAGCTGAAGGTGTTCCTCAACAAGTTCGGTATCCTTCACGAAACTACAATTTTCCAGATGATGTCAGTCCCAGGGTTCTGAAAACCTGCTCAGAACAAATATGTCAGAATCAAGAATCACGTTTTATACTATTTTATTTCTCAAGTCCTTTTAATAGAACTCAGACTGCGCTGTTATGTGAGAAACTCCATAGATTCCAGGTGGGTACCTCTGGAACCATCTAGATTGAAGACTACCTCACAAACACCACGGTATGTGAGACTGAAAGAGATGGTGGTCAGCAACACACTGATGACTCAGGAGTTGTGGGGTGGACCAGCGGTGAGTGCCGAAAACCGGTCTGTTAGTTTGTTAGATGGTCTGGAAACAATTAACTCATCTTAAGCACCGGCCGAACAAAAGAGACGATTGTTGATTTCAGGAGTAAAAGGAGTCCACAAAGCACTGTTAACCACTGACCCTATGGAAGAGGATCACAGCTAGCTTGAGGTTTAGCTTCTACAAAGATTGGACAAGGGAAATTGTACCCCTAAAAGAAGCTGAGATCTTCCAATGTCCGCCACCAAGTCTGTTGTTAAAAGTGCAATCGGCTTAAGGCCGAGGCTTAAGGATTTTAAACAAAGTGATCCAGATGGCTGGTTCTGGAGCCGCTTGATGTGTGAGATGATAGACAATTCATCACATCCTTTACACAATACACGGAAAAACAGCTTTGTCAAGTTTGGTTCCAGGCAGAAGGGAACCGAGTACAATTCCTGCCAGCAGCCATGACAGTCCACAATTAGACGTTATCTTTTTGTTATCAATTATTGTTTCTATCATTATTTTGATCTTTGCTTTTATTTTCTTCAGCAATACTACATTTTTTGTTTGATTTTCATTCGATTTAATTTTCAGGCTTATGATCACTTTTTTAACCTTATTTGGGAATAAGTGGTCCAAAAAATGGATGGATGGATGATCACTGCTTTACCTAAATTCGATAGCGTTGATCAGGCCTCCTGCTGCTTAATTGTCAACAAAGTGTTTACTGATCGATGCGTGAATAATGAGTTGCAGATGTGTTTAAACCATGCTTCATCGATTTTTGCTCTCAAACTTTGCCAGTGAGTATGTGGACAGAGGGCGAGAAAAGTAGTGAGACTTCTGTTTTGAAAAGGCGATGATACACCCAACTTTTAGCAAACTTCCACTCAACTTTGAATTAAATCCCATAAATTAGCTCCAGGACGTTTGAAATAATCCGCCTGTGTCACGACTGTTTAGGCCAGTTCCCTGATACACAAACAAGGGAATGTTTTTGCCATTAAAAATGGTCCCGTAAACACAATAATGCTCGGACGATGACTCAACTTCCTCCCCATTCGGTCACTGAGGGTCTATTAATGTTCTCATGATTTTTTTGCGGCCACCACCGGATAATGGAGGAATCTGACCTCCCTTCCATGGCAGTGGTGTGTGTATGTGTGTGTGTGTGTGTGTGTGTGTGTCTTATTTTCATTTTATTAGCACTTATTAAGTCAACAATTGTCTCACTTTTGGGTTAATTTACAGATCTTTACTTTTATCAATAGATGACTTTAATCAACCTTAAACCATCAGTTATTTATGTTACTTCCTTTCTCCCAACAGTTCCAAACAGATGTTGACCTCTGTCCACAACCTCAAAACATACTTTGCCATGTATGATGCTAAGTCCAAAGAGCAATAAAAGCAAAAAAAAACATTAACTTTCATACTTCTGCCAGTGTTGCTTCGCCAAAGGCCCAAATTACAAAATGAGGGTGAAACAGAATGAAAAAAACCTTAGACTCTCCACCATACGCTCTCGGTTTTGATAATCATATAAATGTCTGGAACAGAATTAGTCTTCTCAACCAGTTTAGTGGTAAATCCACCCGGTGAGGACCGTCCAGTTTGCTCCGGTTTGGGTAGTTTAACGTCTTTGTTGGGCGAGACGACAGTCAGAGGCAGAACTTTCCACAGGAAGGCGCACCTTCTTCTCTGCCTTGTTTTTTTTTAGCTTCTCCCTGAATTACCAGAGACACGCCCGGTTAGCCGCTAACAAGCTAAAAAAAGTATACTATCATTTACCTTCACACCCTTTAATATATAGTATTATTTCTCCTGTTTCTTATTGAGCTTTCATTGCCATAGAGAGGTGGATATTTTGGAAAGTGGTTATCTTAACATGGGTGGTACAATGAGTAATTATTCAATCATAAATGTATTTATTTGGCTTTTTAACATTTGAGCACTTTTTGAGAACTCTGTTTTCTGTACTGTACGCAGACCAGTTGAGCAGGGATGGATGGATATCACTTTCTTTGGCAGCAATTCCATGGAAGGCTTGTCAGAGCTTTGGATCAGGGTTTGTGGTTCCTGCAGGCCCTTTAAGTCGGGCGTGTGACGTCAGTGAGTGCGAGGGAGGGAAGGAACAGGGACGGATCACTCTGCCTCCGTGTCCAGGCATGAGAAAAATGCCTCTGCGTAAAAACCATATCGCCCTTAAATCTAACATGATTTTGGTCCTTTTTTTTTGACACAGAAAATCCTTGTTAGCAAAAAATGATATATTTAACCAAATAAATATATATTTCCTTTTCTGAGATGAACATAGACAACAAACAACAACAAGGCCAAAAAACAAAACCAAAACAATCCTCCAACAATTTGTCATGCGATATACACAGTACTATAAATTCAGAAAACCAACAAACAGTTCCCTGAATGAATGAGCTGTGGGAGTATCACCGTTAGGATGTGGGAATTGAATACATAGATAATGATATTTTGGTATAATAGGCCTAAGATAGCTCTCATTTTATCAGCTGTTGCGTCACGTTACATATTTCAAAGTTCTCTTCAGGAAGAGTTCCTCAAGTCATCGAGGGACATTTAAATATTCTTCTTTGATATTGTTGCCTTTTCATCTGTTCTCTGTGTCCAAGGAGGATTCATTGTTGCAAAAAATGGTTACATTTGAATTTATGTCTCAATCGTTAGTTCCTGTTTTCCTGCTTCTCTGCTTCTTTTACGGAGAAGACCACTTCTGATGAGGATTTAATGAACAGTGGATGGATACACTCTCATCTCAGGCCCTGTGTCTGGACTTTGATGGATTATGAACGCTCTTAAAGGCCTTAATTTCAGATCCTGTTCATTTGCTGCCCTTATGTATTCAAACAAACATTGTGCACAACACGACAACTCCATTTAAGGCTTTTAGTCAGTAGCTTTTTTTTGTCTTACAATATGATTTTATGTCAAATTACAGTATGTTACTTTTGGCATTTTGCACACATGCAAGTGAGAAAAAAATTAATGAAAAATGAAACTAATGAATGATAAAAAGGATTTTGTTTGCCACAAAAGGAAAGTTTATCATCACCATATAGAATTCTCATAATAAATCACTGTGTTCATTTGACATTTAAAATTTAAACAAGAATGTTATTAACATTAACATTAAAGTGTCTGAAAATGCAATTTTGTGGAAGTTTTCCTCCAGGTCGCTGTTTAGTAGTTTGCAATGGAATAAAAACTCAAATGACTTAAGCGCAAAGACAGGACTAAAAGTGAAAACGCAGAAGAGGGCTTTGCAACAGCAACCACTTTAAGGCAGAAACCCCTTTGAATCAAACTTAAGGACATCTCTTTTGCATTGCTTTAGTTTGTCTGAAGTCATTCAAAACTAAGTCTAAGATATATTTGCATTAAGATCAATAGAACTCATCAAAAGAATTGGAGCACGACACAAGTCGTGTTGACTATATTTGCAATTTTGATTGATTTTTGATTGATTTTCTTCTCATCTGTCAGACACGTGATGCCAGTTTCCCTTTATAGTTTTTATTTGTAATTTAAAGTGGGGAAAACAGCCTAAGTGTCTGAATCAAACTGAAGGACATCTCTTTTGCATGGCTTTAGTTTGACTGAAGTCATTCAAAACTAAGTCTAAGATATATTTGCATTAAGATCAATATAAATCAGCAAAATAATTGGAACATTTAACAACTTGTGTTGACTATGTCTGCGGTTTTAAATTGATTTTTGATTGATTTTATATCTGTCAGACACGTGATGCCAGTTTCCCTTTATAAATAGTTTTAATATTGATTTACAGTGGGGGAAAACAGCCTGGGTGTCTGAAAGTGTAAAAAACCCCATTTTAGATACATAAAATGTCTTTGCTGGTGGTGTAAATCTGTAAATATGTAGAAATGCACACTGGGTTTTCCGTTTTTCTTGAACGGGACACCAGTGAGCCGTCTTTCCCGAATAGACGATCTCTGACTGGGTGCGCGCGCGTGTGTGTGTGCGTGAGCGTGAGCGTGTCATGCCAGCGATATCTCAGACGTCACAGGCTGCCGTCGGTCCACTCCGGTCGAGATCGCTCCGGCTCCGATGAGCCGCCGGCTCCTCGCGGCAGACCCGAAGCGAAACTCCGCGGGCGGATTCGGCTCCACCTATCCTCCCCCTCCCCGCCTGGGGAACCGCTCACAGTCCTGTCCGGTCCGGAGCCGAGCCGGGGCCGCCGTTCCGGGTCCCCGCCGGGAGCAGAAAGCGGGTGGCCCTTGAAAGCGGGGGCGCGAGCGGAGCCCGAAGCCGCCGCCTGCGTAACGCCCGTGACGTCGCTCTGCCGCCTCGGTTCACCACCACGCCGCTCGGCTTCGGCTGGGGTGTGTGTCTGTGTGTGTAGGGGGGTGGGGGAGTAGGGTGGCAGGGGGGTGGGGTGGGGAGGGGTGGGGGGGGCGGTCCGGGCTCACCCGAGGTATCGAACAGTTTGTAGTCCGGTCGGTCCGCGCGCGCGGTGATGGAGAGGAAGAGGATGGACTGCCCCGCTCTGCCGCCCGGCTGGAAGAAGGAGGAGGTGATCCGGAAGTCCGGGCTGAGCGCCGGAAAAAGCGACGTTTACTACTACAGGTACGCCTCACACTGACCGGTCGGACCCCTCCACCCTCCCTCCAACCCCCCTCCCCTCAGCTCCCCTCTGCCCCCCGGCTGTCATCCTCATTTTTGGGGCTTTTGAGTGAACTTTTCCCTCTGTGCTCACCACCGGAGTGGGAAGTTCCCATGTTTTGAGTCGGGGTTGAGAGGCTCCCTGGTGGGTTTCAGTCGCAACCAAGCTTCCAGCTCCAGCTTCCCCCCTACCCCCTCATCCACCCCCCACCCCCCCATCCACCCCCCACCCTGTAATATTCATCCTAAGTGTGTATACAGAGGCTGCTGGTTGCCAGTGAGACGTTTACTGTCACTGACAGGGCTGAGCTCTTCTCCAGGGCCTGATCTAATCTCGCTGGACCTTCTGGGGTCATGAGGCCCCAACAGGCACCCCGCCCCCCCCTGACGCTTATTCCAAAACTAGAAAAATTAGATATTCTTTTGGTACTTCTGGTCTTTTTTTTGGTAAAGTCAATCATAATTCTGTGGGTTTTGCACAGGCTTTATACAACGGTGGTGGTGGTGGGGGGGGGGGGGGGGGTTGCGGTCATAACTGAGCCAGTTTGGTCAGTTCGATTAAGGATAACCGGATATATGTATGATTATTTATAATGTCATAGATACGACAATTAGTTTATCTTAACTTCGCAAGAGCTCAAAAGTTATAAGATGTTTCTCCAAATTGTTGTTTTTAAAATCTTAGTTTGCTTAGTTTTGGGGGGGGGGGGGGGTGTTGCGGTCATAACTGAGCCAGTTTGGTTAGTTCAAGTAAGGACAACCGGATATATGTATGATTATATGATTATTTATTATTTATAATGTCATAGATACGACAGTTAGTTTATCTTAACTTCGCAAGTGCTCAGACGTTTCTCAAAATTGTTGTTTTTGAAATCTTAGTTTGCTAATAATTTTATACGCATGACGCTCTTTCCCGCCAAATATAAAAACACTTAAAAATTACATTTTAAAGCTTTGTTTTACTTCATAGCGCAACACATTTTTGACCTTTTAACTGAGTCTAACAGGGAGTTTGTAAATTCGAAAGCGAAAAAGCAAATCTTGAGACGGCCATTTCCCTCCATTGGTGGAAACCTCAGTGAGGCTGAAATGAGTCCGAACTTTGGCCGTTTCATTTTTTTTAGGTCATATGTACTACAGCATTAAGATGATGATCCTTATTGCTTTTAACTATAACAAATGACGACATCACATATGAACGATATGACTTAATGTTGGACTTTAGCTCCCATAAATGTTAAACCACCTTTGTGTGTGTAATATATTCAATAATTGCACAGGAAACGGATCAAATCAACTTTAAATCATGTCGTGTTCATTAAAACTCCAACATTAACAGTAAAAAAACAGTAAGATGTACAGTGGTTTTAAAAAAAAATGGAGCAACTTTAAGGTTTTTAAAACAAAGAAATGCATTTTAATTTAGGCTGTTTTGTAGCTCCATATTTGAAGTTACAGAGCTGTGTCTGTTCACAAATCTAAACTTCTTTAAATATGTTTACGCTTTGGGCTGAAAATGGCATCGAGTTGGCCTGGATTTGATCCAGTCATGCGTCAGCTGAGGAGATTTCTTCTCTTTTAGCCCGATGTGGCGTCATCCCCTTTGAGCTCTCTCGTAAAAAGACGACCGAAGTCGACCCTTAAGTCTTTTTTTTTCGGGTCCTGCCTGCGTGTGCAGCTCGGTTCGCGTCAGATCTGAGAGGAAGTCGCTCCCCGCTGCAGGCCCGCCGCGCCGCAGGGCCCGAGGCCGCGCTCACTTCCTGTTAGTCTCCGGCTCAGGCAGGGCTCGCTCGCTTCAGCAGGGCCCCGGAGGCAAAAAACATCTGAGCTACGCTCACATCCTGGAGCCGTGACGCCGGGGGGGTTTGCTTTCGGTTTTGCCTGGCTGTTGTGACTCATCAGTTCCAGTAAGGGAACCAGTACGCAGGTCAACTGACTGGAAGAGCGACAACACCCTCCTCAGGCCGCCACAGGCTCCACCGTTAGCGAGCGTTAGCGAAACCTCATTCACACCCACAGAGAGCAGTTTTTAGGCCCGACGCAGACCACCGAGACCAGATAGATAACGCCCCCCTCCCCTTTGCAAACACAGGCGATTTTCAATCGAGACATAATGTGAATTATTCTGCCTGGTCAAGCAGGGAATCAAACACACACGCGCACATTTGTTGCTGCTGACCTACATGTCGGATGTGGCCGAATGCTTGATTCTAGCGTCTTTGTGAGGACCACATCCTCCTTTTTCCACCTTTAATGGCTTCTTTTTTTCGTTGCTGTTTGCAGAAAACAAAGCAAACGAAGCAGGTTCCATAATGTCTCCGCATCTTTATAGATAACAGACCCTTTTAACAAAAATAGTCGGGAAAATCTCCTCAAATCCCCCATTATTGTAAACAAATAAATGAGTTTTGCAACAGAACTTTTCCCACTAAAATGAAAGGTTATATTTTGATCCTCCACGAGGGCCCGTGCTGAGTCATTTTTGAGTGTTGGAGTATGAAAAATTCTGAGGGGGATGCATAAATGCAGAAACAAAAGTGTTAGACTGACATTTTCATATCCCTGCACAAGGCACACGGGTACTTTTGGAACTCTGCAAAGTGTTGAGGTGGTTACTTATTTTTTTAGTGTGAACAACCATACAGCGGCAGGCCGTGAGGGTTGGAATCTTGTGAGCTATCGATAACAGATTTAGAGTTCTCGAGCCGATTGTGCCACGTAAATGTTGCGTGTCACGTTAACCCGATAAAGTTTCATTCAAATCATGCGTGGAATTAAAGCCTTATGGTTTTAAACAAGAAGCTTCTGCATTTAGGTTTAGATAATTTGGATCTCAAAGTCTTATAGCCAAAAGTTCAATTTGCTCCACAAAAAGTTCATTCTTTTTTTATTGTCCATCTCTGTTGATAAGCATTTGATCACAGAAGAATTGAACTGACCCAAAACAAAGATGTATAAATATATTTTTGCTCCAGGCAAACCAGGTCTGCTGTTTTTTCCATTAAATTTCATTCATATCCACTGAGCCCTGATTGAAGTTTATTAAATTGAAATCTATTTACTTTGAGAGGATTTGAATTACTTAGATAATGTCTTGAAGTTAATTTAATACTTTCAATCACAGGATCTTTAATTATTGGCACAGGGTTTGTTATATGTATACACAAACACGTGCTAATAAAGGTTTGTGTATACTGATACATATGCATGTTTGAGTTACAGTATTACTAGCTTATTGATTAGCTTGTAAAATGATTTGGAGACAGGACTGGGTGAGCTATTTCTTCTTCCTCATCTCTTTTTGAACACCTAAAGTATTGTTACAAAATAGTTTGCTGGATAATCTTATGTTGCTCTTATGTTGTTTGTTTTGTAACTACTGTAATCTGAAAATATGTAATTGTATGTATATATATATACACACACATATGTATGTTTTAAAATGTTCTTTTATGTAATTGTACGCTTATTTTTTTATTGTTCAAAATGAATAAAGAGAAAGAAAGAGTTATATCCTCATTCTTTATTGTTCTCTTTTGTTCTTCTTCTTTTTCTTCCTTTGCTTCAGTCCCACAGGGAAGAAGTTCAGGAGTAAGCCTCAGTTGTCCCGTTACCTTGGAAACACGGTGGACCTGGCATGTTTCGACTTCCGCACGGGGAAGATGATGCCCGGCAAACTGCAGAAGAACAAGCAGAGATTCCGACACGACCCCCTCAGCCTGGCCAAGGTAGCCCTGGGGGGGGAGGCACCTGGGGGGGAGGCACCTGGTGGGGGAGGCACCTGGTGGGGGAGGCACTCTGGGTCGTGGCGCGGGTTATCAGATTATGAGATTAGCATGGCTCTTCCTCTAAGAGGTCAGTAGTTCAGCAGGTCAGCGGAGAAGAAGCCGGACGGAGGGTTTTCGTGGGCTCTTTAAGGCCATTTTATGTCCAATCTGTCCTGGTAGAATGGAGGCTTTTAGCCTAGTTTCAGACCCATCATCGATTCACTTCTGACTTTTGGTTGCATGTCAAGATATTGTTTTGTTCGTCCCACGACGGGGATATTTGAGACATATCTAGAACTTTGTGTCTGGGTGTTTTGACTGATATGTGTCCCGTTTATGAATGAAGGGTTTGCCATGTTTTGTCAGCATTTTTTGATTCGGTTTGTCTGACGTTTGTGAGTGGCTTTATCCCTTTCCCTCCCGTGAGCCAGATGTTTTCTTGGCCCAGACATCTTTCAGTGTTTTCTGTCTTTCGGCCCAATTCTTGCTTACAGGAAATAATCAGCAAAAACCAAAAATAACTACGTTAAAAGGCAGACCGATCTCGAATTTCTTCTTAAATGGAGGAAGAAAAGAAGAAAAATACATGTATATATATGTATGTATGTGTATATATATACATACATATCGGGTATATAGTTGGTCATAGACAGTATATTCTGTGCTAAAAAACTTGATTATATTGAGCGGGGTTATTTTAATCGTATTAATCCAGCTGCATGTGTGAAAACACAATAGAGGAAATGAAAGAACCGAGCGTTTCTAACAACTGGTCTGTTAATCATCTTCACTTTGAACCGTTTAAAGTCTTAAAAGATTTTTACCAGCAATATTCTAATAACTTATATATTAAACTAATAACTAATACTACCTAACTAACTTTTAATAACTTAGAAATTCAATTTTTACCAGCAATATTTGTATAACTCATGATACATGGACTAAAGTTTTAAAGCCAAACAAAAAAGAGATGGTGAGAAATCACTTTGTGGTTTGACAGCTCTAACCTAACTCTAACTCTAACCCCCGTGACTCTTTCTAGAGTATATAACGATAAAATGTGTGAAAGCATAAACAGGATATTGATCATTTAAATTATAGGCCCACAGCTCTGGTGCTGAGATATCCCCACAAAACAACAGAGACGTAAAACTTTACACATCCAGGGGACGGCAGGCGGAAAAGATATTGTCAATGTAGTTGATGTTATAGTTTGAACACATCCAGGAAATGGCCGCTTTAACGATATCGGTGTCTCATTTAAGGTTTATATCGTCTGAACCGCCCTCGTCCCAGCAGCTGTGCCGATATCAAACTCTGTCAAATGAATCCTAAACCTGGGCGAGCGGATTAAAACCAAACAGCAGCAGCAGCTGGTGCTTGAAACAGACTACGAGGCGTGGAATGATGAACCTCATAAAGTTTGGGGTGGGGGATGGGGGGATGGGGGCTTGCACCAAGTGAAATGTGCTGGAACAGATTGTTAGGATGAAGATGGATGCTTGATTCTTGTTCTTCATCGCTTTGCGTAGTTTTTTTTTTGGAATCTGATTTGATTCCGGTGCCACCAACGAGGCTTTTGCTAACGCTAAACGCTAAAGGAAGTTGTCGTGAACAGACCCTCGTCTCTACACCTTCGTTTCCCATGTTTGGGCAGATTTTATAGTTTTAGAGTCCCCATGTCATGTGACTTTACTCCTTCTTACACACTCATGGGCCTGGGCTCGCCATGTCCTCCCCCTCTGTTTGTTGCGGGATATAAAAAGAGTCTGATGACCACTGATTGAGTTTGGATCTGGGCTGTGTGTTCCTGATGAACATGGCTTTAAAAAAGTTACTTCAGGACAAGCCCATAAAGGTTTTTTTCACATGTTTTTATTTGTATTTTTTTGCTGTGTCATCCTTTACATAAGTAACTTCACAGCTAAGACAGATTGTGGCGGGATCAGGCTAGCTCTGCTGGTGGGAAGGTTCTCTCTGGCTTTTTATTCCCTCTCCCCTCTAGCAAAGACGCTAGTTTTCTCTTTAATCCCGGAAAGAATTAAGATGCAGGTACGTTCATTGCTGACGTACAGTTAACAGCACATGATATTTTACCTTTGAATCTGTCCTTTTTTATGGTCGACTTTCTTCCGTTGGGTAAGAATAAGGCGACGGTGCACGTGTGTGCTTGCCGTATTGACATGGTCTGCAGCTCTGTGCTGCTGTTCTTCACACATCATTACCTCGGAGCACACACACGCACACACACACACACACACACACACACAAACACACACACACACACATTTCCTGCCGCGGCCTCAGTCAGTGTCGAGTTAACCCTTAAGCTCGAGCGACAGATGCAGGCTCATGCCTTCCTCTTGTCCCGCGTTTAGGGAGCTAAACCAGATCAAAAAAGAGGGAATAAAGGTGGAGAAGAGCCATTGAAGGAGAGGAAGAGAGCACAACTGTAGGAAGTCGAGAGCTCTGACACCACTGGATGCGTCACCAACGCCGTGCATTTGTCTTTTCCAGGGAGGGAAACCGGACCTGAACACAACCCTGCCTATTAGACAGACTGCGTCCATCTTTAAACAGCCCGTTACCAAGGTTACAAGCCACCCGGGCAACAAGGTGAAGGCAGACTTTCAGAAAGCGACTGAGCAGCCCAGACAGGTGAAACCCTGACACACACACACACACACACACTTGTCTCAGTGTCTGGCCTAAATGTTTTTCACATTTTTTTATCTAGCATTAGAAATAGAAATTTAATATGTATCTGTGTGTTTGTAGCTATTTTGGGAGAAGCGGCTGAAAGGTCTCCGGTCGTCAGATGTTACAGAGCAGGTCTTGCGCACCATGGACCTGCCCAAAGGGATTCAAGGTAGGTTCTTCAGCACTCAATTCAATTCAGTTAAATTCAACCGGACTGTATTTACACAGCACCGAATCACAACACGTCATCTACAGTCCAATTCAACCAGTCCTAATACAAATCATTGTAATGCAGTGGTGGACCGTCAGGGCCTGCAAGGCCTTCTCTGCTGGCCTAAGAAAATATCTGAATCACAGACTGATGTTATATTTTGTCCATGAACACTTTAAATAAATATTTCCAAATGGTCTGTCAGCTTCCCTTCATAGCTTTTCCCCTGGTTGTGCTGCTTCCAGACATGTATTTTCATAATAAAGCTTTTAACCAATCACATTTCAGCCATCATTTGTTGCTAGGCAGGGTCAAAGTCAAAGATGTCTGCCTGGAGGCCTTCACAATCCATTCTGCGGGCCCTCTAACAGAAAATATATTATTAAACTGTTGCTTTAACCAATCAGATTTTATGTTGGTGACACCAGGGCCCTCTAGAAGGCCTTTGGCAACGTCACCGTATTTAAACCTGCTGATTGGATAGTCAGATAGCGTACCAGCCAAAGCTAGCAAACGAGTTGGCTAGCTTTGCTAGCTTCCACTGCTTCTGTCGCACGGACATTTTCAGCTCTAAAGCGAATTAAAACTCACGCCAGAAATACGACAGGGCAGGCTCGACTTTCAGCGTTAGCTTCAATGGCGATAGAAAAGGACTTCTTGATGGAACTGAAGCGCACGGATAATCTGTGTGACAGAATAATAATCCTCTCTTTTTTAGGAAAGAGAGGAGGGATTTTGTCTACTAATAATCTGAATTTTTGATGCGTAAAATGTTGCTTTTTTCCTAAATAATATTGCGAGTATGAGGATATTATTGATGTTTTACTATGATGATTGACCCCTGATCTTTATACTGTACTCCTACATAATAAGATGTTTTTTATAACCATAAAATAGTTATTGAGGGGTGAATTGATTCAGACGGAACACTACTGAAGGCCTAGGTGTGCAATGCACGGTCCGCCACTGTTGTAATGTAAAGTCGAATCAGTTCAAGTTAATTAAATTCCAAAAACAATCAATTCTACCAGAACCAAAGAAAGAAAAAAAACTAGCCAAGAAAACCCATCAGATTGCGCCGTATCTTCTCTTCGATCCATTCCCCATCCTGAGCATGCACCAGGTGACCGTTGGAAGAAAAGGCTTCCTTTGAACCGGAAAGAACCTCTGGTAGAAGCAGACTCAGGAAAAGGAGGCTGTCTGCCTCAGCCAGCTGAAATCTGCGGATACCCGAGGAGAGGGAGTTAATTCCAACAATGTTTTAATATATGTGAAGGAAAAGGAGAAACAAAGACAGGAAAGACATGTCATTGGACATTCTTTTAGCAGCATAACTGAACCATTGCTGATTTTAAGTGTCAAAAAGGAAGGGGAAAAGCGTAATTAAAGGTATATAGGAAAGATTTAAATAGCTGGTTCTACAACTAAAGGCTCTGCTTCCAATGCTACTAATTCTAGGATTAGCAGCCCCTTTTTTAAGGCGGGCTTCTGACCCGTGTGTGTCTGGGTACAGGTGTCGGTCCGGACCCCAGCAGCGACACCCTGCTTTCGGCCATCGCCAGCGCCCTGCACATGAGCTCCGCCCCCATCACGGGACAGACGTCGGTGGCCGCCGACAAGAGCCCGGCCATCTGGCTCAACGCCTCCCAGCCGCTCTGCAAGCCGTTCACGGTCACCGACGAGCAGATCCGGTAAGAGACCAGACAACAAATTTAAACATGTTGGAGTCTGTTGAAGGAATGTTGGAAGAAACATTTTTTTTTAATCACTGTCTTTTTATTGAGTTTTTTCTTTAAATACATACAGTTTGTGAATACAAAGAAGTGTATCTAGTTAAAGTATATCTAACACATACATAAAATAATACACACAGAGAAAATAATCCCTCCAAAGTAATCCCCTTTAGCCCACCCAGGTCACTGCCCAGTAGGTCCACCCACTACATTCCTATCCCTGACAGAAATGGAACATATCTTAATAAAATCAATTAACTTAAATAATCTGGAGCATTATTGTATGTTTTGAAATGAGTCAAGAAAGGCTCCCCATGTTTTTTCAAATTTACCAGTTGCGTGTTGAAGAGAACATCTAATCCTTTCCAGTTTCAAACACGACATGAGGTCACAGAGCCACTGCTTGTGAGTTGGAGGAGCAGAACCCTTCCACCTGGTCAGGACTGTTCGCCTCGCTATCAGTGAACAAAATGCCAGGGCCCGTCGTTTAGAGGCTGGTAAAGGCAACCCCTCACCCCTGAACCCAAAGAGAGCCAAGAGGGGGCCAGGTGTTACCACCACCCCGGCCAACCCAGACATTGTACGAAAAACATCTGTCCAAAACTGACCAAGAGCGGGGCAGGACCAGTACATATGAACTAGTGTGGCTACGCTAGTTTTACATTTGTCGCAGTATGGGGTGACTTCTGGATAGAAACGAGACAGTTTGCTTTTGGAAAAATGAGCTCTATGTACTATTTTGAACTGAATGAGACAATGGCGCGCACACATAGATGTTGTATTCACCAGTTTAAGTATAGAGTCCCATGTCTCATCTGGAATAGTCATATTCAAATCTTCTTCCCATGCAGTTTTAAGTTCAGGTGAGGAGGACCCTTTCGTACTCATCATTTTATTATAGAGCCATGAGACCAGCCCTTTGCGAGTTGGGTTCAACGATAGAATGGTTTCCAACAGTGTATGCTCTGGTGGAGAAGCTGAGCCTGATAAGTGAGACTGAATAAAGTTTCTGGTTTGCAAATATCTAAAAAAATGGGATGTAGGTAAACCATATTTAGTGGAAAGTTCCTCAAAGGATGCCAGATTCTTCCCTATAAAAAGGTCCTTAAAATAAATAAGCCCCCTCCGTTGCCACTCTAGGAACACCCCATCCTGAACAGATGGTCTGAAAAGATGGTTAAGTGCAATTGGACTCAGGAGGGAGAAGTCATGAAGTTTAAAGTATTTCCTAAACTGGCCCCATATTTTCAGTGAGTGTTTCACTACAGGGTTTGAAATGGCGTTAACTGAAGCGAGTGAAAGTGGGGAGCAGAGCAAGGCAGGGATGGATATATTGTTACCACTACGTAGCTCCATAGCCACCCAGTCAGGACAGTCACCCAGGTTGTAGTAGAAATACCAAAACACTGAGCATCTAAGGTTGGCGGCCCAATAATAAAACCGGAAGTTGGGGGAGGCAAACCCCCCCTGTTGTTTAGGTTTTTGGAGTTGTAATTTATTAAGCCTTGGGCGTTTACCCTGCCAGATAAAAGACGAGAGAGTTGAGTCTAGCTCATTAAAAAAAGTATTAGGAATAAAAATGGGTAATGCCTGAAAGAGGTATAAAAATTTGGGTAGTATATTCATTTTAATTGAGTTGATACGTCCCACAAGGGACATGGAAAAGGGTGTCCACTTTGTGAGGGATCCCTTCGTTTGGTTCAACAGTTGAATCAGATTCTCTTTGAACAGGTTTTTATGTTTTTTTGTCACTGTGATACCAAGGTATGTGAATTTTTGTCTTTCAATTCTGAACGGCAGATTGGCTAAATCTGACATATTGGCTTTATTACCTATTGGGAAAAGCTCACTTTTGGTGAGGTTCAGCTTATACCCGGAAATCTGGCCAAATTGACTAAATATATCGAGGGCTAAAGGCAATGAGGTTGATGGTTTGGAAACAAAAAGTAAAAGGTCATCTGCATAAAGCGACACTTTATGTTCCATATCATTCCTCCAAATGCCGGAAATCTCTTTACTGGTTTTAAGTGCAATGGCGAGGGGCTCTATGGCCAGATCAAAAAGCAGGGGACTAAGAGGGCAGCCCTGACGGGTGCCTCTTTGTAATTTAAAAGGTTTTGAGGTCTGAAAGTTGGTACGAACCGTGGCAGACGGTTGCTGGTATAACAGTTTAATCCATGAAATGAAGTTTCCTCCAAAGCCAAATCTGCTAAGGACCGCAAAAAGATAGTCAAACTCAACCCGGTCAAAGGCTTTTTCAGCGTCCAGAGAGACAACACACTCATCAGAGTCTGAGGCGCTGGAATAAATGATATTAAGCAGCCTTCTAACATTGAAATATGAGTGCCGACCCTTAATGAAGCCTGTTTGGTCTTTCGAAATAACCGATGGTAAAACAGTTTCAAGTCTACGGGCAAGAATTTTGGCTAAGATTTTGACATCTGTATTTAAGAGAGAGATAGGTCTGTAAGAGGTGCATTCCACTGGATCTTTGCCCTTTTTTTAAATAAGTGTGATGCAAGCTTCATAAAATGACTGAGGAAGGGACCCTTTTTTAAAACAGTCAGTAAGGGTGGAGCTAAGCTCCACAGAGAGTAAGTCTGAGAATTGTTTGAAAAATTCAGAGGGGAGACCATCCGGTCCTGGGCATTTGCCAGACTGCATTGAGGCTATTGCTAGGGAGACTTCTGCCTGGGAGATGGGTTCATCTAACTTGTTCTTAAGTTCTGGTGAAATTACAGGGATGTGAAGTTTAGCTAGGAAATCAACAGTCATGTTGGAATTGGTCTGTGATTGTGAGCTGTAAAGCTCCTCATAGAAGTCCCTGAATGCATCATTAATTTGTTTGTGATCCGTGACTATACTGCCATCTTGTTTTCGAATTCTAGAGATATTTTGCCTTGCCCTAGAGCCCTTGAGCATGGTCGCTAATAGTTTATCAGGTTTGTCGCCATGCACATAAAATTTGGATTTGCTGTGTAAGAGCAGGCGTTCAGCTGAGTGTGTTGTCAAGAGGTCAAGCCTTGTTTTGAGTTCAACACGCCTTTTAAACAGTTCAGGACACTGATTCAGAGCATATTTTATATCAACCTCTTTGATTTGTTTAATTAGGTTGTTCTGTTCATAGGTGGACTGTTTTTTAATTTTGGCTGAGTAGGCAATAATCTGGCCTCTAATGTAGGCCTTAAAAGCATCCCATACCACAAGGCTGGAGGTCTCATGGGAGGAGTTAGTGGCAAAAAAGAAACGTATCTCATCCTGAATAAACTTTACAAAGTTTTCATCAGACAATAGGGTTGAATTGAAACGCCATGGTCCGGTTCTTAGAGGGAAATGAGGAAGGGACAGGGACAAAGTGAGTGGGGCGTGGTCTGAGATAACTATGCTATGATAGTCACAGGAACGGATCTGCTGCAGCCATTTAGAATCTGCAATAAAATAATCAATTCTGGAGTAAGTTTTGTGTACATGTGAAAAGTATGAGTACTCCTTCTTGTCAGGATTTAAAGTACGCCACACATCACACAGCCCGTACTCAGATAGAAAGGTTTGGATGACTGATGCAGATTTGCTTATGGCATTACTTTTTAGGGATGAGCGGTCCAAAGTTGGGTCCAGCCAACAGTTAAAATCACCCCCCAGGACCAGTGAGTATTTATTGAGGTCAGGTAGGAAAGAGAATAGTTGTTTAAAAAAATTCTCATCATCTGTATTAGGAGCATAAACATTGACCAAGGTGACCAGAGTGCCGTGCAGTTTCCCACTTACAATAATAAACCTGCCGTGTTTGTCAGCCACCACATTATCGGCCTCAAACGGAGTGTTCTGGCTGATCAGTATAGAAACCCCTCGTGCCTTAACCTGAAAGTGGGAGTGAAAACCTTGTCCCTTCCAGCAAGCCAAGAGACGACCCCCGTCCAAGCTTCTGATGTGAGTCTCCTGCAGGAACGCCACATCTGTATTAAAACGTTTAATATGGGAAAAAACCTTCCTTCTCTTCACTGGGTGGTTTAAGCCTTTGACATTCCAACTTAAAAAATTTAAATGCTGACTCATACGATTTCAGAGAGTGCGTGTTATTCTACTTTGATAAGTACAATAGCATTGTGGTATGCAGGGATTGAAACAAAAGAGATGAAGAAAAGTTACAGTACCCCGCGGGACCCCTGGCCGTGACCTTAGCCTTCCCCCAAAACCCCCCCCCAAACATAAACAGCTGCCAAACAAAAAAACAACAATGTGGCAGCAAGCTCTTCAAAATGAACATTCTCAGAGATCCAATCTTCCAGTAACCAACAACCTTGGAATAAAAAAACCCCAGAACTATCTGTAACAAACTAACCACTGCCCCTAGTGGGTATGAAGTAGATATAGACCCCCCACATTGATATTGATTTTGAGATATAGTTTACTGGCTGTCATAAACACCATAGGAAAGTAGTATTGCAATAAAAATTGAGGCAACCACAAGGAATAGAATGACAGAGCTACCCTTCCATTCATAAAGTCCAATACCAACCAAAAGGATGGCCAGAAAAAGTCTATTGGAAATAGGGTAATATGACATAAGTCTATATTTACAGTACCTGCTGCGCCCTGAGGAAAAGCAGCCTGCCTCTGTTTCTGAAGAAAGCCCTCGGCAAAACGTTGCTCCTTTATTTGTCCTCCTGTGGTTTTGGAAGCCTCTTGATGAACTGTTGAGCCTCTTCCACAGAACCTAGAAATTGTCTGGCACCGCTGGGTTGCGTAATGCGAAGACGCGCTGGGAAGAGAAGAGCCGGCTTCAAGCCCCGCTTGTAGAGCTCCGCCATGGTGTCCCTGTACTCTGCGCGCTGGGCCAGGACGTCCGGACTGTAGTCCTCCACAATACGAAGAGACGCACCTTTGTAGTCGAACTTCCCTCTCCTCCTGGCTTCTCGGATGATTAGGTCTTTGGTCAGGTATCGATGCAGGCGAAGGATCACCGGGCGGGGAGGACGTCCTGCGGGTCGTTTAGTTGCCAGAGAGCGGTGCGCTCTATCGAGCTCTGGTGGAGATGGGAGCACCTCTTTTCCAAATAACTCGCAGAGAAGGTTGGAGAAAAACTGAGTAGGGCGCCCGCTTTCGGTGTCTTCGGGCAGACCGAGGATGCGAATGTTCTGCCGCCTGCTGCGGCTCTCCAGGTCAGTCACTTTATCTTTCAACTTAGCGTTGTCTCCACGGAGAGCAGCACATGAGTCTTCGAGGCTAGCCACTCGCTGGCCCAGATCCTCTGTTGCAAGCTCCAAGGAGGAGATACGCTCTGCCTGTTCCTCCTGGGCCTGCCGCACCTGGTCTAGCTTGGAGCTCAGCATGTTGACAGAGGACTTGAACTCAGATTTCAGATCCTCACCATGCTGCTGAAAAAGTGCGGTGATAGCATCTAGCGTTAAGCTGGCGTCCTCCTTCTTACTTCCTTTCGCGCTCTTACAGGCCATCTCTAGTGCGTAAATAATTAAAAATACTTGCCAAGACGTTTTATATATTGATAGGTGGCGTAGAATTAGTTTTCTGTGGGGTGAATTTAATTAAAAGTTTGGATTTTTCCGGAGCAGTCTGTTGCTACGTCTACCCTGCCCGCATGACAAACCGGAAGTCGGAAGAAACATTTTTAAATCCAAGATACTCGATTTTGGGAGCGTTCTCGGCTCTGAGATCTTCTTTAGAATATGGTTTTTCAAACCATTCCAAATAGATACATCCTGATTATAAAGCTAAAAAATCTTTGGTTTGCGTCAGTAACAATTTGCTTGGTTTCTATTTCAGTCAAATTATTTTATTTCAAATATTGCGTCAAAACAAAGTTCAGAGGTCCGGTTAAAAGCTGGAATGCCATGTGGAGTAGCTTTCAGACCTTCTCAAGTTTTCCATATTTGTGTTTTTATATAAGTGTATTTTTTTCTATATTAGTATAACACTATTATATTAGTGTTTTTTCCCTTTAAACCTGATCACAGCAGTCTAGAATCATCCACAAAACAGTAGATAATGTAAGAAAATAGAACAACATTTTCACAACCTTTCACATATTTTTATTTATGCTTGCCTAAAGCAGCAACATTTCACTTTGGACATGTGCCAGTTGAAACCAAAAGCTTTCTCTGGCAAAGTTTCACCTGTTTGGACTTAGAGGAATCATTCAAGCTTGAAAATGTCGGTGTGAATTGACAAGAATTTTCAGTTCCCCCATTGACACCATCGTGAGTTCTGCCACAGATTCTGATACTGACTTCTTTAGGATGTACACAGATGTTTATTCGACTGCAGGGATCCCCAGATCAGATTTTTCTGCCTCATGTAGTCTTTTTTCTGTCTGTTGTTTACTTCTCTACCATTTTTTGTCCGTCATAATGACCGGTCATGCCAGACTGGGCCTCTTAAGAGAGGAAATACAGAGATATGGGTGCTAAAATAGCATGTTTTTGATGAGAGTTGATAAAGGATGCTATAGCATCTCATTTAGCCATAATAGCAGGAGGTAAATGTTTAAGGTAAAAGAATGACAGAAGAGTTCAAGGTGCGGTCTTTAACTCTGATATTAATTTGCCTCCTTTATCCTTTGTGATCATGTCTCTCTGAACCAAAATAACAAACAATCTCTTTCATTAAAATGTCAACAGTGTTGTTGTTGTTGTTTTCCCCCACTGCCGCTGCTAATGAGTCGGTTTCCTCCAAGCATTTAATAAACGACATCATCACCTTCGGTCGCTGTTATTTTCTCCCTGTGTTTACCACATTGAGCACGGGAGGGGAAACACTAAGCTGTGGCAGTTTTTTTAATGAATTATTTTTTTATTTTTTTTTATCAGCGACTCAAATTTTTTAGCATGAAATTGGAAGAATGGCTACTGATGATAACACCAGTTGTTGAAAGCACGTTAAGATGATCTTTTTATAGCTAGTTTAAGGTTTTTTTTTTTCTAATTCAATTCAAAAGACAAATTAACTTGAAAAAAATACCTTCTCAATTAATCTAATAGGTGGAATATTTAGGGTTTTAACAGAGTCAGTTTACCAACTTACTAACACTAAGAAAATATCTCGGTATTAAAATCTGTGGCTTCAGTTCCAGAAAAGGAAGTAGTCTTGTTCCCATAAGTCTATAGGGGATCTTTTATTCAGAGATGCATGAACAATCCTGAGTGAGAGACTCTTCTCTGAAAAAGAAGTAAAGAAAGTTTCCTTTTCTTCTGAATAGCGAAGAAGCAATTGAACAAAACTCCTGTAATGATTTCCAATGACCCAGATGGAGATTATCTCTCATAATACACGAGATGAGCTAAAGTATTTAAATGTAACTTTTTAAAAATACATGTCTTTACATCAGAATGAAAGAATAGTATGCTTTATTTTTCATGACTATATTCGGTGTTATATACTTGAACACTATAATCTGTAAACAGCTGCCAAATCAGTCTTGAGTTAATAAGTGTTCACCATCTGTGTTTGGAATATTTGTCTGTTTTTACTGTGGTGGCTGAAATCTTTCTAGATTTTGATACCTGGTTATTTTTGTGTGCTTTTATTTTGTGTGCCGATGTCGGTCCAATTCCACATGATCCAAAAAGAAAAGACAGAAGCTGGACAGCAGGGGGCACTGTGGGGATGCACATTACTAACTCCTGGTGTCCCTGTCCAGTGAAATATGAATGTGTGGACAACAGCTGGCCAAAGCCATTACAGCGAAAATCACTGGAAACATCACTACCATCTTCACACCGTCTTCTTTCCTTGCCAGTCATTCTCTTCTTCATTCTTTCCCATTCTTGGAATTGAGTTTTTTGCCAGACATGCCACCTTTTTGCATCTATTTTGTATTCACACATTCCTTTTCCACACATCCCTCCCTCTCTATTCGATTCCTTTTCACATTCTGTCCTCCATTTTCCATCCGTGTCCTCCTCTTGCTTTTGTTTTACCATCTTCACGTTTCTTTGACTATTTACGACAATGCTTTTCCCCCTATGTTTAATCTCACCTTCCCTTCTTCTCTCCCTCTAGCCTACCCCCTACACTCCTCCTCCTTTTCTTATCTCTTCCCTCCATTAATTTCCCATTCTCCCCTCATTCCCCCTGTCTCACTCCAGCTGAATGTGCTTGTCATCCTAAATTGCTCTCATTCCTTTCCTTTCCTCTCTCTCCTCCTCGTCCTCCTTGTCCACATCTTTCCACATCTTTCATTTAGTTTTTGAATGACACTTTTTCTTTTAAAGGTTATTAATTCTTCATCTCTCTCTATATATATAAATATCTATCTTTATGTCTATATTTCTTTATCTATATATATACTGTATGTATGTGTGTATATATATATATATATATACGTAGAGAGAGAGATGAAGAATTAATAACCTTTAAAAGATTGATAATGCCAGTCAGCAGTGTTCAAAGTGTGATTAACAACTTGGAAATCAGTGCCTTTGTTAAAACCAAACCACAGTCAGGTAGACCAACAAATCCTTCGGCCACAACTGCCAGGGAAACTGTTTTGGATGTCAAGCAAAAAACACCAATAACAGCTGTAATACAGGACTCTGAAAACTAGCGATGTGGATGTTTCAAGATGCACAATAAGGAGGTACTTGAAGCAAAATGTGCTGCACAGTCCAGTCGCCAGAAGAAAAGCTGTTAATATTAAAAGGCAACAAAATATAGGCCTGCCCAAAATAAGCCAAACAGCACAGAGACAAGCCTCAAACATCTGGAACTAGATGAAATAGAGTGATGAGACCAAAATTGAACTTTTGGCCGCTCATGGTTTGGGGATGTGTGAGCTACGAAGGCACAGGAAACTTGGTCAAAGTTTATCGGAAGATGAATGCAGAATGTTATAGTTCAAATTAAATGTTGGAGTAACTAATTTAGTTAAGCAGTTATTATAAATTGTGGTGGCCATTGGGCAGGAAAGATGTTCTGTAGCGGTCCGTTTTACAACCAGTCTGAAGAAGCCTCTGACTGAAGAGACTCTGTTTTCCAATTACAGTCTCATGAAGACCGTGGTCGGATTTTTCCATAATTGGCTTGATTTTAAGCAAAATCCTTCTTTGCATCATCATCTCCAGAGGTTCCACAGTCGTCCCCAGAAAAGGACCAGCCTTTTTGATCGGGTTATTGAGCCTTTTTAGGTCCCTGGCTCTGAAGCTGCTGCCCTTACAGATGACAACAGAGGAGATGACACTCTCAACAACTGATTTATAGGGGATTAGCATTTTAGCTTCCTCAAGAAGTACCGTTTGCTCTGTCCCTTCTTGTAGACTGGTTCACTGTTGAGCCTTCAGTCAATTCGGTCATCTAGATGAACACCGAGGTATTCCTTATTCCTTAGTATCTCCTTAGTTTTGTTCTGATTCAAGGTGAGATGATTGCCTCCACACAGTGCCACAAAGCCGTCCACCAGCTCTCTGTACTCAGCTTCTTGTCCATCTCTGATACACCTACAATTTCAGAGTCTTCTGAGTATTTCTGTAGATGACAGGAGTCAGACTTGTACTGGAAGCCTGAAGTGTATAGAGTGAATGGGAATGGTGAGAGTACAGTGCCCTGTGGTGCTCCTGAGTGTCAAGTATTCATTAATCCAGGCAACTGTTGGGGATTAGCCAACAGTTGCCTGTGTCTTCTGGAGTTTCTGACAATGCAGATCAGGCTGAATTGGGTAAAATGTACTGGAGAAATCAAAGAACATGATCCTCACAGTGGGTTTGTTGAAGCAGATATATGATGGCGTCTTCGATAAGCGATAAGCAAACTGTACGGGGTCCTGATATGTGCTGGTTTGCTTACCCAGCTGGGCCAACCGGAGTCTCTCCAGGACCTCCGTGATGTGGGAATGTCAGGGCAACAGGTCTATAGTCATTGACGACTGATGGGGGAGTTTTCTTTCGTACCGTTCAGGAACCAGACAAGATGACTTCCACAACAGCAAAACCTTCTGTTGGGTCAAGCTTAAGTTGAAAAGGTGCTGCAGAATCCCACAGAGCTGCTCTGCACAGGCATTCAGGACTCGAGGGCTGACACCATCTGGACCTGCATCCTAGTTCCGGTTCAGTCTCTCCAGCTGCCTCTTCACCTGATAACTAGAAACTGAAAAGTGGGTAAGGGGAAAGTCCATATGAGCCAATACTGGGGGCAATTTTGCACTCATCAGCCTGGAAGCTGCACATGGGACGTACTTAGATGTTCCAAAATGACCACGATCCAAAACAGAAGGCCAAGTCGAGCTGTCATTGGGTACAGCAGAACATCAGTGAAGGTTCTGGAGTGTCTCAGTCCCCGACCTTAGTGTCACTGATTCAATATTTGGAGATCTCAAGTGCACAGTTCATGCAAGACAGCTCAGGAAGTGGAGGCTTTTTGTAAAGAATTATGCTTAATTTTAACATCTGAGAAAATTAAGAGGCTCATCCACAACTACCATTAAAGTCTGCAAGCTGTGATTGGTGTTGGAGGCTATTAGAAGAACTGGGTTATGTAAACTTTTGATTAGGGTCATTTGAATGATTTTTGTTGTCACTGTGATTTAAAAACAAAAGGAAAAGAGCTATTTAGCAAAATGGCTTCACCCAACTACTAACCATGAATGGGAAAAAAGTTTATGTTGTCATTCATATTCTCTGAGCACCACTGTAGGCTATATGTATATGTATGTATGAAGAACACATTTGTTACATTTTTATTTTTTTATTATTTTTTTGAAAAATGTTTATTAGTGATAAAGGAAAAGCAAAAAAAAAAAAGCAAAACATGCATGCCTTCCCGAAAACAGTAGTGTTCAAAACCAGGAAATAAGTTGTAAAAAGTTTTAGGATGAAGGTGAAAGTGGGTCAGAGGTCCTGGGTGAACTGATCTGAAACTTTCAATTCCATGTCTGCACACTCACAGGGTGACATCTTCTTGTCAAAATGAAAGCATAATCATCATTATTATAATGCTCTGGAGTTTGTGAAGCTGTGTCTTTTCATTTGAAGACTATAATCTGCCTAAAACACGTTATAACCTGTCAATACCTATAATGTATTTAAGACTTTCTCATAACTCTAAGACTGTTAGATTTTCATTGAGGGTAATTTTTCGTACTTTTAGGCTAGGTTGAGAGATTGTTTTAAGTTACCTTAGCTTGTGAATTTTTTATTTTGTAGTTTTTAAGACAATTAATATTAATTAAAAGAAATATGTTAAATAATAATTCCACACACTCTGGAAAAGGAATGATTCTAATTTATCCTAAGCGAATATGCATGTTTTTTGTGTGCGTGTGTGTGTTTTCACACAGGGAGCAGGAGCTGAAAGTGTACCAGGCCAGGAGGAGCCTGGAGGAGGCGCTGACAGCCGACAGCTTGGCGCGGGCCGCCGAAAACACCCGAGAGTTGCTCGGGGGAAAGACGGTCTGACCAACGACAGGTGAGAAGCTTACCGAACGGGGCCGGGAACGTCCACTCCGATTTGCAGATGAGCTGCCGATCGGCTTGGAGAGATGACAGCTGACATTAGCCGGTTGTCATGGTAACTGAGGTGCGGATGAAGTGCAAGTCAAAAATGTGCTGGAGAGGAAGAGGTGAAAGAGAGACGCTCTGAAGCAAAGGGATTTTTTTTTTGGTGGGGCAGCATGACGCCTATGGTGATGAGGATGTCTAAAAAAAAAAAAAACTCAGGGCCATTTTTGTGTTTATGCAGCTTTAATAAAGTTAAAATTCACGTTCAATATCGACGATAAGGCTGAAGTTGCTGTGTGGGAAAATGCACTTAGTTCCTTTTTATTTTCCCGCTGTTTAGTGACAATATTGCATAGCACTTTTGTGACCCGCTGGCATTTCCAGTCACTCCTCTTCAGCTTAAACAGTAAACGGTGTTTGAGACTACATTCGGATTTGGCACACATGCTTTGATCTTGCCAAGTTGTTTCTATAGATTCCTCCTGAAGCACGTCAAGTCCTTCATACGGCACCAATGTTCAAAGCCCGTAACATTCGGATCGCAAAGAGCGTTCACGAACAAACGCTTTAACAAATGCCATTTCTAGGTAAGAGTGATATGCTTTTGTTGTGATCGTGTAACAGGGAAAAGTTCAAAGGCAGAACAGGGAGCTTAAATCAGACAGCAGGGATTGTAGCAGAGGTGAGGCTGTGAGTTATTATCTTACCTTGATGAAGCATAATGGATATTCAAAAAAGGCTTCAGAAGCCATATGTGTATGTGTGTATATATATATATATATATATATGTATATAAAATTAGATTGGTTTGCAGGAAAAAGGAGATAAAAACTGCTATCTATGGACAAACCGGGCTGTGTGACGACTCCCACACTGTGCAGAACCAAACCCTTTTTCTTGTCTGGTTCTTTATTGAAACAACTGTGACATTTCTCAAGCTCTTTAGCCTGTACTGCCACCACTTTTGTCAAAGATGGTTGAAACGCCACAAAATAGTACCTGGTACCTAGTTTTTAATAAAGCTCCTCAGGGCTGGAGTTGAATACACATTTGAATATCACTTGCTCAGTCAACCCAGGCCCCCAATCAGATAAGTAGAGAACTACCGAATCAAATTCAGAGGAATATTAACCGTGAATTACTTTCTATGTGTGTGTGTCTGCCTCAGAGTGAGTTGTGTTGCTGAATGCAACAAGTCTTAACCCTGGCTGTGTGTGTGTCTGTGTGTGTGTGGTCAGAATTTTTTAAAACGCTGCCGGGATTGAAACTCAGCCATGCAGTAGACTGTGCGTGTGTGTGTGAGTGTGTGTGTGTGTGATTGATAGGCTGTGGGGTTTAAGGGTTGGCTAATGTAATATAAGTTCGCGTTTTTTGTGTCACACTTTATTTGGTTATTGGTTTAGGAAAAAAGCCTATGAAGAAAAGCCGATTAGAAGAACATTAACTTTCAAAAGTTTACAGATCCATCTGTCATCTGTACTTCCCAGCTGTTTGTCCCGGGGTTGCCTTGGTAACGGAGCAGCTCAGCAGAGCACAGATGAAACGTACCGGATTTTTTCATTTTGGCAAATATTTCTCTCTTATGTTAACGAGACGCGTCGTGTGTCACTAAAACTTGGATGGGACTCAGTTTCTTAACAATTTATTATTCTTTTAATAATTTATTTTCTTAATAATTAAATGCAGAGGGCTGCTCGTCCCGTGGAAATCCGTAAAAGAAAAAGGGCACGGCGCACAACAATAAAATGGGGTTATTGTCTTGGGACCAGGAGCATGAAAATTTTATGTAAATCTACACTGGGGCCAAAATCTTACACCTTTTTGATGTCTCCTCCAGTGCTAGCCTTTAGATAAACACACTTTTTTCCCTGCTGCTGGTAATTCTAAAGTTAATGCATCAACACACACATTGTATTTCTCGAGTAAATGTTGTTGTGCCGATCCGCCTGCCGTGATGTATCGGTGGTTAATAAAAGTTGAAACTGTGTGTGTGTGAAAATGTGAATGAGTGTTATCTGACGTCTCCTCTAAGAGCCAACAGATAAGGAGATCTATTTTTTTCTTTCTTAAGCACATTTGTTTTCTGCGGAGGGGAAAATCATCCATTAATGCAGATTTATGCAGATTGGCTCGATGGAAGTCGTTTGGGCAAAAAAAGAGCCACTGTGAGTCGAGGAGTGATTACTAATGGGTTTTATGGCTGGACCAGAGAAAGGGTGGTGGTGGTGGGGGGGGGGGGGAGGGGCCTTATTCAGTGTGTTAGTAAGTGTGCATGAGGGAGTGTGTGTGTGTGAAATAACCATCTTGAATCATTGCAGATATCTGGGACTGTTTGTTTTCGGGTTGTTTTGCTTTTTGCCTGCTGCTTCCTGCTAATTATTTCTGATGTTTTTTCTCCCTTCAATAGGTGTTTTCATATGTGTTTTTCTTCTATGTGGCTCTTTACGATCCCCTCTTATTTGTAAAAAAAAGAAGCACAGTAGGTGGCAGTAACGCAATATATCACCGCTAAAGAATTACAATATTAAGCATGTCCAACAGCGTTTTTTTTGTTAGAATGGGCCGTGTTTTCATGTGGTCGACACATTCGTGACAAGACTGTGAAACGCTGCATTTAAATATCGATAACACATCTTGTGCGTAAGTCACAATCTGATACCCCCGTCAGTATTTATAACAACAGGTTTTTCTTCACATACAAGTTTGAGTATAAAAACATCAGGTCGTTGTGCTAGATATTTAGAAGAATAGAAGACAATGGTTTTTAATAGAGCATATTAAACACAATAAACGTTAGAAGTGATTCATTTCAGTAAAATCTTTACTCGTCTTGCATAGAATGTCTCAAAGCAATAGGACAGTGGCGACGAAAGGAAGTGGCACTAAAAAGAAACTGCAACACAAACATGTTGCTACTAATCGGGTTAATTGGCTGAGGGTCAGTAACATGGCTCTGCATTTAAATAGCGTTGTTAGAGAAACAGAGTTGCCCAGAGTTTTTAACATAGCCTGAGGTTTGATAACGCATACTCCAACACTTACAAAAGAGGCATATATTGATTTTTAATATTTCACTGGGTAAAGGTTGGTATCAAATGGGTTATTTTTTTGTTTTGGTTTTTGCTAGAAGAAAAAAATCACCTGAAACAAAAAAATATTCACAATGGTGGTGTATGACTGAAAAAATGCCACAATTTGTCATATTAGTTTCACTATTTTGAGCTTTTAACCATACTTGAACTATTCACAGTTAACAGTCCTATGACTTTTTCTTTATGATAATTTTTTTTAAAGAGTATTTGAAGCAAATTGGAATTTTCAGACCTTAGTTAGTGGTGTAAAAAGCTTTTGTTTTTATTTTGTAAGTGCAAAATGATTTTAAGAATTCCTTCCAGGAGCTTCCATATTTCTTTGAGTCTTTCTTTAATGAGGCAACTTGATTTGATACTAAAACTGAAAACCACCGTGTGGCTTCACACTGGGAAAGCGTACGATGTTGGGCTGCTCCTTTATGTATGCAGACTGGTGTTTTTTCCCCGTTTTTATCTGATTGAGACTGAAGATTCATACTGCTGACTGAGAAAAGAAAAAGGCTGAGACTATTTGATGCAGACAATAGCCCCCTGTGTGTGTGTGTGTGTGTGATAGATTATTAGCTTTGTACCTTGTAATTTCCAGAGGAGCTGATTCAGACACCCGCAGCATTTTCAGCTGCTGGTAATTAGTGCATGTTGAAACACAGAGAATTATCTCCTTGAAAGTCATTCAGAAGGCTAATAACTGCCCAGCGTGTGTGTGTGTGCGTGCACGCCGCTCCGATCGTGTCAGTCAGCCGAATTGCCTCAATCAAGCAGCAGATTATCGGGATTTTCTAATTATTAGAGAGTAATTAAGACGAGGATTATCAGACTGTAACATGAAAAATACTGAAACGGAAAACACAGACACGTTCATGCATCGCAACAGTTCAACAATGAAACGGCAAACAAAGAATATGAGTCCGGATTTAGCAACGTAAGTTTAGCTGAACAAACGCAGAGACCAAACAGAGACAAAAGAGCATGGTTTCCTGTCTGTAACCCCCCAAAAAATCGCCAAAGACAAATCGTTTGCCTTTTTCATGTTTACCTGGAGCACCAGCATCTTAGTGGCTTGATTTGATGAGACGGATTGTCTAAAATGGCCGTGTGATGGATTGCAAATTGAAAAGAGGGAGCCACATTGTTAGGATATATTAGGCGAATGTATTTGAAGACAAATCCAAATCCTCATTAAATCATTTAGAGTGTAAATTGTTCTTTATGTATTTTACCCCCAAAATAGCCCACTTGACTTTGAGTATAATTGTGAGGGTTTTTAATGGCTTCCTTCTTCAAGTGCTTGTAATTGTGGCCCCATCCCGTGGTTAATATGGCAGAAGGGCAGAGGTGTTTAGGGGTTAATGGAGAAAGCTCTCCACATGATTTGAATGGGCATTTCTTTATTTATTTATACAGAAATGGGGGTGTTTATGTAAGGGCCTGTGAGATTTTCAGCGCAAAGGCGATTATCTCTGAGTTTTTATTATAACAATATAGACAAATCAATAGAGCCTCAGAGGAAAAATGAGGCACGAGGTGGAGTTTTAAAAAAAAAAAATTCTTTCCAAAGGCCCATGCTATAATAGTAAATGATGTCTCATTTGCTTTCATATTATTTGTTTTCTCTGTCGCATCAGATTAGGGATTACAACAGTAGACTGACCCCCCCATCCATACAGAAAGATAAAAAAATGCAACTTTTATTTATTCTGCAAAAATCATACACAAAGTGTTCAGTCACATATTTATGATCAGTAATGATAAAGTTGTTGGGTCTAAAGAAAATAAATATTTTAGCTACAAACAAGAACAGGTTCACCTGTGCTGTTTTTCTTTCTTTTAACATTTTTAATTCCTGTGGTATTCTTCCAGTTTTCAGACATGTGACAGATGGGTTTCTTGTCATATTTCTCGATGTGAGCCTTGCCATTTGCTCCTTTTCCTCACTTATCTTGAACCTGGTTTTGCCCTTTTTTTGCTAGGGTTGCTACCCATTCTGTAAAATTCCAATATTTGACACTTAAATGTTGTGTGACGCACTTACCAAAACCACTCACAAATCATAGAGCATAGCATTCCGATGGGATAGAAGACCCACGGAACTTTACTGGGAGCCCCTTGGTTTCATTCTTGAAGGGTGGCGGCCATCTTGTAATATTTTTCTGTAATTTACAGACCGAAGAGCTCTTCCGGATCTGTCTGTGTTATCCCTCATTTCCTAAATGAGTGGAAAAAGTCGTCAGACATTAGTTAAGTTCATGCAGTGAACCCCCCCCCCCACCACCACCAGTTTGAGAACCACTGCCTTCATTTAACCCTGTGCCAATGATGTAAATATGAGTATACCCAATTCTGAATCCACTCTGTTAACAACTTTTAGCTTTAAGATGAATTATATTTAAATAGTTTTTTATTAATTTAAGAGGAAAATATTCAAAGATTACAGGAAGTCATGTAGATCTATTTGCTGTTGGCCTCCTGGGGAGTTCTTTTCTGTAGTAAAGCTGGAGAAGCTTCTGACTGAATATCATTGTTGTTTACTTTCAGTGTCATGTAAAGGATGGCCAGATTTTTTAAATAAACTTGTTCATATTTCCTCTTATTTTCACCGAGGCAAGCATATGACCCACACATCTCTGCATTTAACTGGCCTTCCTTATAACAATGCTCTGTGTAAGATACCAGCATATTTAAACTGGCCAATAGTCAAAACTAACACAAAATACATTCTACGGTTCTCATTGGAGTATTGTGTTGAATTTATTCAGATACTGGGTTGAATCCAGACCGTTTCATCCGTCATAAAAGTAGCTACAATAGCTCTCCAGTATTCCCAAGGCTGAAAGTTGACGCTACAAATGCGGCGGGATAAGCCTCGAGAGACATTACTGACCTCTTAAAAAATCCACAATCCTCCTTCTGAGATTGGCATCCAGCTTCTTGGATATTACACTGTCTGTTTTCCCTTCCAGTGGGTGCCGTCTTTTTGAAGCTGGCACAGAGCAGCGACCAGCTGCAGTCTATCATGTTCACTCACAGGATGTTAAGAGACGTCCGCCTTGGCAAGTGAAAAGACGTTCGGGACATTTCAGCATCACTCGCTAAATAATTTAGTAATGGCTCCAACCTGTGCTGATTAAAGGAGGGAAAAAAAAATCAAGATGAATGTTGTTTGACCAAAAGTGCACCTTTTGTCAAGACTATTAAGATTTCATGTTCTTTTTTTTTTTTCCTTTTTCCATGTTGTCTCTGCTGTTAAAACACTGATGTCTGTGCTTAGCTGTTTTTTTTTTTAAGGGGATAAAAGCATTACAAAACAGATGTATTTCCTGCAAGTTTAAATAATGGAAAAGGCACCCCATATAGGTCATTACATATTCAGACGGATGTGGTTGATGGTGTTTTGAAAATACATCTCCAGGATGCTTGTTTAATTCGTGTTTTATTCTAAACGGAAAAAATCAAGACGTTGATTCCAGTTAAAATAATCACAGAGCGAACTGCCAATAACCGTACCTGTCTTTTTTTTTCCTCCCCAGGTTTCCTCTGTCGACCAGCCTCAGGGTTATCGCCATCTCCCATCTCCCCAATCCAGACAGCAAACCAAAAAAAACTGACCGCCCCACAGACTCAAACATCACTCGCCCCCGTCCGTTTGCCTCGGTGGGCGTCGGCCTCTCAATATTGGACGGTATGGGTCCAGAAATCAGGGATTTTCCAGAAGCAATGGGAGCGGCCATCACAGCAATAAGAAAACCACCAGCAACAGATGCTGCCACCCAGGAAACTTTGCAAGCCATACATGAGGTGGGGCTATTTCCCAGCTCAAAGCCACCAAAAACGTTTAATTTATCCACAGCGCAAACTCTATACAACAAGAATTTCTCTTTTCTCAGCAAATATTAGCCTTCTGTCTTTTTCATTTTTTAAGTTAAAGTATATATACTAGAGAGAAGCACCTTGACATTCTAAGTCAGATTGCAAACTGCTGGACGGCTTTTGCTAACTACTAACTTTCGATGTGCTCTTTGATGGTTTCTGTTATTTGTGGAGTCGGATGTCATGAGCTTTAAGTCTTCAGGGGTTTTTAATGAAATAATTAGAATTTACACGAATATGAACTAGAACAATTACTTATTTAAGATACATTTTATACCTGTCAGAGAACATTCATGTACATTTCTTTGGACTGGAGTAAATAAAAGATTATATTCACAACCAGTTGTGGTTTATTTTTATATTTGCATGTCATGTTAGGAAATCACATCTTTTTTTTTAAGTTGCAAGACACATTTTCCCACCTCAGTTCACTCTGTTGATATCACATCTAGAGTCCTAGCCTGAATGGAACATACAGGATTATTAAAGCTCTAATGAATGAGATTTCTCTTCTCTTGAAATGAGTCACTTGAACAGCTTGTCCCGATGCTCGGCAGGAACCCAGTAAATCCCTTTTGAATGAGCCAGGATAGTGGGCTGAAGATGGAAATATCAATATACAGGCCTCAGTTAGCATCCATCCATCCATCCATCCATCCTGTACTCTGTTTATTCCTATCTGGGCCGTGGAGGTGGGCTTCAACCTATTCCAGCTATTCAAACGCAGGGAATTTGCCTCATGTTAAATGTTAAAGTTCAAAACGTATCAATGACAAAAATAGTCTAAACCATTATGAATTGTTTGTAAGGGGTTGGCATGAGAAAGCCTTTTAACACAGCTTAGGCTTGCAGATAAGTTAAAAGATTTGAAGACCTACTGGCCTAATTCACCAACATTTTTTAAGAGCTAATTTATTCCTATGTGTGTATATATATATATATATACAGTGGGGGAAATAAGTATTTGACCCCTTGCTGATTTTGCAGGTTTGCCCACAAAGAATGCAACGATCTATAACTTTAATCATATGTATATTCTAACAGTGAAAGACAGAATCCCAAAGAAAATTCCAGAAAATCACATCATATGAATTTATAAAAATTGATAACCATCTGATGAGGAAAAATAAGCATTCTTTGTAAGTGGGCAAACCTGGAAAATCAGCAAGGGGTCAAATACCTATTTCCCCCACTGTATATATATGTATGTATGTGTATATATATGCATACAAATGTATATATGTATATTCTCTGCCCTCATTTGCATCTTCTAATGTCTCTATGGCAGCAGTTTTTGATCACTGGATCCACACATTTAAATCCCGCTTCGGTGCCAGATTCACCTCTCTGTCTTTTTCGCTCTCTCTGTCTCATCCAGGGATTCCTGTTCCCGTCCTGTTCTAGCAGCTCCGTCCGTGCTTTGCATCACAATACCCCGCGCTACTGCAGAGAGAGGATTCTCCATTTGGTCATTGTACAGCTTTTCCTTCCGTGATCGCCTCGAACATTCGATTCTTTAAAAAAGCGCCCTGTTAGAATGCTGCTCCGTGTGTCTTCAGTTTATGGAAAAAGACATTTTCTGTCGTTTAGCTGCAGAAGAATTTAAATCAGAAATAAAAACAGCTCTTTACTGCTGTTTTATTAGAGGAGAGGCAGTGATTTTGACAGATTTTTGAGAATTTAAGCACTGAAGCACATGAAGAACTAACAGAATGTTTATGAATAACTATGGCTCAAGGTATTCCCACTGTCCAAAAACATGCATGTTGGGTATAATGATGATTCTAAAGTTAGGCCAGGAGTTAATCTGAGCACATTTCTGTTTTTTTTCTGGGATGGCCTGTGATGGAGTGGTGAAAATGAATAGATTAATTAAACTATAAAAAACAAGAACACAAGAGACTACCAAAAAAGAAAGGCAGATTTATAGCCAAAGCTACCTTAGAGCCGAGAGCTCTGTTTATGTCTGTATAGTGTCAAAATAAATGGTATTTGTCAGATTTGAGAATGGATACATGCATTTTTCTGATATACTTAAAATCCTAAACAGTGCATCCCTGTCAGGCATTTTTAAAGATGACGGCCAAATGGGTAATTTGGTACAAAAACCCTTGGCCTGACACCCATCCAACAAATGGTTGGTCTCTGTGAATGAAAGTCAGAATTCCTTTGTGTAGAAGGGAGATACTAACAAAATGGCTACAATGTCAATTTCATACAGCGGGACGCCGAACAGACCTTTATAGCAAAAATGGATTTTTATAGCGAGAAAAATGTGCGGCTGCTATTGATCTAGCCACTGTGGAGCCACACTTAAGTTTTGGACAATCATTTTAAAGCTAGCATCTTTTTAAAAGTTTTTTTCATTTTGCCAGACCACAGGCCTGGAGATAGGCACCTAAAAACATGTTAAGGCACAAATGTGTGGGCTCTCGTTTGCTTTATTATTGTCAAAATAACCAGCAGTGCCCTGGTAAAACAATAAAATGGCTGAGGAATTACAAAGGTTTGGATTTGGGGTATTCCATTTTTTCTTAACTTTGTACAGAATGTAAGCTCACAGCACATTTTTAAAAAAGATTTAAGGCCATTAATCACTGAAACTTTCATGACTGACAGTATACAGACCACATTTCTTATCGGGAGAGTGGAGGATCTGATTACAATGATGATTAGATCATGATTGGTTAATGGAAAAACCTTCATGAGGGCTTGGAACTCAGTCTAAACACATTTTATGTATAACTTTTGTGTTACTCACAGTAGTTTGGTCCATTTGTATCATCAAATTTGTTCCATGTTGCAGTTTGTGTTCTGTGTTTTGTTAGTTTTGTCTCTTTGCAGGTGTTTGTGATTGTCTCCCCCCCCTGCCCAACACACCAGCAATAAATAATTCATCAAGGCCGGATTCATGAAGACTTCTTTGAAAAAGCACATTTGTTTGGCATAACTATGGCAGTCAAAGAGGAATTTCCACCTGGACAAGACAAGGTTAAAAAAAATAGTAATTTGAAACTTTTGGATCAGGTAATATTTTTAATTTTTCCTTTCCAGACTTCTGGAACCTCTCAGATGTAACATCACATAGTCTGTAGACTTAATGCTTCTGTGCAATCTGTTTTTCACGTCCCGAGTCCCTGGAACACCTTCTGAGTTCATCCCCGGCCCTAAAGGACTTCTGAGACAGAATAAGGGGGCGTTCTGGAAGACAAAATGTGGTGTGATCTTCTCACAGAAATACTCCTGGGAATATATCTGGCTCTTCGGGGTAAGGCAAAGCTTAAAAAGTAGGCAATTAGTTGAAAAGCCATATATGATGTGATAAACTTTGCATTATATGAGTAAAAGTAAGTGGACATGTGGCTCTATTTTAAATTTTTTTGGGGAAAAGCATGTAAGAACTTTTTTTTTTTTTTTTTATATACAAAGACCCAGCTTATAATAATAATGGTGTGTGTGTGGTTTCTGGAAACCAATTGATGTTTACATTATCATTTCTCCTGGTGAAATGAGTTGTCATTGTCTGTGTGACTTTGTCTATGCATTTGTTTGTTAAATAAGAAGAAACCATTCTTGTTTTTTTGATAAATACAAAAAATGATACATCCTTTTTTCAACTTTTGAGCTTGTAAAAGTTACAATTTTCATGACAGCCTTGTTTATTTTTTCAAGTCAAGTAAAGGTATTTTTAAAGCTACACATTGTCTCTACCAGTTAAACTTAAAGGCGGAAATGAAAAATGTATAAAGACACCTGGTGTATTATATAAAAATATGGATATATGGGTGGATTATGAATGGCACCTTTGTCATAAAACACCTACCTATTGTCCAAAACTGATGCATCGTGATTGATGAGTACTTACCATCTCTGAAGAGATGAAAGAAGAAAGCTGCACACAATAGTTGTTTACATATTGCTTGTATGACTGACCCTTAACCCTAACACTGTCTTTTGTTTAATTCTTGATGTAACAAAATTCATTAGAGCAGCTTTAAGGGGGTTAGGGGTTCAAAAAATCCATTAAATTAGTGTATACACAAAGCAGGGTATGTGTGTTTTGCGTAATTATATTTTGTTCCAGTTATTTTGTCATGTCACATCTGATTAGTTTCATCAAACCAAACGACCAAACAGTATTTAATGGGAAAGCAAACTAGCAGCTCGCATTCATTCCAAAGAAACTACAAGGAAAATTTAAGTATTGGACCTAACTTTGTCTGGTTCGGTTTAAAAGTGAGGCTGTGTTTGAATTATATTGTTGTTCATCTCCTCCGTCTGAATTTAGCATATTTAGTGTGGACTAAAAAAACAAACAATTCACAAATAAGCTCTCTTAAATCACTTTATTTGCCATAAAAGTTTGTTTCAGCCTATTTCTCTCAGGACCGATTCTCCTAAATGTCGAAAATGAGCAAAAACTACCTCGACGGAGCACAAAAACCATAATCGGACTCAGGTAACGTGCACTTTGAATGGTTCTTGGTTAGAGGCGACATCCAGCCAAATAGGAGCTCAGGTCCTGACCCCTGCAGTGGTTACGCCAGGCCACCCTGAAACCGGACAGAATCACACCGGTCATCTCCACCGTTCTATAGGTAAAAGCAGTTTTTCTTCCTCCTTGTATCATATATTTTTGTCTTACCAGGCTCCGATGCCGTTTGGATCCCTCACAACCCGTTTGGCACAGTTGATTGCTACACCAACATTATCAGACAGAAGATCTGGAACAAAGGAAGAGACAAGTAGACATTTCCTATATTTACTTGTGTATTTCATGTACAATATGAAAGAAAAACACAGCCACAAAACGCATGCCGGGGTGTATATTCCTCTTTTTGGCCCCAAAATTAAACATGAATGCACTGTAGTAAAAAATGAAACCAACTTGTGTTTCTCTCCAACCCCTTTTTGAAGAGATGACATACTAGGATCCAAGTTATTTTCTTAACCCTGTAATGCCATATGTATCATATTTGATACACACGGTTTCTGAAATGTTTTGCGTCTGACACCTTTTGCATAATTTAATGGTAAAAACTTTGCTTAAAATCCTATTGTACACAATCAGATACACCTGATAACAGGGGGCAGAAGACTACACAAAAAATAATCTTTACTTATCGCATAGTAATAAATTATTAATATTAAAAATGTATTTTTGTTTTATTCTTTTTACATATTTTGTTAAAAGGCCAAATAAAGACTTCATACAAATTAACCACCTTTTGCATAATTTAATGGTAAAAACTTTGCTCAAAATCCTATTGTACACAATCAGATACACCTGATAACAGGGGGCAGAAGACTACACAAAAATATATCTTGACTTACCGCATGGTAATAAATTATTAATATTAAAAATTTATTTTTGTTTTATTTTTTTTACATATTTTGTTAAAAGCCCAAATAGCCTATAGACTTAAAACCCCCAAAAAGTAAGTTCCTGTTTTGTTTTATTCTTGGATCAGGCTTTAAAGGGTTAAAAAGACTTGAAAAGTCTCATTTTAGCTTGAGTAATTAGATGATAGAGGCAAAAGAATTGCATAAAGACAGCAAGAAATGTAACAAAAAAGAGGGAATGACTATGACGGGGGTCACAAACGCACTTTTGGGGGTTCACTTACCGCTGCACCGGATGTTGCACGCGTTGGATGTTTGGCCCTGACCGTTGTTGCACCACCAGCGGCTGTTGATCTGGAAGATTCCGTAGTCTGTGGATCCGTCCGTGTTGCGGTTGATGGCGTTGGTGTTAAAATTGGACTCGTGTTGGGTCAGGCAAACCCCTGAAGACAGATATGTGTTTTTATCCTGAATATGCAACACTGAGATTTGTATAGGAACAAAATGGCTGAAAATTCTGCTCCACTTTGGAATGTGTTGGTACTCACAATTGGCCAGGCTGATGCCACGGTAACCATCCATCCCATTTTTCTTCAGCACTTTGGCCCATTCGCAGCGGTCATAGACCCTCGCATGGGCCGCAGCCAGCAACAGGAAAAACACCAGGCTCTTCATTCTGCTTTCTCTGGACGATCTTCTCCCTTCTGCTGCTTAATCTCACATTTATAGTCAACGCGGAGGAACGGTCACGCTGCTTAGCTTATTTCCTAATACTGGATTTTTGCCCAGTTTCGTAGAGGAAGACAACGGTTGAACTTTCGTTTTCAACTTCTCTTTTAATAATCTTTGTTCCTGGTTTTGAACTTCGACTGTTATCAGTGTGGGTACACAATCTTTTTTTCAGGACAAGTTCAGGTCATGTAGACTTAGAGCAAAAAAAAACAAAATAAAAAGAATCTGGTGGAGGATTTAAAAACCTAAATCTTATAATGCTGCAGAACTGATAACGCAGAAAAGCAGATTTAAGGATGCTCTGTGTGGGTTATTTAGACACTGCTGAACTTTTCAGGGAAAATAACTCCATGTAAAATGTAAAAAACATTATAAATCCTGTTGTGAAGTATTTATGCAAATCTATGGATGTAAACAGCTAAAAAATGATATACTGTGCCTAACTGGATTATTGTTGATCTATTTCTCTCTTTTTTTGTTACATAGTGTTATAATGTTTCCCTGTGTCTTAAATTCAGTTTTTTTATGCTGCTGAAGGTGAAAGTTTTTACTTAAAAAGGCTTAAAGTGTCCAGTTAAAGTCAAATGAATGAATCTGTCAGTTTTTCATTCATCTTCTTTATTACTCAACAGTGCAATTAACAATGTGGCTACACAGGTTGGGGAAAAATAAATTAAAATGTGCTTAATAATATTACAGAAAAACATGCTTTACGTAACAATGACAATCAATATGATAAATGTATTAGGCTGCTTTAATATTCCAATAATAATGTACCAATATGGGGTCTGAAGAGTTAAAAAAAACTTCTGCAAAGCTATTGAATAGTTCATATAAAGCTCTGATTTATTCTAATTTTTTTCTAAAACAGCTCTGATTGAAGAATTTCAGTCTCTGTCATTCCAGAGAAACCACAGTGAGGTAAAACTAAATGTTAAATGCAAAAATAAAGCCAAATACATTCGATTGAAACCTGTTTTATGTTTACCTTGTGTCCAAAGGCCAATCCGGATTCTCTGCAGACTGAAGGGATTTGATTAAATAATCATTTTATGGGCCGCAACCAAAAGATAATGAAAGTAGGTGAGGGCCGGACACAGACTGTTTTTTTTACACAGAACACTTCGTCCTTCAGCTCGTCGTCTCTTTAAAATGTTTTTTCACTGCATTTGATCCTATTCCAGTTTAGCTAAAGGGCCATTCGTGATGAGTTGAGTCTGGGTCGAGGCTCAGTTCTTTTATTACCTCTGATCCAAACAGAAATATTTCAACAATCAATGAAAAGAAACTTTTTGTCCCAAGCTTAAATATCCTTATAATCTAATTTAAATCACAACATGCATGGCTATACCACGTTATTAGTACTTGTTTTTCTAACAAACAACAATTTAATGGTATCACCATTTCCAGCTGCTGTGCAAAGTTATTCTAAATATAAAAATTAATTGTCCTAGAAATGGTTATAAAAATGAATCTAAAAAATGTTACTTGCAAAACAATCTGATCATCAAACAGTCAAAGATTTATGGTAAATGTGTGTATATATTTATTCATTCGGATCATAATTCAAGTCAAAACCCTTTTTCTGATTTAATAAAATCAAACAGATGTCAGCATAAAGCTGAACTTTCATTACTTATGATAACCCTGAGGAAAAGAAAACCCCATTATTTCATAATGTTTGCTCAAACTTGCCAGTGTTCAAGGCAAATAGTTCACTGAAAGCTGATCTCCAGTCAGTGAGTTTCAGGTCAGTGCTCTGCTCAGTAGGTGACAATTACTTTGAAAGTCTAATCAGAATTTTAAACTTCTTATATTTTTCAAATTAACCGGCTTTGTATGAAATATCAGAAGTTAACTTAGACTACAGAAAGTAGAAAAAGATTCTAGAGGTATGAATGACGGAACAATTAGCAGGTGTCGAACATTTTAAACTGGCTATATAAAGAGGAACAAAGAGTAACAAATGGTTTAAAAGTCACATTCATTTCCCCTTCTGCTTTCACTATTATTTCTCACAGGCTTCTAACAGTTACTAACAATGGTTTAACAGTGAACTCATTGTTTTGAAGATCTTCTAATCTTATTGGAAGAAGGAAGTTGATAAGCGACAGTAGTTTGCTCCACACTGGATCACGACAAAGAGGGAAGAGGAGACGAACGGCAGGAAATACAGCATCGTCGACCATTTTTAAAGTTCCTTTAAAGCCTTTCTGAAACATTCCATGTTCTGAGAAACATAGGAATTTGTTGGAAATGCGTGCATGTGCTCCTGAACGAATTTATGTTGTTGGACATTCAATATTTTATTTGATTATTATTATTATTATTATTATTATTATTATTATTATTATTATTAATAATTTTATTTTATTCTATATTTTTATATTTTTATTTCGAATTGTAGCCTATGTCCTTTCTTGTTTCTCATAGAAGTGTTGTGCACCAAACACCAAAGCAAATTCCTTGTAGGTGAAAAATCTACTTGGCAAAAAACCTAATTGTGATTCTGATTCTGATATACTGAAAGCTTAGTTGTGTGTTTATTTATCAAACCAATCTAATCTTTTTCCAGATATCTAACATAGGCTGGAATGTCTCCACAAGAAGTTTTGACGTTTGTAGTCCAAAAAACAGCCTGAGCTAAATTTAAGATCAGAACCAACGCGATATTACAAAATATACAACGGCTATGGACCATAAATTGGAGCAACACAACATTTTTGTATCGCTATGCTTTCATAAGTGCATACCCCACACAGGTTTGTGCTTTATTGTCACACTGTTGAGATGTTGTGTATCTGTGCATGTTACACAAAAGTCCATCAGATTATAGATCACAGGAGCCTGAATGGAAGAAGATACTAATTATGGGATATATATACAGATAGATTTTTTTTAGATTCATTGTGCTCACTTATTGTATTGTTCTCCTGTCATCCTCATTGTGAGTCCTTTCTCTACCTTTGTGTGATAAGTACGTCAACACAGGCAACAAGATTATAGTGTTCATAATCTGTAGGTATGAGACCTGGTGTTTGAACATAGCACCACTCAGGCTGTGAAACACATCTGTTATGAATTTATGTACTAGCATACCTGTTATAGTCAATTTTTTCTATTGAGACCCAAAAAAAAAAGAAGATTTTAGGGTTTCGAGAGGGCAAAATCTCAGTGCAGATGTATAATACTCCAAATATTTTGCATCTGACATTCTTAAAAAAAGACCTTTATTAATATTTCCAGATCCATAAGACTGAGCTTAATGTCAGAAAAATATCAGTGTGGGAGTTGGTTTATTTCACCGAGGTCAGGGTGGCTTCTGGTTAGGTCAACAACATGGAAGGGGTTTGTGAAAAAACTCATATTGCCGTCAGACAGAGATTGGATTTTTGGCCGTGTATGTGCAAAATGCTATCGGAAATAAGCGACTACCACAGTTTATTATCTTTGGGAATTCCGTGTATGCCGCTGTCTGACATGCATTTCTGTTGTTCTTATTAATAAATTCCCTTAAGAGGCGGACTGGACAACCTGGACGACGCCGGTATTTTTCTCCATAACAACAACAACCCGCATCCTACTGATGAAATACACACGTCATCCTGTTCATGTAACCACAACGTTGTAAATACATGGCATACAAACAACCTGCAGTCCAGGAAAATCACATTTTGTTACATTTTTTTATTTATGGATGCTGCTAAGTTCACTTTTTTACAGTAGCATTACTATTCCAAATATTCTATCACATCATTGTAAAATATTATATTATTTATTATTTCCTTTTTGCATGTATTGTGTTATATAGTGATCTGAGGTAATTGTACAATTTATACAATGCAGATCTTGCTCAGAAAAGTATCCATAAAATACTTTTGTATGAGAGAAACTGTGTGTTGTTCACCAAAATTCAGAATCTGAAGAGAGTTGCAACAATACTGTTAGAATAATTGTACAAAAGTTATCATTCATTCTCTGATATATATGTGTGTGTGTATGTAAAGGTTTAATTGTTCTTTGTTTGATAGCAAGAAATTGCCATCATAAGTACAAGTTGGTTTGCAGATATGAGAAGCTGACCCAGCAGTGACCATTGGTGTCTGCTGACCCAATGGTGACCACTGGTGTCTGCTGACCACGGTCGCGGTCCTTGTGACCACAGTCCTTTTTGGCTGTTTATACACAGGCAAGAGAGAGCATTTGACCTGAACCTTCACGTGATTTCAATGTAAAACAAGCAAGCTTTTTATTTAATTTTCTGGCCATTGGTTAATAAATATCATAAATTTATTTAGCATTTTTCACTGTAGTCATCCTCGAATTACTTTTATATTTCATGAAAAATCTGGTGGAAACTGTCCCAACGTAATAGCGTATTTTTTTCTCAACTTCCTCTAAAAAAATATGATTAATTCATACTTATGTTTTGGCTCTTACAAAGTTTCTTGCAAAAATATTCATATCCACATCTTTCTCAAATATTTTGTATTATGTTGGTGTACATTCTCAGTCATCCAAGTTCTGGTCATGGTAATTCCTTGAGTAAAGGCCACTGGATTTGAAGTTTCCCCTCTGACCCACAGTTCTTTTTATGAGCTTAATTCTTAGTTAGTTGATGCTAGGTCAATGTTGGACTCCTTTGGAAGTCCAGAAAATCCATGTGGTGATCACCCCGGGGTAGAATCTGTGTTAAAATAAGCCTTTTTAAAATGAAAATTACAAGTTTGAGAATAAGTTTAAGTTGTCCATGTCTAAAATTTCACCCTGCTGATATCTAGCTGTGATTTTTAGTGCATGGGTGCCCAACTCCGGTCCTCCAGGGCGGCTGCCTTACAGGTTTTAGAAGTGTCCCTGCTTCGGCACATCTGTTTCTGATTAAATGGATCAGTTCAAAAGCTCTGCACAAGCCTGCTAATGGCAAATAAATGTCAGTTTTGTTAGTCGAAGCAGGGAAACGCCTAAAAACCTGCAGGACAGAAGCCCTTGAGGACCAACTTTGGGTGCTCTGGTTTCAGAGCCACAAATGTACAGTTACAGGTCTGTGTCTTTAAGAGCTTAAAATACCTGATGACTTCTTTTTTTCTTGTTATTCTTCAAATCAACATTCAGATAAGATGATCTCCACTGGCATTCAGTTCTAGTGAGACCTGGGCTTTGAGACAAGGCCATTTAAAGTCATCTTAAAGAAAAAAAAAAGAAAAAAAAAGAAGATAAAAAAAAGGAAAATAAAGAAAAAAAAAATAAAAAAAAATAAAGTAATGTTAAAACAATCAATTGTTAGTTAAGGAGAATGTTTAGGATCACTATACTGCTGGAAGGTGGACGTCCAGCCCAGTTTCAGTTCTCAGGAAAATAGAAATACATTATCTAGGTGCTTCTGAGAGATAGTGGGTTTGTTTCTTTTTCCGTTTCTGCATTTAGCAGACGTTTTTATCCAAGGCGACTTCCAAAATAGACACAATATTACAGTTTGACAATAAGCTCTCTCTTGAGGTTTTCAAGTTACAGATATATTTTTACAGCCTACCTGTATTTTGTAATTATTGCAGATAAAAACAGAAAATCTGTCACAGAATCTGAGACTTTCAGAACACGTGCTCTAAATGTTCTCTGTTTTGTTGCATTTTGGATTTAGTTATTAACTGCCCGATTCCTTGTTTTGCTTTATTTGAGACTAAAACTCTTCTGGATCAGCTTTCTTTAAAGGAATGCATTCGGGACCCTTTATTTCCCATTCTATGAGGTGCAAATGAGGCATCAGGTTATATTTTAACCAATAAAGCTTGCTTTTGTTGTTTTACTAAATGTATCTTGAATAGCATGTAAGCCTGCTTTTGAAATGTAAAACTTAGTAGCGTCAGATTTATATAATACTGTAAAAATGAGGAGGAAAAATATGCCTTTGGTCTCTTTCGGGGGCTTTGAACTTAATGAAACAAAGCTCTTCTTAATAGAATGGACATTTTCCTCTCAGACCTACATCAGACAAAGATAAAAGACCTCCCGAGAGCTAAACTTAAGTTAAATTATATTGATTTCTGCATTTTAAAGGAGAAGTTGGAGGATTTGCAGCCCATGTCAATACAATCTTTTCTTGAAGGAGCTTCTAGTGGAAATGAAAAGATTGCCAACATTGAGTGGGCTGACCTTTAAAAAAAACAACATTTACTCAATACAGAAATGTTAAAAGGTTATGACGTTTAGGCGTCAATAGTATTCAAAGGTGTGGATTCTTCTGGATGGTAGTTAGCCTTTTTAAAAACAGTTCTTTACTTGGATAAATTTGGAAAAATTGACATGGCAGGGGCTCAGGTGAAAGGGAAGTTTAGGTAGTATGACAACTGCCTGTCTGTGTTCTTAAATTTGTATGAAATCCTTTGTGAAGCCCAGTTTAAAGTCTGCTTCAACAGAGAAATTCTTAGGACGTAAAGATCTAGCGTCACAGTTTACTGAGTTATAATTCGTCACTGAGTCATTTCGGAATAAGAGCAAATTAGTCGTGGCAATTACAGGGCCATCAATCTATCCTGTATTATTCTTAACCCTATAATGCCAAATGTATCATATTTGATAAATACGGTTTCTGAAGTCTTTTGGATTTGAGACTTTTTGCATTATTCAGTGGTAAAAGCTTTGCTCAAACCCCTGTTGTACACATTCAGATATACCTGATAACAGCCAGTAGAAGACTACACCAAAATACATTTTTGACTTATTGCACGCTAATTTGATCAAAATAATTTCTGTTTCTTTTTCTTCATACGTTGTTGAGGGGCCAAAGAAAGACTTCACACTAAAAAAATCCAAAATTCTTCCTATTTTTCTCTGATCAGGCTTTAAAGGGATAAGTTCCTCTGCTACCTCGTTAATTTCCGAGAGATTCCATCTCATAATAATGTTCTGAACTCCATGTACTCCAATAACTTTCTCCATTCTCTTGCTGCACTTTTTGCGTTTAGCCCGTCCTCCAGACTCACTATCTCGTCTCAGACCTAAAACGCGGGCAGAGAGAATGCAATTAGTCAGCCGGCTGAGCGAGGGGAGGCCGCCGGATCAATTAATCTGAGACGAGAACGGATTGATCTGGGTGGAAGACAGAAAAAATGAGGCCCGGGGAGAGGCAGGGAGCAGTGTAAACCGTAACGGGAGAAGCACGCAGGTGTTAGACACACCTGTGAGTTTCTGCAGAACATATTTTCACACTCGGTGTAGAGGAAATGACCTCTCAGGAGCAGCTGCTGATATGTATGGATGCTCTAACTGATCTAATTCAATGTTAGTTCAAGTGAATCACAGCAAGGTACTCTCCTTTAAACTGAGGTATCATTGCCTGCCTTTAAACTGACCTTATTATTATTTTATTAATATTATTTTTGTATATTATTATATACAAACAAATATTATATACAAAAATTAACATTATTATTATTATTATTTTGTATATATATATATATATATATATATGTGTATATGCCGTTGCGTTTTATTTATGGAGCCAGTAGCAAAAATAAGTTCCCTCTGGGATTATTAAAGTATTTCTGATTATTTGATGTTATTCTTTATATTATTATTTTTTTGTAAATACAAATGTATTTATATAGCAAAAATTAAAACAGGCTGAGCATACCAAAATGCTTTACAATAGCAAATGCAAACACTTAAAATTAAACTTTATATCAAGGATACAAATAAATTGCATATACCATAGGATATCTTTAAAAAAAAAACATTTGTACTCTTCAGATTATTTGATGGCTCAATCCTGCAGTAAATTATGTTTTTTTTATTTTTTTTTACAAAAGAGTAATTTCATATATTCAAATACCCAATATTATCTAAAATAAGAAATTTCTTGGGATTACCCAACTTTTCCCACAGTTACATTACAACTGAAACGGTACACCTGGAAACATGAATTCCCTCTAGATACAGAATAGAATTGGCACTGTCACATAAACAAACACTGTATGCAAAAGGTCTTCCGTCACTATTGTACAAGTATATACTTTTCCTCCCTTTTTAATCCATCACTGCTTCCCAGGGGCCGTGGATTCAGATGTTGTTCCTTGTTCCTTCTCTGTTCTCTTAATCTCTGACACACTCTCACTCACTTCCACGGCCTCCTTCACTACAAGAATTCTTTTTTTTTTTTTTAAAGCTTCGATCAATAAACCTCATTAAATGGGACAGTTAGAACATCAGGCACATAATACTTACTGTGTTTATATCACCTGCAGGTTACTAACTATTCCATTGTGTCATGCCCAAAAAATTAATGACTGTGTGTATATATATATTGTTCTTTTCCAGTTGTTTCTTATTTTCCCAGGTGAACATAAGTGTTTTGGTTCTTTGTGCTATGAGAAAATGTTACTAATAATACTGTAAGTATGCACGAAAACCCAATCTTTTCCCATTGGCTTTTTGCTTTGAATGATTAGTTTTTTATTCTTTTGGGCTCCCAAATAGCACCTACATGCAGTTTTGGCAATTTTAGACTGCTAATGACTGATTATAACTGATTTGAATAGACACATATGGATGCTTTAGTTGCTCATTTTCACGTCAGAGTCTAGTTTTTTTTTTCTTTAGCTTGTTTTATGGAACAGGCCTCTGGATATTTACAGATTTACACTGTCAGGTTTTCGTCCCCTGAGATAAGAACGTGATTTCTTGCCAGTCCTGACTTGTCTTTGTCGTTCCGATCCGCCATTCAGAACTCAGATCTCAATCACTTTGTCATTTTCAAGCTCTGCGTCTGTTTCACTGCTTCATGGACGCTTGAATTGTCTATAAACTAATTGCTCATCAGCAATCAAAACCAATTCTGTCAGAGCTAATGCTGCTCTGGTGTAAACCTTTTTACTTTCCATAGCAACCGACTGATTCATTCTTTATTAATGGATAACGTGAAAGGAATTAATGAGAAATCCATTATTAACTTGTGACATTACAACACATTGTTGAAGTAGTGTAACATAGTATGTAATGATTAGACATTTGCCATAATAAGCAGCTATTGTATTTGTTGTTTGTAGCAGACAGGAACAATCTCCTATACATTTTTTTTGTACGAGCAACTACACAATGAATAGTCTTCAGGTCTATGTAAATGTTTACAATTATCTTAATATTGGTTTTTGTAACGATGGCATGTTTATTGTGAAAAAAAAATCTATTTTTGGTAAGACCCCATATCATCAAATGATCATTTAACAATTTAATGCCAGGATTTAAAAAAACAAATCTATGGGATGTGTATATAAACTCTCTTTCACAATATCTTGCAATACTGAACTCAAAAGATACTAAAGATACTTAACATAAAGTATGTTTAGTTTTTCAGTTCAGTCCACTAAAACATCCCTAAACCTCTCATATGTCATATAACACTGGAAATGCATATGGTAACAGATGATTGAGGAACATTGAATGTAAATATCAGTGTTAAAGAGGAGAAGAGCAGAGAAGAAATTGAAATGCAGGGAAAAAAACACCGGATTTATAACTCATTCTAGACAGCAAAGGGAATCTGTTATGCATTTGTATCAAGAGGAACAGTATCTGCAACATTCAAATGAATAATTCCTTGATAGTTTCCCATTTAGTAATGATATAACTTCATTTAAAATAATTTCCTTTAAAGATTTTTAAGGTGATGTATTTAAATATTTTTATTTTAGATAGGTAGGAAATCCACAAATACAAATCTCTTCAAATCTAAAGATCCTATTTTGGATTCAAAGACTATAAATCAAGCAGTTTGGATAATAACGTCCAGTTCTGCAAAGACACGCTGACCTCTGACTGAGTAATGATGGAAATGGAGAGTGTGTAGGCACACTACATGTTGTGAATAAAGAGTTTAGTTCCAGAAGCTAACAGCAATAACGTAAAGCGTATCTCAACTTCTGTGGCTTATGTCATATATTATTTTATGTTTGCACACTTACACAGATGATATTTAACCCTTTAAAGCCCGATCCAAGAATAAAACAAAACAGAAAATGACTTTTTTTTTGGTTTGAAGTCTTTATTTGGCCTTTTAACAAAATATGTTATATACATTTTTTATATTAATAATTTATTACTATGCGATAAGTCAAGATTATTTTTCGTGTAGTCTTCTGCCCCCTGTTATCAGGTGTATCTGATTGTGTACAATAGGATTTTGAGCAAAGTTTTTACCATTAAATTATGCAAAAGGTGTCAGACGCAAAACATTTCAGAAACTGTATGTATCAGATATGATACATTTGGCATTACAGGGTTAAATAACCCCCAATAATACAAGTAATTACAATTTTGAATAATTTTGAACATTGAGTAGAGTATATAGTGAAGTTTTTGTATGGTTATGTTTAGGCTGCATAACTTTCATGAGGCTATTTTAAGGCCAAAACTCCAGGCAACAATTTTGAAATTCACCATTTAAACGTGGTGCTTCCTCACCAACGTGTGTGAAGGCCATTACGAACTCATGTGCCCAAAAGTCAGGTCCTCTACACGCTGACTAATGAGGCCTGCATATTCCAAATGTGCAGCCTCCAGTGTCAATCCATATGAATGCTATCCACTTCAAATATGCTGGGTCTATTTCTTATGCATTTGATGTGACAAAAACAGTTATCTGTTCACTGGTTGTTAATGGAGAGGCTGTTATGCCGCCATCCGTTGTGTGTTCTTAGTACTGCAGTTGTACTTTAGTTGTACGTTTTGAGGAAGAATAAAAGGTATAAAGGAATAAATGGCTGCTCTCGTTGGGCTATGGGCTTAGACCATCGCTAACAGTTGCTTAAGGGAAGTTTTTGAGTCAAATTAAGGGATTTGTGGGATTCACAATGGACTCGGAAAGCTGAGTGGATCAGAGAATTGGGAAACGTGGAAGTTTTAGAGCACATGGTGAAGGCTAAAGGACTATGGAGTATGCTAAGAGATGGGTCTCAGCAAGTTAAAGGAATTTAAGAAAGTATTCTTAGATGAGTGTGGACACAAAGATCCAATACTGAGATCGCATAACAGTGGGGAGTACATTGTAACCCTCCATATACAAATGCTTTGTCATTCCAAGTTTGAGATTTGAAACAATAACCGAACATAAGACAAGAAAGATCCGAACTGGGGCTGAAGAAAAAAATCAAATCGGGGAGGATATGAGAAGTGGGAGCCAGGAAATCTGTCTCAAAATGTAAAAAAAAAGGAAGACAATGGTCAAAAGAACTAAGGAATCTGAGAGGAAATGACCTGGAGGAAGATAAATAATAGGAGAAGGAATGAAGGGGTGGGAGAAATGACAGACAATAAAAATAGGAGTTGTTAGAGGACGAAGGGATAAGAGAGAAGCACGGTGAGGAGGAGGAGGAGGAGGAGGAAGAGTGAAGGAGAAGGAGTGTGTCCGGGTTGTTAATTTCAGGGCTGGTATCTCTGAGGTAGCAGAACCTCCAGGGTCAGCAGGCCATGAGCAGGACTTTAATATGAAATAGACAGTCTGACCCTGGGATTAATCAGGAAGAAGAGGTTGGGATAGGGGGGGGGGGTTGAAGTAACTTAAGTTGTTGTCCTCTAAGCAATTAAATTCCTTTCTTTGGCTGCTACGAACTGCCTTTACATTCAGGAACACATCCAGAAATATAGCTGAACTCAATACGAACACATAAAATGCATCGTTACACAAAATACCAATAAATCAACATATGTTCTAACATGGTGGGACATAAATCCATTTAGGATGAACATTGTTTCACACCCATCAGACCTTATATCCACTGCCATCATGTCTGTATGCATAAGCATATAAAAGAAAGACACGAAGTGCTTAAAGCACAGAATTGTGAGTGGAAATCCTCTTGAAAGAGAGAAAACCAAGATCAACAGGTGACCGTTGGTTTGAAAGTTACCACTAAAGGTTACCAAAATACTGGCAGCATCCTCCTCTTAAACTCCACTTGATGGGGCTGATTCAAAGCAGGTATGGAAAGCACAACTCCCAAACCCCCAGCACCTTGTCACGCCTGGTGTCTGGTCATGTCTCGATTACCTAGTGTGTACACCTGGGGTTCCCCTCCCTCATGTGTTTAAATAGTCCTCGTTTCCCATGTCCTGTGCGAGTGCGTTTTCTTTAGTCTTTCGTCTCCCCATGTCACGTAAGGTTTTGCTTTTGCTCCATGCCATAGTCTTAACTACTTTGTACCATAGCCATGTTTTTGTCATAGCCTTGTTTTGCCACAGTCTTGTTAACCTTGTTTTGCCATAGTCTTGTTTTGATACTTTTGCCACAGCCATGTTTATCTTGCTTTGCTACTTTGATCATAGTTTTCTCACAGCCTTGTTTTGAACTTCGTCACCATCCACTCCATGAGTGAGTTTTTGTTACAATAAACCCTGTTTTCTGAATCTCTGTGACTGAGTCCTCCCTCCAAGACCCACCTTCATGACACACCTGTCTCATAGATTTCGGTCAAACAAAGTGTACGTGACCACGATGATGGTAAAAGACACGCGCTAATTGAAACACAATTCAATCATCTAGAGTTTTTTTAATGTAAGATTTTCATGCTGGGGCTCCTTTGCATGAGTCAATTTCATGTGTAAAGACACGATGGAGTCATAAGGGTTTCTGTGTTGATGCGCCCCTGAGCTTGGAACTGAAGTAGTTACAGAAATGTTTTGTGAGGTCTATCCACAAAGCTGATTCCAACATTGTGGTTTGTGTGAAAAGATACACGAAAAATGTGGCTGAGCTTCTTGTTCGGTATGTGAGAATTTTTAAAGAACAGCAATGGATCAACAAGGAGGATTGTTTTTGGGCTACACAAAAGGGATCATGGTTTAAGTAGTTTAGTTTAAAATGAATAAGTTGCTGCTTATTCTTTAGACAGTGATTTTCTCCATTTTGTCACTCATTCCTGTTGCCTTTGGAATAAGAAATTTCTTTGTCACTGTTTTCTTTATTACTCTCTTGTTCCATCTATTCCTAACTGGTTTTGATCAGGCATTTTTATAGCTCAGCTTAGAATCCAGTGGGCTAAAATAAGCCTTTTATACATATGTTCCTCTAGTTAACAAAAAAATTTCAGATTACTTTTGATTAAAAAACGGGAAAAAAAGATGACATTGGGATACGTTAGATCGTGATTGAGAAAAACAGACCAGTCCTCCATCCATTTTCGGTACCTCTTATTCCTAACAGGGTCGTGCTGGGGGGTTGGAGCTTATCTCAGTTGTCATTGGGTGAGCGGACAGGCAGCTAGTTCATCACAAGGCCACGTGGAGACTACTGGGACAAACCACTACACACACTCACTTTTGCTTGTATGGGCAATGTTGAGTCCCCAATTAACCTTACATGCATGTTTTTATGACAGTGGGAGGAAATGGTAAAAACATGTTTAACTACCACTCCATCTAGCAGCATATAGACAGTCAACTGAATCTAAATTAAGTCCATGAGAATAACAAAAGATTTATACATATTTATTTTTAAAATACATAACTTTTATCATGCAAAAGGTCTCTTATATATTTCAAAAGTGAAATATTGAATAAAATATCTCTTTAGTTAAGTATTCAAATGTCGATGAAATGGTGGCACGGGTCTACTATTTCCTTTGTTTATCTTTACGTATTTAAAAGATGCTTTTGTGCTGCTCAGATTATCATTGTCTTGAAAATACACCTGACTGTAACACTATTCTAAACAGCTAAATTCACATGCAGTTTTCATAACCTCCTTACTAGCAAGACTAGTAAATCCAGACAATATCCAATTATAGGAGTTATATATCAAGAGGTATGCACAGATAACATTAAATGTAACATTCGTACTATGCCAGGTTATATTAACCATAATAAGTACCTAATCTCAGCAGTGTATTTTCTAAATTAATTGTACAAAGTTCACTGCCATCATAACAGGGTGTAATTTAATAGAAAAGATGATACATTATGTAACAATACACATCTCCTTTTGTTAGAAAATAATATAATGCAATTAAATTTTGTGTCGTATAAGTACTGCAAAATGGCTCTCGGCATCATATTTTTTATATCATAAGAAAGGATGACAAGGACATCATTAACAGCATAATTAAATGTAACATGAGATCGTGACACTTCCTCACAGCACCTGAAATAGTTATACCTGAAACTAATGTGACATGCTTATTATGTTGTAGCTCTGCAGTGGGCAGATATGAACCAAGAGCACTCAATATCGCTTGTCAAGCTGTTTGAATAATCATATTATGACTGATTTAAAAAGAATGTTAAATCACTTTGAGTATGAATAAAAAAAACAGCACTCCATAAATACTGAAGTAATTTTTTCCGAAAGATCCTCAAAAACTCTAATAATCAACACAAAACAACAAACAGAATATGGATGAAATGATTTTTATGTAATAGAATGATAGCATCTGTAATCTCAGGGTGCTTTGTGGCCTGGCAACAATGTCTCAGAGATTAATAACACTGTTGCCTTTAAGCATGTGTCATTTTTTTTTTTTTTTGTGCTGGTGTCATTCAAATCAATTGAGTCAGAAGATTGCCTCTCAAGATTGTGATTAGTTTCCCCATATCAAAATTGACTATCCTGTATACTGGCCCTAGTTGCTTGCGCAGGGTAATTGTTGTGTTGTTTTTATTCCAGTCGAAGTCATATTTTGGCTCCGTAATGACAGTGAACTGAACTTCTGTCATTGTGATAAAGAGCTGCTTTTTTATTGCTGTGCACAGTCATGAATTCTAAGAAGTGCCTTTTTACTCTAGCATTAGAAGAAAGCAGAATAAAAGGGTTTAAAATGTGTTGGTAGATCTTCAAGGCAGAAAATGAAAATATTCTTGACAAGATGTTATTTAGTTCATTTTCAGAACACATCGCATGAGATTCAGCTCCTGACATCACAGATATAGAGAATGTTCGAAGAAAGGTCAGAGTTTGTGGTGTACTGCACAGACTGTGGCTGAATAAAAAAGGAAAACAGGTAACTGTGAGACCTATCACGTTCCACGTCTGTAATGCTACACCTCAGAAAAGGTTCTTATACCTGCCCTATGTGGTAGGATTTGGAATTTAAGAAAACATAATTTCATCCAAGATATTTAAAATCTAATTATGATTCTCACCTTCTTAAATAATCATTGGGGAATGTTGGACCTCATGTTTAGAACTACCTTTACAACTACCTCCTCACATTCTTCTTCTTTCAGCTTTTTCCTGCAGGCGTTGCCATGGTGAGTCATCCATCTCCATCCAACCCTATGTATTCTTTCACTCTTTCCAAAAGCCTCCACTTCAGGGTTCCTCTAGGCCTCCTACCTGACTGTTCTAACCTCAGCATCCCTACCAATATATGCACTATCCCTCCTCTGTACCCAACCCAACCAGTCTGGTTTCTGTCTTTATCTCCAACACAACTAAGAGGAGATGTTCCTATGATCCTATCTCTCCTTTTTAATCCCTGAGAGAACCTCTCCATCTTCATCTCTGTTCATTCCGGCTCTGTCTCCTGGCTCCTTCCTAGGAGGACTGTCTCTACAACATACATTGGCTGGTGTCACCCTTGTCTTGTACAGCTCTCTATCTTTTTTTATTGCTGATACTCTTTTATCACGCCAAACACTTGTTTTTCCCCACCCGTTCCAACCTGCTCGGACATGTTTCTTCCCTTCTTTTCCACACTCATCGTTGCTTTGGACTATTGAAGTACTTACAACCCTTCAAAGAACCTACAAAATCCTACCAAACTTTTTTTTTTAAATCTCTGTTACCTGTAACATAACCGTTCTACCTGGGTCCCTTTAATTCACATACCTCTTCAGCCTTGTTACGACTAACTTTCATCTGCTCCTTTCCAAGCCATACCTCCGTCTTTATAGATTCTCCTCCATTTGCTCCAAGCTCTCACTGTAGATCCAGTGACAATGTCATCTGCAAACATCACTATCCAAGCAGATTCCTGTCTAACCTCATCTGTCAATCTGTCCATCACAAAAGAGAGAAAGAAGGGGCTCAGAGACAATCCTTGATGGAGTCCTTCTTCCATCGTGAACTCCTGAACACCTAGACGAAACCTTATTATTGTCTTACAGCTCTTAGAAATGTCGTGCACCTCTCTAACATACCTCTGTGCCACTCGAGACTTTACAATACCTCAACTGCTCTCTCGGGACCTTGTCACATATGCCAGATTTGCAAAAACACAATTCAATTCCCGCTGACCTTCTACATACTTCTCAACATCCATCCATTTTGTATAGCACGTATTCCCAGCGGGGCAGCATGGAGGCTGGAGCTCATCCCAGCTGACGGAGGGCGATAGGCGGGGTACACCCTGGGCATGCCGCCAGTCCATCGCAGAGTGACACAGACACACACAACCACACACAACCACACACTCACATTCATTCCTCTAGGCAATTTGGAGTGTCCGATTTACATAACATGGATTGTAGGAGGACACAGACACAAGGAAGACCTGCAAACCCCACATAGCGAGGTTCTGGTCTCCTGGGGACTCAAACCGGGAATCCTCTTGAAAGTGAGTCTACGGTTCCCTCAACATCATCACTGCAAATCATCACATTGCTGCTCACAGATGCTCACTTCTGCCCTCAGTCTAGCTTCTATTTCTCTTTCCCATAACAGCCTTTCATGGCTGATCAAATTTATTCCTCTTTAGTTGCCACAGCTCTGCACATATCCCTTGTTCTTAGAACTTGTTACAGGCCCAATTCTCCTCCATCCCTCTGGCATGTTCTCACCCTCCAAGATCTTGTTGAACAACTCCTTCTAAATTATGCCTTCCACCTCTCTATCACACCTGTGGCATCTGTCAGAACATTCCCATCTTGATCCTTAATCACCCTAACCTGCCGAAACTCCTTCCAATATCTCTCTCTGTGTCACATTACTCTATATGGATCCTACTTTCCCTACTTACGATTCAATCGATCATAAAGTCGGCCAATTTCCATTGATACCCTATTGATCCGCAGTACCAATGGCGGTGGTTGTTAATCTGGTCCTCAACAGATCCAGAATGCAGATTATGTTCTGGAGTCGCATGGCAGATGTGTCAAAAGTTTTATCCCCAAGGCATTTCCTGACGCAACCCTCTGCCTTAATACGATCTTAGAAGTGGCATACATGTAACACAAACACTGTGTCCCCTTTCAGGCTGCATTGCTACCTTTCATATTTAGCATACAAATTGAATCTCCACAGTTTCGTATTGTAATCATTCAATAATCAAATTTATAGTATACCTTTATTAATTTATGATATTATATGACATTTCTTTGGACAATGCGGTTTGACCCTAGACCAAATTTGCAGGGTGGATGATCTAAATCCAAGAATAAAATTATGAGAAAATGTCCTCGTAACCATTCTTTAGTACATTGATGGGAGGAAGAACTACTTTTAATGACAGATTTGCACGGATGAGAAGCTCAAAATCTTAACGCCAGACATCCCTACTCATAATCCACTAATTTAACTATGCTGGGACTGAAAACTTTGTATTGCTGTTATTATGCTAACAGGGACATTATTATTTCAGACCACACTCAGACCAGAGTGTGTGCCAAGTGTGTGAGGTTTTAAGTCCTAAATCATGCGTCTGTTTAGATATGGAGAATTACTTGTTGCCAATAAAACAAAAAAAGGATAGTTCATGTTTTTCTTCGTAAACATTGCGCAAACACACACCTGAATGTTCCAGACCAACAAACTCTACAGTTCTAACAGAGTTAGTCATACTTGATGATTATCAATAAATAAAACATGTTTGATTTATTGCTGCTTCTCACCTTTCATGCTTGTAGAAACCAGTAGGGCTGCTTTTTATGACCTAAGTTTTTTTTCTTGTCATAAATACTCTTTCCACTCGTCTGTCTCTCCCCTGGCTTGTTAAACAATAACCATTTCAGGGGGTGTGCAACAAAGTTAGTTTCTCTTCCAAAATTGCACAGGGACTCAAACACCTTAGAATGGAAACTCAATCTTCAATCCACAATCTCACTTACTTTTTGAATAGCTGTTACAAGTTTTAATTTTCTGATAAATAACTCATTTGCCACATTTCCCCAATTTTCCAATTTTGTTGGAAATTTTGTTATCTTGATAGTTAGCATTTCTGTTTTTTTTTCTTCCTGTTATCCAGAGACAGATTCATCAGACATTAAAGAATGGAATGATTTGGTTTTTAATGACACAACTGAGTGAGGAGTCAGTTTGGGTGATGAATTTGGCATTCTAACGCTAATGCTTGTCTGATGCATTCAAACTGGAAGAGTGTCACTGATATTTCACGTGCTGTTCTATGTGCATGTTAATGCTAATACACAGACCAGCTTTACACCGTGTCTGTGAGCTGTAAGTGCCAAGGATGCCCCTTCCCTCTCTGGGGTTTTGCATGAGAAAATTGCAGTAATATAGGTTGTTATGGCAACAGGACGGCATGCCAGTTCGGTCCAACGAGTGAAGCTTTCACTAGAGATTGAAGTCTGGATAATCCTGAACGTTAGAGATAGGAGTTTTATGTTGAAAATCATCTTAAGAATGTGTAGTTTAAAAGTGTTAAAGGATTAAACAAAGATATGATTTTTTTTTTAACTCTGTTATTCAATGGAAAATGTGTCTCGTATCTTAATTGTCTTACTGGAATAGTTTGAAAATCAAACATATTTTAAAGATAAATGTATTTTCTTAATTTACTTTTAACATTGAGGTGATTCAATGTATTTACAACTTACTTACTTACTTACTTACTACTTCCCTAAAGCTATTTAATCATTTAAGTAAAACTCAGTTAAATGAAGTTGACACTTTGAAGTTTAATGGAGTTCCCAAATACGTGTACTGACTGCATATAATTGAGTGATGCATGAATCTTTTCATATGTAGCACAATATCTTGGCCAGACAGCATACAGACATTTTCTGAAAAAATGGATGATTCTGCACAAGAGATGCTGAATCACAAGAGTTTGATTATTCTTTTTTGTAGAAAATGAATTAACCATTAATGTCGCCACATATTCAGCTTATTTGAAAAAAAAAAAAAGAAGTTGTGTCACACACTCCTTTGAGCGATTTCCTTTTAAAACCCTGTGAACTAATTTAATGCTGTCCTCACAGTCAAAGTCGTCCTCTTGGAATAAAAAAAAAAAAGGCTGTTTGGTTAATAAGTTAATTAAAACATCAATTAGATGTCTGACCTTCATTTTTCGCTCTTCATCCTGTGACTGAACAAAGCTCTCAGGCGCTAAAAGAAAGCAGCAGCCGACGAGTCTGGACATCACTCAGGCTAAAAATTCAGGATGTTTCTGTGTGAACCAAAAAAGGAGCATTTAAAAAGGCACAAAAAATAGCTTGAAAACATTAAATCCGCAAAGCTGCTGTTTTCTTGGAGGACTGGATTACAAGACACAGGTGACCCGTCTGTGTTGTGTTACTTTGTGTGTTTACCTCAAGCAAGACACCCTATCTGTGCCCATATCTCTATCATTTCTACCGCAGTTATCTTCTTAAAACAGCCTCAAACATGATAACATTAGAATTTGCCCTATTCAGGTGTTTTTCCCCCCAAAGTTCTGAAGAAGACAGATGCTGGAGAATCTATTTAGATTTCAGTTTGAACTGGAAATGCAAAAAACAGGGACTGTCTTCAAGAAAGACACCAAAAGGCCCAAGGTTTGCAATCAGTATTGCTGTACATATGCATAAACTGTACATACTGTACTTACTTAATATAATACTGCTTTGTTACTATTCTAATTCGTAGTTTTAATTGTTCTTTGGCACTGGGATACTGGGTTAAATTCCTGTGTGCTTCATACATTTTGCCAATAAAGCGATTTCTGATTCTGATCAATGTTTCTCAGTTGCTGGGGTAAAAGCATAAAAAAATCGATTCAAAGAAACTCCCGAGGATCGGACTTGGAGAGAATGAACAAGAGAGCTTTTTATAAAGGAGCCGATACAATCGCACAGTTAGGTAAGTAGCCTCTACCGCGCAGCGTTGCCTTGAGGCAATAAAAAGTAAAACCGAACTTCTACACGTGTCAAATAAAAAGATTGTTGAGAAAACCCTAATAAAAAAAATCTCTACAGCTTAATACATAACACAATGGACATTTGAGCCGAGGCCATGTCTTGACAGGCAGAAACGCAGGTTTGTGCACACGTGTTCCCACATGTGATGGTCTTGTTTACCCGATTCTTTAGTTGGAAACCTGAGAATAAACCAGAATGGATCAAAAGTATAAAAATAACATTTATTGGACACAATAAAGTATATCAACGCTGGGCTCTTCACAGACAAAAAACCTCTGTCTGGGTCTCAGTGGCCAAAGAGCCCCGAGATCTGGGTGTCATGGCTCGAATAGGCCAGGTCCTAATTCATGCAAATTACATTGAAATGTGGTAACAAATGGTGTGTGTTTGTGTTGACCTAAAGACGTGGATCTAATACAACAGAGAAAGAAAAAGAGAGAAAGGAAAAGAGAGAAAAGAGAGTCTTCAACACAAAAATATAGTTCTACAAGGAATACGACAATCAGTTATTTACATAAATCATGTGTTAGCATACAATGCTAAAATGAGTCATTATAGCCAAATTCTAACAGTCTGTCGGTGGAAATGAGTGATATAAACACCAACAAAGTAAAATGCTCACACAGTTCCTTTCTTCCTATCTCTCTCTGTCTTCCTTTAGCTCAAATGTCCCGGCAGCTCCCTATTAGTCGGACTGACACTGACGGGCAGAGATGGAGGGAACGAGACCGGGTGAAACCGCTAAGCTCCGTTTGTGTGGGTGCTCCCGTTGACAGGCCCACCTGCTGGGAGCCTCCGGCTTTCACACACAGACCCCTTTGTGCTAAACAAGGTGTTACGCCGCAGAAATCCTTGTCTCTCGTAGGTCGGCGGGCGCTCTCGCGTACTAGACCCCATTTCTGTTGTCGATCTGTGTTTTGATAGCTCGATAGCAATGCCGTCTGGCCCAGACCTTGCATTGTTTCAAACACCTGTCAATATTTTGTGGTAAATAAAAAAACTGCATATATGGGAGGCCGATACAGTGTCTGGATTTTAAACAGATGGACAGGCTGTGCCTTCAAGGCATATGTTAACCCGATTCTTTAGTTGGAAACCTGAGAATATACCAGAGTGGATCAAAAGTACAAAAATAACATTTATTGGACACAGTTAAGTATATTAGCGCTTGGCTCTAACGGACAAAAACCTCTCTCTGGGTCTCAGTTGGCAAAGAGCCTTGAGACACAACCAAGTCCTATTGGCCAGTTACCTCTGGGCATGAACAGGCCAGGTCCTAATTCATGCAGACCACATTGGAATGTGGTATCAAATGGTGTGTGTTTGTGTTGACCTAAAGACATGGATCTAATAGAAAAAAAGAGAATGGAAAAGAGAGAGGAGACAGTCTTCAATATAGTTCTGTAAGAAAATAAAACAATCAGTGGTTTTACATATATCATGTGATAGCATACAATGCTAAAATGAGTAATTTTTTGTCGAATCAAACATCAAATGAAAAGTTCCTCAAGCCACTAAGAGGCAATGGGGTCCAGTTTCTATACGCAGGAAAGAAAATATTTCATATCCAAACTTCTTGATTCTTGTTGAAGGTTTATTGGTTCCCTTTTTTGCAACAATTACAGAGTTCAAACTTTCTGTTCTCTGGCTCTTGCTTGCTCTGTCTCTTGTTCTAATCTATTGTCCTGTTCTCTTGTCCTGTGGACTTGTCCTGTTCTCTTGTCCTGTGGACTTGTCCTGATCTCTTCTCTTGTCCTGGTAAAACCATAGGCCCCAACCCATATGCCTGCTGGTCCTTTACCAGGCCCCTATATTTATAGGCAAGTGGACTGACCCACATGACCCATTTCCTGCTTAACTCAAATAATGAATAAGAAAAATAATAAGACAAGAAATTAAATAGAATCAACAATTATTAACCTGCAAAATAAATACTGTAAATTAATACAAAATATATACATTTAAGAATTAACTAACAAAATTCAAATGAATAAATAAATAAAGAATAAATAGCTCCAACAATAGCGAAATGCTAACACATAAATGTTTATGAAAGAAAGATTTCTTGGTCAGAACCTCATGGATAAGGGTTATTAGACCTGGCATAACATGTACTCTCTAAGCTGTCCTGTAGGAGGACATGTGCTTATAAGATAGGGAGATCCATGTGCTGAGGGATAAACAAATTCAGGCCTGGTAGGATGATGAATTTGCCGTCAAAATCCTGCTGTGTTCAAAGTTAGAGAGGGTCTTGCTACGTCCGGTTTTGAGATTCCTCCAGGTCAGATGCATCAATCTCTACCGCTCATGTGGCCTGGCTGGAAACAAAATCCTCTGTTCGGTCACATCCGTGTTTAATAAGGATCTGCACTTTGGCGCTTTGAAGGTGACCATCCCACGACGTACGGCAGCCCCAACCAGCCAATGAAGGGAAAAAGATAACTGTGATCTGCCCAAAAGGCTGAGCTCTGGTTGGAATAAAGACAGACGGTTGAAACCACGGAGAAAGAAAGAACCCGCTTTTTTTTTTTTTTTACAGCCAAGGAAGTAAAACATACTAAATCCCCTGTAGCAATTTAAATTATGATGTAGAATTAGTGACCACAAAGAGAAAGGTTTTTCTCCTTCCACCAACCTACCAACACAAGAAATAATAAAGGGGGGTCTTACAAGAAAAAACTGGGGCTCGAAGTGTTAACCCTGTAATGCCAAATGTATCATATTTGATTCATATGGTGTCTGAAATGTTTTGCGTCTGACACCTTTTGCGTAATTTAATGGTAAAAACTTTGCTCAAAATCCTATTCTACACAATCAGATATAACTGATAACAGGGGGCAGAAGACTACACAAAAAATAATCTAAATTGTTAATATTAAAAATGTGTTTCTGTTTTTTCTTTTTACATATTTTGATTAAAAGGCCAAATAAGGAATTCAAACAAAAAAAAGACAAATTTCTGTTTGTTTTATTCTTGAATCAGGCATTAAAGTGTTAAAATACAGTACATAGACCTGTGTCATCCTTTTTACTCACTAAAATGTTTTTAATCCCACACCATAAAATACAACTGTTCAGTCAAATTCCTTTTACATCTTTTACTAATATACCTGCTATCACAATATTAGACAGCAAACGGTCACGCCTGGGAGTTTTTGGTGTGTTTTTGTCGCGTCTCAGTCCTGTCATTTCCTGTTTTATTTTGAAATAGTGGCTCTCCTCTTGTTTCTGGTCATTTCCTCTTCCTCTTGTGCCAACAGTCTGGCTTCCCTAATTACTGATTGGGTCCAGCTGTTCCTCGTTGCCCCTCATGGGTACTTTCAGTGGGTGTTGCCCCTTGTTTTGTGTGTTTTTGCATGTCAGATCATGTTTAGTGTTTCTAACTCACAGTCTTGTCCTGATTTTGTTTCCTCCAAGTGAGGTTTTTTTTTAAAGATTTCATAGTCCTTGTGAATTTTCATAGAGTTTTGGTTTTCGTCTAAGTGATTTTTTTTTTAATTTTGTTAAAAAAAATTCTGGAGTGATTATTATTTTTCTCTAAATGTTCATACTTGATTTTGCTCTGACTAGCTGAGTGATATTTTGTCTGTAACTGTCAAAACCTTGTTCTGCCTCCATTAAAGGAGTGCTTTTCATTTCAGTAAAGTTTCATAGTTTAGACCTCCTCTGCCTTTTGAATGGTTTTATTTTATTTTTTAAAATACATTTTTGTAAGTAATTTCATAGCCTTGCAGCGGCTTAATGATGAGTGCTTTGTTTGTATTAACTTTTAATAGCGTTTTGGTTTGCTCTTCATTGGGAGAACTGATCAAAAAAGACTTGTGCAAAGTGAGGCCTGCATCTGGGTCCTGTCCCTGATCCTGGATCCTGACACAAACTCTACAAAGAGGATTCTGGAGTCTTCCGATCCTGATAAGGTGCGTGAAGGGGGGGTTGGAGAAAAGTGGCAGCACCCATAAAGCAGAATGACACACGTACTTTTAGTTTCAGTTTGTCAAAGGCATCACGGCCATTATTGAAAGAAAACCCCTCATACTAATAAATTCTATACATGTAAAAGTGAATAGAAGCACACTTTTTTGTTCACTGATCCCTGATTTAGAAGAGTAGTGAGGTGTGGCCTGGGAAAAGGCAAAAAAAAAAAAAAAAAGCTGGCTAGTAGTATCAGAACAGCAAAATTGAATCCTGCCATTATGAGAACTGTATGATTAAACAAATACAAATAGCTCTAATACAAATCAGAAACACCCTCCATTGCTTAATAACCACAGCCTCCGTCTCAATTATGTCTTATGCTTGTAAGGGAAAAAAAACCTTAACATTAATAACATCAGTTATTAAGTGAACAAGTGAATTAACAGAGCAGATGATCTTTATTCTATTTTTTTCTCAAACTCTTAAAGCCAAGTCAAACTGCTGCCTAACTACCCCCCCCCCCCCCACCTTCCCTAACCCCCCCCCCGCCTCCTCGGCCCCCCCCACCAGAATGAGAACCAGCGATGGCTGCTTCAGAAATATTAATCTCCCCTCCGTCATAATTGCTGTTCTTGACAAATGTAGATAGCGGTGTGTGTGTGTGTGTGTGTGTGGTACAGGCGGTCTGGCTCTCCGGGGAGTCTGATGGTTTGTGTGTGTGTGTGTGTGTGTATGTGTGTGTGCTAATATCAAAGAAGTTCGAAATGTAATTACAGACGGAGTGAAAGTGAGGCTGAAGCTATCAAGAGGTCAGAACCGGTGTTGAAAGAATATTAGGCCAACTCTCAGTGATCTGAGAATATACACATAAGTCTTAAGAGGCCATATTACAAACTTCGGAATGATTGATGAACAAAAACTATGTATCTGGGAAATGTATTGCTATTTAATTATTTTTTCCAACTCTACAGTATCAGAGACATTTCATATCGTCCTCTTTCTGTTAGCTTGACTTGAGTTGTGAAAGTGTTCAAAGTAAAGTTGTTCTATTGTATGAGACTTTTTGTCATTTCTTGTGCTCCTGTTAATGTTGGTTGATGCATGCTTAAGAAATAAAATACCGTTAGCAGAAATTTGAATAGCAAAATAAAAGAATAGCTTGGTAGTCAATTTCAGAAAATGTTGATTTTTAATTTCTTTTCATTGGAAAAGAGCATGTGCAGTTGTAGAAGCCTGTTAAGACTATTTAATAAGGATCATGTTGCTTATGTGAATTATGATAGTGCCCAGTAATATAATTGTTTGCCTATTTTAACTATATAGAACTTTCAAATCCCCCCGTTAGCGCAATTTGACTACAAAAGGTTACATATTCTTTTAAAACTGGACTCTGAAACTAAGTTCCATGCGCTAGTTACACCACCAGATTATTGAAACTCTATTTACTTTGGATTCTTCTAGTCATCCTTGTCTTAACAGCTGGTGCAGAATGCAGCTGTGCATCTTTAAACAGGCAAAAGCAAACTCATTATTCCTGTTTTAGCTACACAGCAACAGCTGCTTTCATTAATTATGGCGTTCATTTGATAATTAGAAAAAATAGTTGTTTTTTTTTACCTCTCTGAGCTTTTACAATTGCCTCTCCCAATTCCTAAAGGAAGCTGACCAGGTCCTCCTGGATCCAACCAGCAGGGACGGACACAAGGTAGGGTCATTTTTTAAATTCCTTTTTCTTAGATGTCATTTGTTTTCTCACTGGCTTTAGAAATAATTGTGTGTGATGTGCCAGTCACATGGTATTTTTTAAAAATATGTTGTGTAGCATCTGAGGTGGAAATTTTCTTTTGCTTAATTTGGGTTCTGTCAATTATTCAGTCGTCTCTGTTTTTGAACTGCTGTGTATATAAACTTTGATTATTTTGGCAAAATGATTTATTCTTAAACCTTCATGCCTGTGACGAGCTACTGAATTATGACAACTACAATCAAACTCTAAGTTATTTTTTATGTTAAAAAAACAATAATCCTTGAAGATGAGGTGAGTTGAAGACCCATTTTTGTATTGATTGACAGTATTTTTGTATCTCATGTGATGGGAAAGCTGAGTTTAGTGAAGAAACTCTTATCAGCTCCTTTCAATATCAGTTACAAACAAAACCTTACTCTGTGATTGTTATAAAAACGGAACATTCCTGTACTCGTATCTTTCTTTGTTGTGATCGGGTTGCATTCTGAATGTGTTTGAACTGGTAAAACAAAGCTCAAGAAAAGCAGATGACGAGTCTCATTCTATATTTGTATTTTTTCATGCGTTTGCACGTGGCCCACAGTAGGAGCCTCACATTTGTTACTTTCCTTACAAAGAAATGATCATAGGATCAAAAATCTGAAAATAAGATTAACCAAAAAAGAAGGCAGAAACAAAAAGGAAAAAAGATGGATATTATCCTTTATTTTATTGAGAATTTCTCTTTTCCTTCTGCATCCCTCTTTCCATTCTACGTTTGTCTTTGTTTCCCTACAACTTCAGTCTCCTCCCCCCTCATTCGTCTTCTCCCTCGCACCTTTAATCTATCTTTCTGATCACTCATCCGTTTTCTTCCTCCCCCCACTCCCTGTGCCGAGGGAAGTCAACACAGATTGCCCTTTTAAAATTTCCAATTTTTGTCTGGCGTGTACCCGCTTTTCTTTGCCATTCCACATTGTTGTGTCCACATTTCTCCCTGAACAAACACACACCGCCAGACATAAAGCAGATTCTAGTTAAAGCCGTTAGCCTGTCTGGGATGTACAATGTCCTTTTGATAGAGGTTTTGTGACCACTTGACACACTAAAAGTGAAGCCATGAGCAAATGCTATCAAGTGACGAAGATTAAGATCAAGTAGAATCGTCAGATTCAACTTTAATTATCGACATCAAAGTCAAACTTGAAACCGAATTTAGTAAAACAAGTGAATAATGGTTAAGTCCTAATCTGCTCCAATAGGAATGTCCAGTGTCCAGATCTGTGGGTGAGTAATTTAACCAGACTTAAAATACAAATGCACATTTCAATGATAACCTGGAGGTACAAAAATCATCAAATAAAAAGTATTCATTGATTGAAATGGAGCTTGTTTCTTTGTGCAGAACAGGACAATAAGCATGATCACATACCTGATAATCTGCTCAATTTTTAAACTAAAAAATATAGAAGGTTGTTACTGATCATCACGTGTTTTGCTTCATTGGCAAAAGGAAAGAGTGTATCCAGAGAGAAATTCTTCTTTTTTGTGTATTTAATATGAAATTGTCCAGATGACCTGTCCAGTCTTGGAATAATCGGTGTGGACAATGGATGGAGCATAGGTTCTCTCATTGTACTCTTGTTTCCTCCAACTGTTTTTAAAAAATATGCATGTTAGGTTAATTGGCGTCACTAAAATGGCCCCAGGATCTAGTGCGTCTCCAGCAACCAAACCTCTGGAACAGGGACAGCTGGGATAGACTCTAGCCTCCCAAAAAAGGAAAATAAATGTGTGGGAAATGCATGACTGAACGGATGGATGAAATCCAGTGGAAATTTAGTCTCTTCTTAATGATGCCCCGTAGTCGTATGACAAAAAAAAAACCACCTTTAACTTTTTAATTTTTAGAAATCTTCAAACTGACATGAGTCCCATTACCGACTTTGAATTTGATTTAGAATTCTATTTTCTCAGTCTTTAAACGGTGCTAACTGAAGTTTAGAAAGAAATATTTTCTATTTGCACAAGAATCCCTTAATGGTTTTTCAGTTCGGAGTTTAACGCCTAAACAACAGCTAGTGTTGAGATTTATTGCAGGAAGGGCAAATGTAATGGAACAAGCAGTGAAACCAAATAATAGAATATCATGACCAAAGACTACAATAAAAAAAATAAAAAAACTGTATACCAAATCAAGAGACTGTAAAACTTGTATTTTAACTTATTTAGAACCCCAACTACTACTGGTTTAGGCAAATGGATGCATGAGCCCCAACTGTACTTTCTTTTTTTTTAATTAATTAATTAATTAATTAATTTTTTACTCTTGATTCAGATTATTTGGACTTGAACGCCCCACCCTTCGGTCTTTACTTTTAACCCTCTCATCCGACCTGCTGCTTGTCACTTTTATTTTCTCTGTGCGCTTAAAAAAACAAAACATACATTCCTCCTCACATGCCATATTAGTTTTCTAGCGTTGTCATGGAAACACTCTAATTAGTCTTAATTAGCTGTGAGATTGATCGCCTCTGCTGGGGTTGAATATTCGCTGGGGTTGATTAGGTCAGCGGCCACAACACGCTCATATTGAGCACGTTTGGAGCTTCCCTTCCGCTGTTTACTCATCATTTCTAGATTTACCTTCAGCAAGGAGGAGGCATTTACAACGCGGTCAAATTTTGTTTGTGGACACAAAAATGTAAGTCCTGTGTTCTGAAAATGGCTGATATGTTCGTAGTTAACGGAGTTACAGATGATCTCATATATTGTGGGGTTAATGGAAAACGCATTAAGCGCCTGGATTTACATGCGGGATAAATGTAATTGATGCTTTCACACTAAGTGCTTCTTGCTTCCATGAAATCCATTTTAATTAGAGTAAGTGCAGACTTGGAGGGTGTTATTTGACTTAGGCTATATGGCAACGTACCACAAAATTGTTGTTCATACAAAGAAAAGAAAAGTCAGATGAGTATTAGGAATACAACATTTATATTGAGTCTAGTATTAACCGGGGAATAATTTCATATTGGTTTTTGTCATTTATATATGTTTTTAACACTGCTATATTCTATTCTTGATCAAGAAAACAAAGACTTATTGCACTTTCAAGAGAGACACATTTAAATTACTGCTGGGCATGATAACTGATAAGCGAATGACAAATGTGTGGTATGTCATGTAGTGGAAATGAAAGCCAGGACACAGAATTTAAGTTAATATTACTGGTGACAAAAAAAAAAACAAGAATAAAAAAAGGTGGAAACTTCGTGTTGCATATTAATTATCTTATTCAAGTTTCTGTATCTCCCCAGTTATTTTGTAATATGCATGTAAATTGATTAAGGTTTTAAGACTGAAGCCTGAACAATTAGGACCACGGCTCATTGTAGCCAAAGGAAGCCCCTGAACAAAACGTATAAACAGCAATTATCATTTAGCTAATCTCAACACAATTCTCTTTATAAAAGGAACACTTCAAAATGGCATCTTAACAGAGGTCATAATGTACTAAAACGTGCTGGAAACAAAGGGCTCTGGACTGTTGGACCTCAAAATTATGATCTATAACGTTTTCCTAATCAGAGAAACATAATGGGATTGATTAGAATAAAAAAAAAAGACGATTTCACAGGAAACGGTAGTGGACAGTAATATTGAGCGGGAAAACAACCAAAAAATTGAGTGAAAGGAGATAAAAAATGAGACAATTAATGAATGATTGGACAACCTTTCTTATCTTCGTGGCTACTCAGACAATTCAGGGCCATTTTACTCAAATTCCTTTGAATAGACGGCTTGATCAGACCCATCATTTCCAGCTGGGCTGAGTTCTTCCTATCTAAGATGTCAGAGAGGTTTTATATAAGGTGAGATTTTCAACAATCAGGCAACTTTCCAGGTAATCCCTCTCGCTGACTTCCCGTGGCAGGAGAGGGCAGCAGGGGAAATGGCCACAAAAGACATCATTCAGGGTAAACAACTAGAATTACTCGGCCTCCATCTGGCAAAGTGTGGTCATCAGGTCGGGGAAAATACACCCTCCGCTGGGCTGATGGGTTGTATCTGCGCGTGGAAGCCCATCAAGAGGAGACCCGAGCCACGCCCACAGCCTCACACACACACACACACACACACACACACACACAGAGGCGGTCAAAGTGATGCACACGCCAGAGAACGAGAACATTTGCAAAAGACAGCCCTTTAGCCAGAAGCTAATGACACATACAGGGTGTATCCCCCCCCCCTCCTGTAATTGTCCATGAAACTGCTGTCTGAATCTGCATAAGCTCAGCATTTTTAGCCCCCTCCAACCAGGAAAGCAACCCCTCTTACAAGGGATCACTGCTCTCTCAAAACCGCTCTGCAAAATCAGAACAAAACAGGCTACTTTGGATTCTGGGGATTTGAATGACAATTAGAATGTAATTCAACTAAAAGGGGAAAAAAAAAGTAGGCTTGGCTACATGAACTAACCTTAAACCCTTTTTTCTCTTTTTAATAAAAACTTTCATTTTCACATTACCAGTTTTTGAATCTTTTTTCGGCTTATTCAAAGCCGGCACACATTCATGTGAATGATCCACGCGCCTACGTGATGAAACACAAGCAGCCATTACATGAACAGCTGTCTTTAGAGTCTCTCTTATTGCAATATTTCAACACATTGTGCCGTAGGGACACGATTCTGCTGGTTTTATTCTGTAATCAACGCATAAATTATCCCTAAATTATTCTTCAAGGACCTTGTTCGATGTTTTTATCAGGGCTCTCTAAAACTTTTAATCATCTTAAAGGGAATATTGGGAGAAAAACACTTAAATAAAGCACAGTTTTGATTTATTTGTGTTATTTATATGGGGAATTGGTTGATGCATATGATTTTCTTATCACTTGACCATACTCGTATTGATTCAGGTTGTTTTCATGTCTTTAAAGGGCCTCAAGTATTAAAGTATCATGTCATTTTAAGGTGTGGAATCAATTCACCAAAAACATTGTATCCATGTAAGAACGTTTGGGAATGACTTCCTATTTGGCAGATGATGAACAACATTGAATATCCCACAAAACAATAGTCAATTTAGTTAAAGTAGGGACAAGATTGCTAAAGGCTGATAACCAACTTGTCAATAAAGGTTTTCTTCTGCTGCTTAGTTGAGGTTTTTGGAAAAAAGGTAGAGGAAAAAAACATCCAGAGATCGTTCTCCTTAGCAAAACTCTCCATCTCCTCCTAAGGAATCCAGACACGGTCCAAGCCAATGTAGAATTTTCTATAACTAACCCTGTCTATTCTGGGTCTACTCAAAGACCAAAACCGGATTTGAAATGCCTCGAAAAGGAAGTAACCACGAAGTGTCCTGATCACGTGAGAAATAAAGTTACCTCATCTTAAACAGCTAAATCTGCTAAACAGACTGCAGATTGATTATTCCGGTCATAGCCGGATTGCTGCAGATTACTGAACCCGGGTTGCTAATTGATGGAGCTCCTCTGGGTCTCTTCCCTCCAACAGCAGAACTCCACAGGTACACACAACACAAGGGGAGACCTGTGACAGGTGGTTTACATGGAAAGATAAAACATGGCTCACATGGCCTTTGCCATTATTTCGATTTTTTTTCTGCATTCTGTCTTTTCATCAACTTCAGACCTAACCACAGATAGACAGTTTTTTTGCTAATCTTGAATTTTTTTTCTATTCTTAATACCCCTTTCTGAATAACAACCCTAATTTTTGGAAGGAGAAAATGGACTATACAATTTTTTTTTTCTTCCAAATGTTCCAATGTAGAATAATTTGGATGTTGGTATTACATTCCAGAATGGGTAAAAAGTGTATAACAGCATTCAGTTTGAAGCACTATTATTTTTCTCGTACTTGCACTTATACCTTTTTTTCTTTAGGCCTCAAATTGGTACATCACATTAAATTGTTTTCTTTTTCGCTTTCACTGCATTTTATATTTTAGGTGTTTGCTTGTACATTTTGTCATTACAACTCCTGATACTTTGAAGCAGATAAACAATAGTTGGAACCTTTCCCTAAAATGTCCAACTTCTTTGTATTTTTGCATGTTTTCTGCAATGCATTAACCAGTTTACGCAATAAGATCATCATGAGATGAATTATAGATGGAGCTGCTCCACATTTGGAGCCCTGGTTCTACATATTTCTGCTCTGTGGACACGAGACCCGTTGTACCTGCTTGTCTGGACAGTCCTGGCTGAGTCTTCCAGTTTTACCTTTTCTTAACTCATTGGCTGCCAAAGACGTCTATAGACGTCAATTCAAATCCAACCGTTGACTGACAAAGACGTCTTTTGACGTCTTTTATGTTTTTCAACGAGAGTGGCTGGGGGACGATCTGCTAAAGCTAGTCCGTAAATATCGGGCTTCTAGACAGAGTATGTAGTAACAAATTGACCCTCTAGGTGGCAGTGCCACTTTTGATGGGAGATGAGCATAGACTGTAGGCAAATAAGAAAAAGGTACCGGTTCGCTATGAAAGAACATGTCGCCGGTGAGACGCAAGTCGAGGAAGAACGGAATGAGGTAGAAACAAAATCTTTTTCCTGATGAAAGAAGAGTTTACTCTTTCTTTTGGTGTGTTCTGTGTTTACATAGTCATAGCACAAACTATTCTGTGGCTCTTGAAAAATCAATCAAAATGCTCAAAAAATTCTGGCAGTATGGGACTCTCTGTTCTGAAAATGGCTGGCAGTCAATGAGTTAATCATGGACCGGACCCTGGGCTTGCAGGACCAGACTGGTCACGGACGCTAGTCTGTGCATCTCTGTCCCATGGCCAGTGTCAGAATAGCTCTACCAAAGTGCTCCAAGTCTAGACACCATCTAAAAGACTTTAGTTGAGGTTCCATAGGGGGAAAACGTGGGGTATAGCATGAAATGTTGCTCTCCCAGTTAAACAGCTTGGGGTGCTGGAGCTGTATTTGCTCTACAGGTCCTTAATCGGTACTGGCTCGTCTTTCCTTTGGTTGTCTGGACCGTCTGTCATTGATCCTTTGGGGCGGATTGATTCAGTAGATTAAATCCATAAACCTCCGCTGGGACAGTGTCTCATTGTCTCTCACGTTCCTGGGTAACTTCAACTATGACCCGAACGTCTCGGCAAGGAACGATATTCTCAGGTATGCGCGCAGCTCCTCACTTTGATCATTCGATTTGTTAGCGACCCTCCTCCTCTGTGGGTTTTTTTGAAGGCCAAGATTAGCTGCACGATGTCCTCATGACAGAAAGAAAACGCTCGCAGGAAGTCTCAGAGGTGCGGATCCTGGCAAGTGCAAAGTAAATTCGCCACCCGGTCAGGCTGGGAGAAAAAAAGCACGGCGAGGATAATTCGTTTGCGGAAGCCCACAGAATTTCCCCATTTCTTGATGTCCATGGAGAGGCGACACCAACAATAGGGTCCTCCTCTTCCTTCTCCTCTTTAGCCTCCTCCTCATGTGAGCTGCAGTGGCCCCATTTCCAGGCAGAATTCCCATTCCTCAGTAAACCCTTCCTCAGACGGCTGTAGCAGGGTCTGTAAAAACTATCATCAGACGTTTGAGGTGCACCTGAATACATGTGATTTGTCACACCCGGTAGGAGAGAGGGCACTGACTCTGAAAAGAGAAAACTTAACCCTGTAATGCCAAATGTATCATATTTGATACATACGGTTTCTGAAATGTTTGGCGTCTGACACCTTTTGCATAATTTAATAGTAAAAACCTTGCTCAAAATCCTATTGTACACAATCAGATATACCTTATAACAGGGGGCAGATACACAAAAAATAATCTTGACTTATCGCATAGTAATAAATGATCAATATTAACAATTAATTTCAGTTTTTTCTTTTTACATATTTTGTTAAAAGGCCAAATAAGGAATTCAAACCAAAAAAATGTAATTTTCTGTTTTGTTTTATTCTTGGATCAGGCTTTAAAGGGTTAAGCTAAGCAGAAGTGGCTATTACTTGTTCGGACAACACACACACACACACAGATAAAATATATTCTCGACAGCATTCACACCCTTCCGTCATATCCTTCCCAAAACACAGAGACCTATTTTTCTTGTTCATATAGTTTTTAACTGTCATGCATGTTGAAAAGCTGCTGGAACCATGTCCCCATTCAAACTTAATTTTGATTCGACCATGGTGCCTGTAGTCTTTTAATTGAGGTAATCACATCTAAAACCAGAGCCTCAGATTATCAAAAATCTAAAGTTATAATGAGTTAAAGGGACCAAATTGGTCCTGAAGGTAAAGAGTGCATGCACAGTGAATATATTTTCATCTATAAATCTTGCAATCAAAGGTATTAGGAATTTTAATAAATAAAAATTAAACTCCTGGCCAAGTTTTAATATAATTAGCTTTTAAGATGACCGTATTATTGAAAACAAATCCAATAATATAAAACATGTTTTTTTCCCCGTTCATGTTTGGTCCATCGAGGTGCCTCGGTTAAACACGATCTGCTGATTTTCCCCAAATCGAAGGTGAAATGACCAGAAACTCTTGCCAACTGTTTGACTGAGTGAATGAATTCTGGCTCGATCTGTCCTGTGCCGCTGCCCTCACCCTCACAGCCGGATGTGGTCAGCTCCTCCTTTTGTCTTTGCCCGTGTGTGTCTGATGGCCGGGGCACAGGACAGCGTGTCCACTGTGACCACAGCTCCACCAGCAGAGCCTCCATCCAATCACCGACCTCTCTAAAAATACGCATCCACTCTGCCAGGTTTAAACACCGCTTCCCACCTTGTTGGCAGCGTCAGCGGTTCTGTCTCCAGCTTTAGTCTCTTTAGCCAGCTTCATAGCTCTGCCTGCCAAGGACTCCTTGGATGTGCTCTGAACCTGCCGGTGGCTTCTTTCCAACCAGCTCTGCTTCCAAGAGCTGGAGCCCAGATTAAGCCAAATACCTTACCTGCTCAGGCTTTCATTCAGTAAATTGTGATCGGCAATCTCTCTTTGTTTCTCTTTGCCTGCACTTTGGTCCACAGTAAAAAAAAAAGAAAAAAAAAGAAAAAAAGACTAACATGTTAGTCTTTAATGGATGCACTACTTCTTCTGATATCTTGATGTACACATTAAAGTCAGTTTTAACCCCACCACCACTGGCCAAGCTGTTAAAGCTTCTGCAAAACTCTCCAGAGAGTCATTAATTGATCAGCTTTTTCCTTTAATGGTGGTTAGTTGAAGCTAATGAGGATTAGTTCACTAAGTTCCAGTTTAAGTCAAGCTTTAGTCTTCTTTGGTTATATATTCCGCTACTTCTCACTCACACTAGAGGAGAATATAACATTTTATTCAAGCCGTGCTTTGCAACTTTCCAGTAAAATACTTCAAGAACACTGCAATTTTCCACCAATCCTTCCCAAGATTTGGTTGTGGCAGTTGCAGTTAGTTTTAAACATAAAAGGTAACATCAAAATTTCCGTGGTATGGTTAAACCTAAGCTAACATGCCAATGGATTTGACAGGAATTTCTCTTTCCTTGGTATTAATAAGGCAGAATCAAAGAAATGAAGAGGAAAAGGCAATAAGGTGCATTTATACAGGTAAAAAATAATGAAAAAGAAAAGAAAGGCAAACAACAGGTTATGTCCCTTGAAACTGTCACTAAGTTTATCTGCTGCATAACTGAGGCTGTTTTTTTTAATAGAATTGCGGAGAAGTTTGGTTTAAAAGAACTGATGAAAACGGCTGCTTTGAGACAAACGGTACATCAATAATATTGTTTGTATTAATGATTACGTGATGTGGATCTCCTGTTTTGAATGCTCTTGTAGAGGTTTGGTAATGGCTTCTACACATTGTTTTTTTTGTGTCTTATTAGTTCACCATATAAGAGGTCAAAATGGTGCAACAAAGATTTTCCAATATGTTAATTTTGCCATCAGGTATGGAGGTTGTGATGTGTAACGCTTACATTGTGAAAGTATCAGGAGGAAAACAAATACTGTGTGAGGCAGTGTTGCATCCTGAGCTCAAAATGAACTGTCATTCTGGGGTTCAGTACCAGCTGGAACAAATGCTTTCTCATCACGACATGCTTAACTTTGCATATTCCCTGTGTTATACATTTACCACCTGTCACAGCTTTAAAAGAATTCGTACATCCAGTGCACCTGGTGAAAACATGGTCTCACAATATAATGTAGAAGATCATTTATGGTACAGTGGCACTAATTATGGCGTTGGCTAATAACAACTTCTCAATTTCATTACTTTTGCTTGTTTAATATGTGAAGGATTTTAAGACTTCTATTTAATAAAAAGGCCTGTTTTTAAGATTTAAAGAAGTGAGTGAAGCAGACTTGTTCGAAACCATTGTGAGGCGTGTGAAAGCCATATGTGACTACTGGAACGTGGTCAAATCCTGAGAGACTTCTCAACATGGTGAGGAGGTAGTGACTAATGCATTTTTTTGGTTTATTTGAATTTGATATCTCAGGTTTATATGACATAAACCAATTCCCCTTTCCTGTAACACCTGAAAAATACTGATATCTCTAGATATGAGTTCTGAGCTTTAACAGGAACTGTTCCATTAAGTTGATACATATGAAGAAAATGTTCTTACAGACTTTATCAGCTTGTTAAGTCGTGACATGGTACCAAATGTCGAAAAGCGGCGAGGAAAAGGTGAAAAGGTTTGCGAGGCTTTATCTAAGATTGTCAAGACTGAAGATGTTGCTCATAGGAGGATTGAACATGTCAGGAAAACAGGGCAGGTGAGGAATCATCTGTGGTAATGAATGCTAAATTTAGCCAGCAAAAGGCAGCAGATAGACAGGCAGGAACAGGGCTGTCAGGAGGATACACAACAATCACAACAACTCCAGAGCTCAGAATCTGGGCCTGGATGTTTCGTGGAACAGATGGCAGTGAGGTAAACAAGGGAAGACCCTCGGTGGTGAAATGATGAGCCATAGCTGGTCGATTGACAGTTCCACGATCCTGTAACCGTGACCACTCAAGAACAGAGTCAGGGTGAGACGCAGTAAGGAGGGATGAGGGAAAGCAATGTAAGGTTGTCACGATACTAAAATTTTCAACTCGATACCGATACTCAGGAAAATACTCGATACTCGATACCATTTTCGATACCACAAGGATAAAAACAAAGACCCCAAAATTTAACTGAATTGTGTCTTTCATTTCAAACTGACCTGTTACTGATGTTATCGTGACTGGTGGCCCACATTAATGACCCTAACCCTAACCCTGACCCTCCAGCCTTCATAATTGTAAGAAATACATTTTTTTGTGTTAAATTTGTTTGGACTTATTGTACAAACCAATTTAATATACACTATTTTAACATGATATGTATAAAGTTTAAATAAGTGTTTGAAAGATTAATTTAACTATTTTTAAATTAATGTCTATATTGCCATGAAGCAATTAGGATTTTCTTGCCTGGGATCTTCCTACTGGTGACCGACTTGGATGTGGGCGGAGTTGGATATGTACTTGATTAATGGTAGCATGTTATTATTAGCCATTAGCCGCAGCTAGCAAGGCTAACGTCTTGTTAATGACCATAAAAAACGTAAATAAATGCATAAATAAATCAGAGAGAAGGGGCGCAGCGACGGCAGGTCAGCGTCGCTCGCGCGGTAGTATCAATACTTTTGAAAATGAGTATCGTTTCCGGATACAACATTTTAGTATCGATACTTTTGACAACCTTAAAGCAATGGGATAACAAAGCACAAACAAAGTCTCTTAGCTCTGGTCTGGCTGATCCGAATGAAGTACCCAATCCAGTGCCACTAAGTTACAGACAATGGTCCATGTTTGCTAGCTTGAAATACATTTGTATGTCAAAACAACACCTGCTCATCTAGAAGCCCTTGCATCTATTGTCCTGACACACCAGTGACAGTGTGGAGGCAGTGATCCGGGATCAAATAAACCTCATGTTGTCCTCGATTTCTTCTCTTTTTCTTCTTTCTCTCACTTCTCTAATAATGCTATTCCGCTTGTCGCAAATGTAACACTGCACATGAAGCTGAGACATTCGGAAATGCTTCCACCCATCATTGCTCTCTCTGCCAAACATGCCACACTCGAATGAAATGTTATGGCAACACAACTGTGAGTCGATGAGGATTTTATACCACGATTCATGCTCTGTCCAGTTACCGTCAGTTAGCAGATAGATGAAGCCATTATTGCTTTATATCTCACGCGCAAAAAGAGGTTTAGTTATGGTACAGTAGGCCTACGCTTCCGGGCACGTACCATTATTGTCCTTACTCGGCTATCATTCTTTCCCTTACATGAATACGCCATTATTGCTGTCATTAATTCCACCATTGCTCTGTTATCACTGTTTCTGGGCTTATTTGGAGCTCTATTATACATCTCCTTTGCAAGACAAATGTTTGAATTGTGTTGCTACAACAGAAACGCATTTGATTATACCATCATTATTTCTAATTGATTTAATTACATTTATTTATGATTACGTATTCATGTACTTTTTATCCTTTTGGAGAATCTTTGTTTGCTTTCTGAAAGAAATGTATAGAAAATATACGAAAAATATAAACTGGAACTTTTGTTATTTAAAATGCTGCCATCTCTACAATAAAATGGATGGTCTGTGCCAAAGGAATAAGTAATTGGAATGAGGACTCTGTTTTCCAAACTAAGCGATATTAGGGAAAAAAAGCTATCTGTTCCATGTCAGCGAAGAACCAATTAGTATTTTTCTCACACTGATTTGTAGCGGTGGAGGTAATTTTGGGCAGTCCATGAAGTAAATGTCAGATGTTCATTGTATTAGGTGGATGATGTAACAAGCTGCTGGCCTTTGAATTGATCCGTTTCTTTTCTTTTGGCCAAATGGTCTTCAACGGTTTTTTCCCTCTTTTTCACGATTGCCTACCATGGTGGCAAAAAGAAATGGCTCCAAGCAGGGAAGCAGAAAGTCCAAAAAAAGGAATCCATCTAGAGAACCAGACAACTGCCCAAGGGTAGGTAAGTCTTGGTTGTCATGGTTCTTCGATCTCCCTAAGGGGAAGTCTGGATGACTTATCCAGACTACCCACGGGTGTGATAATGATTAAAAAGACTGCACGCTGCTGCTTTCATGAGTTACATCTCAGATTCAGGGCGAGAGTCCATTGAAGTACATTCAGAAACAGGATGGACTTTGATAGGTTGCCAGGATAAAGTTGTTTCTCTCTAAAATGGACAAAGGGTGTGTTGTCCCCTTTTCCTGTCTTCTAAAAGTCCAGTTATTTGATTGCCACCCTACCGTAAAAATGACGGCCCTATCCAAAGTAAGCTAGCTATTTCCAATGATGCTAGTTTAAGTCACTAGGTCTTGCATTTCTGAATTGCTATGGAAAAACAAACCACCAGAAACCAGTATAAAAACTCAATAGAGGGCCAAATATTCTGGTGGATTCTATTGACCTCTTTCAGCACTACTCTTTTGCCAATAGGTTGCGATATGTCTCAAATTAGAACAAAGATCAAACACTTTGCGATCTGAAATATCTGACTTGTCACTTATTTTCTGCATTAAACATCATAAATGTGTTAAAAGCACGAGCATCAGCCCAACACTGACAGTCTGGTGGGAGTTTCTTAAAATAATTAAAAACTTCTCTCTCTTTCCCTCTGAGCTTACATCTGGAAGAACTCTGACATCCTGCTAAACAAAAAGTTCAACCTTACTGATGGAAAAATGGAAAGAAAGCATTTTGAACAGAATGGCAACTTTAATTTAATATACTTGGACACAATTTGGGATCAGTTGCAACAAGGTTTTAGACTATCAACAACTCAAAGCTATAATAAATTAGGGCAAAGTAACAAAAAATATGAATAAAGGCTTTCTTTTTAAAAAGCATATACTATAATACATGTGAAATCTGTGTCTCCTTTCTTAATTTCCTTATTTAAGTTTGTTATGCTGTATTATTCAGCACATAAAACAGCCGTTGCCTCTTCAATTCTAATGCTGTGGTTGTAAAACTAATTATTTTGTTCTAGTTTGTGATACAATATTTTCCTATTTCACCTCTACATGCTCATTTTTTCTGATTTTACAAAGTTAAATGCATTTGTTACTCATTTCCAATCAGCATTTTTTTGTTCTTCCTCATGATTACACAGCTGCGACCAGGAAAAAAAAAGAAAAAAAGATTCTCCACTGCACTGAAAAGCGGCTCTTTCACATTCAGGCAAATATTATTTTCAAGGCAAAGTATTTCATACTATGATGTAGTTTTTTGGTCTAAATAACTTATTTAAAGGCCCATCCATCCATTTTCTATACTGTTTATTCCAATTGGGCAGGCTCCACCCTGGACAGGTCAGCAGTCCATCGCAGGGCCACACAGAGACACACAACCACACAAACTCACATTTGCTCCATGGGGCTTTTTAAGAGTGTTCAATTGATCCAGCGTCCATTTTTTCTGGATGATTGGAGGAAGTCGGAGCATGCAAACTCCACAAAGAAATGGCCTCGGCCCCCCCACGGATTCGAATCGGGGACCCTCTTGCTGTGACTAATTTAGAGTGTCTGCACAATTTGGGGTTAAGAATAGGAGGGGTCTTGGATATCAGCACCTCCATAAACTTGGTGGTGTGCTACATTTTTAAGCCGCATGAAAAACGGGTCTGTGCATGTCCATGTGGCTTCATTATGCTGCACTGATATGTCACACACCATATGTGTGTGACTCCAGAAACCTGCACAAAATGATGTGCATGTACATGTCTGCCTCTGTGAGTGCACAGTTTGAACAACACACATTTTATGCATATGTTAAGGGCTTTTCAATCTAATGACTCAAAAGGTTTTGTCTGTTTATTAGTTCATCTCTGAAGATAGTGAAGCCAATCCATGTCTCATTATTTAATATCAAATATTTTTTGGAATACAAGAGGGGATTACAAATGTCTGTGTTTATTTTAAATCTTAAAATGGATAATTAAACATTTCTTGAGCCTCTTGACTGTAGCCAAGCTCATGATGCACTCACACTAGGGTTTGCATACTAACTCTTGATGTTAAGATTAGTTGTGTAGTTAAATACCGAAAAGCTTGTTATTTTTTAATTTGACAAGTCACACTATATTTAAACTATATTCATGTTGCTCACTGGTCTATATATGGATTGTAGTTTCATTATTTGATTTAGGGATCACTGGTTAATTTTTTTGTAGCACAAGTAGCCAGTAATTTATTATTTTTTTAAACCAGCCCCAAAAAAGATGGTTCTGGTTCCTAGCTCTGAGGAAATTTTGGTGAACTAATTCATAAACACTTTATTGATGGTGTATCAGTTACTTACTTCAGCTCAGTTGAACATAAACTGCCTCGTCAGCACAACACAGACCTTTAAATAGCGAATTTATTTACCAGCTCAAGATATTTTCACTAAATGACCCATATACAAAAAACATAGATCTATTAGAGAAAATACACAAATAAGAATTATAACTATTAGTCAACCTTTTGGGCACATCCACTCATTTAAAATGTATAAATAAGTGGGCTTAAAGGCATACAGCACAAATTATGTGGGTGCTTCTGGGCTGAGCACCAACATGAGTGATGGTAGAAACTTAGCATGCTCTGAAAAGTCACTTTTATTGCGGTTTATACGTAAAGATATATGAAAGATATATCAAATCTCCAATTTCTTTTTAAGTAAAGGTATATTGAACCTCCAATTCCTAGTTGGTGACTTGACCATCGTCAACAACTGACCGGTAGTCTGCCCCTGGTCTGAAAGGAAGCCTGTGATCCAGATGTGATCCACCAGGAAATCCAACAGAACCATTTTTTAATGGGCAGTGTGCCTTCAAAGTTCTACTTACATGTGCAGGTTAACAGCTATTAATGCAATAGTTGTGACGCACAAAGAAAACCTAAATAAAAATCCCTAGTTTTAAAGTTTTATGCTGGAAAATGCAGGCAGACCTGTCAAACATCAGCACTCTTCTGCTACAAACCCATGTTTTTGTAACTGATCCGGTACAGACTACTGCACGGATGTGAAATGTGCAAGGCCTCCCCATAGAAAGACTATCTAAATACGAGCATATGCATATCTTACAACATGAAAAGTGTTTTATTGAATGTGCAGGTTGCCACTTCCAACTTTGCATAATCAGAAATGTAGTACGTATACTAAACTGGGGGTTCCTTTTAAGAAGATTTAGAGGAAGCAGCCTTTCATTTTCATACCCTCTCCAAGCCATGTAAATAGATTCACATTCTGAGTGTACTCTGTCATACGTGCATGTACACATGTTTCTGCAAGTGCTTCACTGTTCAAGACAGGATATGTGGGAAAAAAGTCCATGCTGTTCAATGGTGAATGCTGAAAACCCTAGAGAATTAAAAATAGATGCTTCCCAATGTGCTTGAAAGATTGCTCCAATGCTCCTATGCACTAGCACTTCCTTTTAACAAGGTTATGGACACAACAGGACATATCATATGTGACTGCTGGTAAGTGAATCTGTGCAATAAAATGGATTTCAGTTGTCAGTTACTCAGGATATTCCTCCTCAGAGGGGACTCATTGAAATTCAATGGGTACATTAGTTATCTGACTGTGAGCCCAGTGGGTACACAGTGTTACGCCGCTGCTGCTTTTCCATTAATTTTTATCTGACGGGACAAAAGTTTTCTTTTCATGAATTTCCTTCTGTTTTTTTTCTTTTAAAGAAACACTGGGTATAGCAGCAATTGGAATGACAATGCCCCAAAATAACACAAACACCGTATCTCTTAAATCGTAGGTTCACTCGTGGTCACGGGTGACAAACAAATGCTGACATTGAGTCAGGGATTGCAGAAATTCATGGCATTCTGTCATATTAATGAGGACATTAACGTGTCCGGCAAATCACCCACTGCAGAGCGAACACCCACTAAAAGCCTATCGGACTTTCTTTGAAGATAACACAGTTTGTCAAGATGTGATTCCCGAGGCTGTTGTTTTGTCTAAAAGGTTAAGTAATAATTCATCCATCTCTTTAAAATGGAGGGAGAGCCCATTGTCACATCCCAAGGCCTGGTCAAAAGCTCCTGGATCAGTTTTGAATGGCCAATGTGCTTCCAAGGGTCTACTCTTGGATGAGTAGGTTTGATAAAGCCATCAGTGAAAAGGTCACAGGATGCCATGGTAACCTGAAAAATACCAGGAAAGTCTTTATATGCAACACCTGCCTGTGTAATCTTTATAAATTAGCACAGAGTGAAACCGTAATGTCAAAACATGAGCCGAAAAAAAGAGCTGAATCAGCAGCCGTGAGGTTATGATGTCCTTTCACTAACTAATGATGACTCAGCACTTTAGAATACCATGGTTTCAACACTGGGCAGTTTTAACATCAGGTACACCTATTCAACCCATTTTTGTGTGCTATTGTACAGTTGAATAACTTTCTTTTCCAGACAGTATCTGTTCTTGGACTTGGATTTTGTGAAATAAGTTTAGAAAAAATGCAATTTGTAGTATAGGAATCTACTGGACAGAAAGTAAAAGCTTAGAATTTGAAAATCGAGCCAACTTGTAGTGTTTTACTGATGCTATTGGTGCTGTAGTGACAAGGGTTAATGATCACTACAAGGGAACAAGGAAAAAGCTGCAAAGAATGTAGGAAAGATGCATAGCTATGCATAAAAAAGTGTCACTTCAGCCTAAAAGTGAACAAGGCCTCGCTCTCCATCAGAATAACCGAAAATTGTTTCACTAAACCACGTCGTCAAACAGTCTGGCTCTTGTTAAAGGAGTAATAATGTGAATAGGACTAAAAGAAATATGTGGACTCTATAGAAATCTGCCTGATTTACTTTGTTAATTTAAATAAATTATTTTGGTTATTACTGGCTTTTGATTTTGGCTATTTTGTGACAACCTCCCCTGTTTTCTGCTATTATCCTCCTCAGGCTTTCTCTACTTTATTCTTTTTTTATCCTTTCTCTACCTCTAGACCACATCCAGCCTCAGGCTATCCATTAGATCTTCATATTAGCACGACATCATTCCACTGTCGCCGTAATGACTGCAGGGACACGGCAAATCTGTTCATTTGCTTTTAGGTCGATTCTCCACACTTTACAACCCCCATTTTTTCCCCTCCGTATGTTGCCGGTAGGATTTATTACCACCTATCCGCAGCCCCGCTGTATCTTTGATGCGGCTGGGGGCTCATTTGAACCGCAAAAAAGCCGGAGATGTGACAGCTAATCTGCCCACATGTAAAAGCTTAATCCACATTGATCTACTCATGATCAGATCAGAGGAGATTAGATAATGCTTGTTCACCAAAGACACCCCGCCGTCCCAATCCACATTAACCTCTTAAAGTAAGAACCAGGGGAGGCTTGTTGAATCACCTCGTTGCCTTAAGTATCTCCAAAAACCTGCTTGAGAAAATAATAAATGATATCAACGATAATGTATTTTGTGCTATTTTATGTTGCATGTTCAAGGAGATTGGAAAAAAGTAGCTAATACCATAGTAATAATAGGTCAAGAACCAAGCAGAACTGTCCTAAGTGGACTATCTGTAATAGGAGTTCTAGCATCTGTGTTCATTCTAAAGCAATTCAGAGTTAATATATGTGATCTACATAATAAACGGGTGGATGAATGATAATATTTCTACACTGTGAGTACAAAGTACAAAAATAAAAAAAGAATATCAGAGAAAAACCTCTTTCCCTTCTCCAACTTCTAGGATTCCAAACTGTTGAAAAAAATATGCATTTATTACACAAATCAAATTAAGAAACATGTGCGTGTTTGTGTCATTAATATCTTAATAACAATGCAACACATTCACACAACCCATCACAACCATTCAATGAATAATTTCTTGAGCATTTTATATTTTTTCTTCTTTAGAAAAAGGTCCTGTAAACCCATTCCACCCCTCAAACAAAGTACTTTAGACACGTCAACTAGATTATTCTCTAAATAATTCAAATTATATTTTATAAATATAAATTCATTATGACAAAATTTATTTGAAATGCAAAAAAATGTGCCTTAAAGAAGCACATAAAATGCTTGATTTTCCAACTGTTCTCACATAATTTTATTCTATTATTTAATCAACTTTAATTCTTAATGTAGTATGCTCATTTGATATCTAAAGAAGGTCTTTTTTGTCACTTCCAGTGCACTAATAGATGAGAAGCTATACATGAATACATTTATTTGTTCAAAATGATCTTGCATTCTTTGTTTGTTGTTTTTTTCCTGTGTTTTCAGGCCACATACAAGTATGAGGCGAGCTTCTTCTTCTTTTTTAAAAAAAAAAAGTAGCTCGGTGTGTGTGTCAGAAGCAGTGCAAAGGGTAGATTACCGAGATGGAGAAGAGGATCTTCCATTATAGATCTGACCCAAGGGGTCACACACACCAGAAAGCACGCGTGCACACACAGTAAGCCGGAGAGAAGTTGACCATTAGTATCCTCTCCATCATACCACCTGCTGACTACACTTGCCTCGCTCTGATTTATCTTCTCTTGCTGACTGTCTGGTTGTGTGTCTCGCCCTCTTTGGAGCAAATCTGTGAAATCAGTCATGTATTGTACCGCTCCCGGTTCCAAAATGATTTCGGGGAATCGGTGACCTGTGCTGATGCTGTTCGCTCGGAGCTGATGCTGCCTTTTTTGTCAACAGTTTTAGCATTTGGGGCTGACAGTTTACTGTAAAGAGACAATTAAATTTAATTCTGTTATAATCTCTATGGGGATTATCTCAAATAATTAAGTTTAAAATGGCCTGCATTTGTTCATTATTAATTGAGTTGTTCTAATATTCGTTTTTCGTTAAACTTTCAAATAATATTGAAATTAAAACAAACCAAGTTCTCCTAAAAGGAAATCTAAAGCTGATGCTGCTTTTTTATCAACAATTTTAGCATTTGGCCTGACAGTATACTGTAAAGAGACTGTGAAATTGAATTCTGTTATAATCTCTATGGGGATTATTTAAATTTAAAAGGGCCTGCATTTGTTCATTATTAATTGGATTATTTATTTGATTTTTTTGTTAAATTTTCAAATAATATTGAAATTAAAACAAACCAAATTTTCCTTAAAATAAATGAATTGGGTTTATCTAATCTTTGATTTGGTTGTTAAAATTCCAAATAATATTGAAATGAAAACAAACCAAATTCTCCTAAAAAGAAATCGAATATAACATATTATTTTGTAGAAGTTTTTTAGTTTCTCATCCCATCCTATGCTTGAGTTCCAGCAACATGCTTCATAGACAAAAGTAAGGTTGAGCCTAACCCTTCAATCCTAAATTGTTATTGTCTTATTCACTAAAAAACACAGGGCTTCAATCAAACGTAAAATAATCCTGAAGTTTATTGTTGCATCAAATCTAAAAACAAAGTTCAGACAATGATGACGAAACAGTGGAATGTCGGTGATGATTATTAGAAAGAGGCTGAGGAACAAGTCTGCAACTATTCATCCCAAATTGCGACATATCAGCAACACAACTGGGTCTCAAAAAAGCACCTGAGAGGAAGAGTCTGGAAGAGGAACTGTGGGCAAAGGCTTAGTGATAAAAAAAAAAACGGAATTTACAAATTGTGGATATATCTTAATGTTCATCAAGATGAAACTGCGAAAAATTAAATTTTTTTATCATTTGCAATAAATATGATTAACATAAGTAACAAAATCTGGAGCAATGTTTGTGTGCAAAATCGCCAAGTTGCTTATGATCTTTTGGCTTTTTGCTTTTTGCTTTTTTCCATTAGTGCCTACTAAGCCCTACATGATTTTGGTAGTTATCAATTACAAATTAAACCCGAGCAGAAAGACGTATATCTATCTAATAATCTGGCTGTCTAATCATGTGACTCCCTGGCCAATCAGCGTCCGGCTGACTGCCGGTCATCTCAATTAAATCACTACTAAATCAAGTATGAATACAATCCAGAAACATTGTTATCTTCTTGGAAACTTATTTAACCCTAAAATAAACCAGATGAAAGAAAAAATATTAAAAAATAATATATTTTTCATCTAAGTCTTTGTTTGCGTCTTTGACAAAATGTAAAAATAATGAAAAAACAAATGTAATCCGTTGCAGTTCTTTTTTTCCAAGATAAAGCTTTATCAGTGTTTTCTGCTGAGATATTTGTTTTTTCAACCGAGATAGAGGCTTTAAAGCTCGCTGGGCTCCAGATTTCCTCATTTAACCTTAATACACACCATCAGGGTCCTACCCTCTGAGGAGCTTTTTGTTCTGATATCAGTGGCCTTTGTTTCCTCCTTTCTTAAAGTGATCATTTAAACCGGGATTCTCTCTGGTAATGCTTAGTTCCGACCATTCGGATGACTTTTCAAGCCCTGCTAACTCTTTGTAAGTACTTGCCGACAGTTGACCTCATTGTGCTCTCCTAGTGGTTGCCATTTGTCTTTGGGATCCCAAGGTATTCGTATCGGTCTTGAACATTTGTCATGCTGCCCACGGGGAGATAAACCAATCTAGTTGTGATCACCGTGACTCTCTTGACTTAGTTCTGGTGACACGTTTCTAGTATGAGTGATAATCTGGTGTCCCTACTGTACATCATGCTATCTAGCTCAGTTTGGCATCCATGTAGAGGAGGTGGTGGTTGACGGTGTCTCCATGTTGATTTTCTTTGTAATGATGCGTTTGGGGGGTTCTGTTTGATTCAGAGCAGAAGTGGGAACATTCTGTTTCCTTGCTGGATATCACTCTTAATGTTAAATTGTGCATTTGGCTAGAAAATGCACAAAAATGTACGATGTAAACATTTGGACACAAATATGTATGGGTGTGAATTATTTAGTTTTTATATTTCTATAAAAACTATATTTTTATTTCTATATTTTTATATATTTCTATTGTTTTGCAACACTCCTGAGGAAATTTATGACTACAATTGTAAAAAAATCCATTAATTAATTACATACTTTTGATTTTAATCCCAACTTAAAGAAAAACGTGTTTTTTTTTTACATCATTGGTGTTTTTAAAGCTAATATTTATCAACCTTCTTACTGTTGTAGGATGCACAAAAAAGAAAGCGTATTTTTCTGTGTAATTGATAATGAATATATCACTTAACCAGGGACTGCTGGCTTTAAAGCCTGAAGGTGCAAGTGAAGCAATTTCGATATCAAATGGATTGTTAAGGCATGCCCGTGAATTCCAAGTAGCTGAGATCGGTGACTGGTCCCTGGGAGTGATCAGGAAGAGCCTAAAGTTGTTCCCTCACTTGACCATAGCGTTGTGGGCTTCCGTATGAGACATTTAAGCCTGCGCACGTCCTTTTGTTTTTTGGATGACACGACCCATCTCAGTCCTCTGTCCTGTTTATTCCAAGTCTTGTCTCCATTAGTAAATCCATCCATCGTCTTAGATGGACCTATTCCGGCTGTCATTTGACCCCGGAGAAGTTACCGGTCCATCACAGGGACACACAAAAACAAAAACACTTGCTACTATGGGTATTAGTGTTTATTCTTCAATTGACATTAACTAACAAGCATGTTTTTGGATTGTGGGAGAACGGAAGAGTACCTAGAGAGAACCCACAAATGCCTAAGGAACGCAAACTCCCCACAAAAAAAGGCCCCCGGTGTCAACCGGGAATCCAATTTGATTTGTGTATAATCATTGTGCAGTTAGCTGTGTAATGCTGGCGAGCCGTGTGGGTTCCGTCTTCATTCTCTCCACACATCATTTTCATTCATTTCCACTCTCAGCGTATTTTACTCGAGTGTGACTGCGAGTGTGTATGACTGTGTGTGTGTGTGTGTGGGTGAGAGAGAGAGGGAAAGATAGAGGAATAGAGAGAGAGGGATGCTGTTTCCCAGTCTTCCCACGTGCTGCTGGTCTGCAGTAGCCAGCTGTTCCAGGAGGCCATTCAGCTAAATGTCTGATCGATAGGTGTTGGCAGCTCTGCTTCAGCTTTGGCCAGAATACTAGCATACTGAGGAAGAGGAGGCAGGGACTAAAGACATTCCACATATACATCAGTTTCTGTGTATCTGTTTATTATGGGGACGTCCTTAATTACTGACTGATTACTGTGTATCCTTATCGATATCGTCCTAAAAAAATGGTTATCAGACCATTGAATGTCGGTTATTAGTAGTTATCACACACATATAATGGCTTCATACTGTGGGTCCTGTACCTCCTATCAGGCTCAGTAGGCTTTTATCACCACATAATAAGGTACATTTGAAGCGGGGTGGATGATTGAACAGACCGTGATGAATCCTGATCCAGATTCCAACCAGGGTTGCCAGGTCTGACCGACGGTTTCAAAAACCACCCAACTCCAAAAAAACACCAGCCTTAGATTCAAAGTGGAACCAGGTCCCATTGGAAATAGAAAAGGAGTTCATTCTTGGAACACTCTTTAGATTTTTTTTCGTGGCTCCATGTCTTTCAAATCAGGATTATTAACCAATGACTATTAATCCTTGATGGTATGTTTGACATATTCTACACATTTCAAAATAATGTATCTCCACCTTGCTTTGCGTAGAGCATTTGGACCAGAATGTTGCTCATACTAAATAAAAAGAACCCCCCCCCAAAACCCTCATATCCTCTCTTAATTAATTATTTTACTATACTAATGACTGTTACATCTGGAATTAATTTTACAGTAAATGGTTAATATGCTTCTTAAAATGAGTAGCTTTTAAATAAAGTTTTTTTTTAAAAAGCTCCTGGTTTTAGATGTAGGCAAAGCCACTTGGTTCAAATTTACCTCATTATTTGGTGAAAACAACCTACCTCATTCTTTGTTCCAAGAATCATACTGATATTAGAGATGCAATAGTTATGTTGTCAGTATTCTATAACATAGATTTTTATCAGAGCATTTATGTCCATAAAATAAGCCATTTTTCTCAAACAAAAGCCTTCAGATTTGAAAGTAAAAGAAACCACCTATATTAGTTTTGCTGGATGTTTTTATCTTTATTTTTATATTTATCGCTTATTTTATTCCAAGGATATCCAAGAAAATTTTAACTTCAACATACTTAACATGACATAATTGTTTCTTAAAAGCTATGTTGATCATGTTTAAAATGTCAAACATTTCCTAGTGTTCCTACTTGCGTACATACTGTCCATAAAAAACAGTTATCACTTTTTCAAGTTGATCAGTCTTCTGAGACATTTTCAGTTAACAGTTTTTAAATGCCACAACACATTTGGATATTTAGCTATTGCACAGTGCAAGCCACAAATAGCAACTAGCATTTGATGACTAAGCAAAAATAGCTGTATATGCTTTACGAAGTACATTGATTTTACAACCATTTGGAAATTAGCATATAGTATTCCCTTATATGCTGTGTGTTTCTTTGTATGGTGATGGTATGATCTTGAGGGCACAGCAT
>CAJRST010003335.1:2319457-2331334 GCA_907169785.1 Menidia menidia | reverse complement strand
ACTATTTCTTTGATACTTTGATCATAGTTTTTGCCACAGCCTTGTTTTGTTCCTGGTTTTCATCCACTCCGTTTGAGTGCTTTTGTAACAATAAACCCTGTTTTCACGAATCTCCCTCCAAGATCCACCTCCCTGACAATCGTGATGAAGGCCAGTCCTGTGGTTTTTAGATTTTAAAGATAACTTGTTGATCTTGCCTCAGGACTTGTTGGCGCTGAGTTGGAGTAGTCACCCTGGACCTGTTAGACTGCGTGTTCTGTGTCAGCTCCGCACCTCCTGAGTGTTCTTGTAACAAACGATGTGCGAGGCACCGAGGTCTGTGGGGTTTATTGCTCGGCCAAGTGAAAAACACTCACTGTGTCAAATCCCGGCCAGAAGCGGTGGATTAATAAGGTGGATGAGTGAAAACGACTGCCCGGCACACTTTTTTGATTAGTTTTTTTTCCCTTCACTCCACCAGTGTGATCAGAACATCATTAACAAATGTGAGAATATCATTTACATCAGAATCATCTCGAGTGTTTGTGCAGACGATTCTCATTTGTCAGCACTAGACCCGAGGCAAACCACTGAGTGGGAAAACAAAGGAACAAATATGATGCATTGTTCTTTCAAATACACACGCGTACTACAGTACTGATCAACAAAACAAATCTTTAAACCGGTTCAACTCCAGTCGCCTGAGGCTTAAGTTATTTATTTTCTTTATGCGTGATTCTGTGCTTTACATATCAAGACAAAACCCCTGATTAGTTACACAGCAAAAATATACTCACTGGATATCTCACTGAAGCTTGAACTACACAAAATATTGCAACTTTTTTCACATTTTTCTTGTTTTTTTATTTACCTTGTCACCTTGTAACAGAGGAGGCAGCTCTCACTTAGCTTTTGGAGGATCGAACCCATTTTAAACACTTGGCTGCACTTCCAATCAGCCTCTGTTACACTGTTAGGCTGAATACTGATAGTAAGAACAACAGGATAGAAACCCAGAACAAGACAGAAAACTAACGATAATATAGTTTGTAGGTTGTTTTGATGAACTCTGCTCCCCAAGTAAACCGCTTTACGTTTGTTTCCCCCCAAAAATTAATCCTGTTTCCAGTGCATATAGAAATATGAATGACTAGGTATGTTTTTTTTATTATTATGTGTTATAGAACTGCAGATCATGTGTCACAAACATAACTTCAGCTTTAACTGAGACAACCTGATTAATAGGACTTTCAAATGAGCCCAGTTGTGATCATTTTGTTAGTTTTTTTTTTTTAATCAGGCAATGTTTTTTCAGCCTGCATTTGTAGCATTTATAGCCCGAAATCCTCTGTGTGTATTCTAATTAAGTCTCTGGATGTGTTTCTCTTTCTGCATTATTCAGGACAAAAAAAAAGTGACAAAAAACACTCCAAAAAAATAACCGAGGCCTGTGAGTAATTTACAGAAAGATAATTTGCCTGGGCTCTGAACATTAGCGCTTCATTTACGTCTTATGCTCTCAGCTGTCTATATTTAACATCAGTGGCTCGGCTTTGACATTCATACATTATTCATTTTGGGAACCTACATTACCTGCCCGAGGAGCGCCGCATCTCCTTCGCCCTTAATTCCTCCTCATTAATGCCCCAGCAGCCTTTTGAATTAATTAGTTTAGTGTTTTTTTTCTTCCTTTTTAATTCCTACTTGCCGCTTTTTGTTGTGGGTGTTGTTTTGTTTTTGTAAAGAACAGTTGGGGTATGATTTTTAAAAAGTTTAAATCAAATGGGAATGTTGTGATGCAGAGCCTTGTTATTTTGCAGCTAATAGGGCCTTAACCTGAATCATCAGTATTGCTCTTGGTACAGTAAAGTTTAGTTTTTGATAATGTTTTATTGTTGGATTTGTTTTAGTGTGACTTGGAGAAAGAGAAAACATGGTTAAAACATTTGACATGTTCCGACAGCCTGGTTTTTCTGTGATTTTGCCAGTATTAGTGTATTTGTGTCTGTTTTCTGGGGCCTTTCTGTGGGATTATTGAAGGGAGCGACACGTTTGTTTGACTGCACGGGCAGAAATTCAATATTGCTTCTGCGAAAAAGGGTCATATCATCTTTAAGTGCATGCAAAAACACAAAGACTTTTAAAAAGAAGCACTCTCTAAAGCAATTTTACATCCTCAAGGTTAAACTGAAAAGCCTTGGTCTTTATGAAAATGGAAAAAAAAAAACATACTGAAAAACATTGGGCTGCAATGAAACATTAATTTCCTGTTTTAATTTAGTTTTCAAATGAAAGTTTGAATACAAAATGTATACATACTGTATATAGGACTTTAGTTATTTAGTTAAAAGTTGTTATTCATGCACCTCAATATTCTGAACGAATCGAAAGTAGCAAAAATTGATTTTAAGCTTTTTTCCCTTTTCATTGGTTTTTTAAAAGTCCACAGTACTTCGACCAGTGTTTTGTGAACAGAACTAGGTATTTCCTGATAAAGTAACCTCCAGGGTTGAGAGGGTTAATCCTTTTCTTGCTGTGACTTCCTTGAGGAATAACTGCAGTATAAATCATACAAAAAAAAAAGCCCAGTCGGGGATATATAGAGCAGACATTTTTCTCCAAACCATTCCATCCACAATGTAAGATCTCCTCTCTGTGCCAGATCTGCTGTCTGATAGGCCCAACTACTACCATGGGGAGTAAAAATAAGATAATATAAGGGTTTTAGTTGAAGTAGATAGTCTTCAATAAAAAGATCTGGCGCTGAAATAAGCTGATACACAATAGTTCGGATCATAGGTGTTTTGTTGTGGGGTGCCTGTTGGGTTACGCCACTCTTGTGTTAGTCGTGAATCGAATTGTAGGTTATTTGTATGTCAGTCACTGTGAGGTTACAAGAAAACATATATATTATAGTTGTTGAAGTGGTCCTAGTGTTAACAGACTGGTTTTCTGTTGACATTCACTGGCAGAACTATTGCAGTTAATACATAGAAATGTATTTCTACACGAGAGAATGACTTAAATTGTGACCCCTGTAAAAATGTGGGTGGAATAAATAAGAGGAGTATGTCATTACCATTGGCTAAATGCAGCACAGACGCATTCATATAGGCACTAAAACATCTTGCTTTCGGGGACTAGAACCACGCTGCTTGTTTTTGGACGAAGTGGAATCTCAATTCTGCAGCATTCAGCCATTATTCAGGGGTATTTGGAGTGAGAGAGCCCGACAAGCCTGCACAAGCCCAACATCTCCAGACCTTGACCTTTTATCGCCACGCATCGGTGCTAAATCTCCCTGCTCACGTATGAATGGGGGGGGGGACAAATCACCCTAGCTGGTTCAGCATCTCCTCACACAAGGACATTAATGGTTTTTGAAAAAAAGTTATCTGCGCTATTCGCTGGACAAAAGAACGGTCTATTACCTGACCAGTAACTAGATGCTCGGTCCCCATAAGACTGCAAACACACAGCAGTTGTTTTTTTGTTTTTTGGGGGGAAATTTATTGCCTTAAATGCGGTTTATCAAGCATTTAGCATCATACAGGGGAACAGAAAGAGGCAGGCAAACATAAAAGATAAATAAACACAAAAAACAATAAATAATGATAATAAAAATAAAACAGAAATTGGGTCTAGTCTCTCACACTGTAGAAGGTATCTTATCAAGTTCTATACTCCAGGAGAACAAAGATATTTTAGATTTGAAGAAGCCTTGCTAATAACATAAGCAATAATAATAATACATGGATAAAATAAAAGTGTACAAGAGTCCTAAGCAAGATATTCAGTAAGTGAGGTCCACCTTCTCAGAAAAACAGGTACTTTTATCTGTAGTTGGTCATATGTTCCATCATGTAAACGTGTTTTACTTTCTGTAGCCACTGAGTGATCGTGGGAGGGTCAGACTTTGTCCAGATAACTCATTGACTGCCAGCCATTTTCAGAACAGAGTCCCATACTGCCAGAGTTTTTTGAGCATTTTGACTGATTTTTCAAGAGCCACAGAATAGTTTGTGCTATGACTATGTAAACACCAAACACACCAAAAAAAAGAGTAGACTCTCTTCTTTCATCAGGAAAGAAAATGTGTTTCTACCTTATTCAGTTCTTCCTCGACTTGGGTCTCACCGGCGACATGTTCTCTCATAGCGAACCGTTACCTTTTTCTTATTTGCTTACAGTCTATGCTAATCTCCCATCTAAAGTGGCACTGCCCCCTAGAGGGTCAATTTGTTACTACATACTCTGTCTAGAAGCCTGATATTTACGGACAAGCTTTAGCAGATCGTCCCCCAAGCCACTCTCGATGAAAAACATAAAAGACGTCTATAGACGTCTTTGGCAGTCAATGAGTTATGTGTAATATTTTTTCTTGCTATCATCAACAGAATATGTATTATGTAGCATTGTTCTGCGGTGGAATTTAGATGAATCCTGTTCTCCCGGAGTCCCATTGGGCCGCAGACAAACAGACAAACGTTCAGCCACCCAGGTCTAAAGATGACAAACGGTCGGCCATGTTTGGCCGGCCTCCAGGAACAGGCGGGTTGGTGTGAGGCGAGATCATTTCCTCTCGCCTGACGAGACGAATCGCCTCGACCGCGGCGATTTCCTCCCATAAATATTCACACGGCCAGGCGTGGCAACACGTAAGCGGAGCCAGGCGCGTTCCGGAAAAACCGGCGAACCCTGAACGCTCAACGAGCACATCCAGCCACTCCACACCCCCAAACCCCCCCAAAACCCCCCACCCTCTCTCCAGAATCAGCACGCCGCCCAGCGCCGCGGCGCAGCCAGCTGGATTTATAGCCACTTATAGAGATTAGTGATGCATCCCGCCATGCGGCATTCTCGCACACAGAAAATGGCAGTCTTACACACACCGAGCTGTCAGATGGAGCCTTGTCTCTCCATCCTTTAGCGATACCTGTTTGCCGGGGACGTTTTCAGCTCCCAGAGTAGAAGGAACCGGGCTGTCAATTGGAGCCATCCAGGACTGGGTTAGCAGTTGCTCTTCACATTCCTCAATGTCAGACAAAAAAAAAAAGGCCTCCCAAACCATTCGCCATCATGAACGTTGAATAAGGTCCAATGGAACACGCAGAATGGGAATCCGTGAGGACTTGTCGTAGCACATTTCCCAAAATCTTCCTAATCGAAATGCAGAACTTTCTGGTCCTGTTGTTCTTGCTCTCGAGATGCCTCAAATTCTGTCTACCTGTTATTGGATTTTAAGATGACTAAGATTATGTTACCATGTTGGAAAGACCTAAACTGAGCAAAATCAATCTTCTTAAAACCAGAATTACATCCCGCGATAATGCAGTTTCAAATTGAATGGGGATCTCATGTAGTCCACGTTGTCATGCGACCATGCTCATTAGTTGCTTCATTGCTAAAAGTTTTTTTCCCCTTTCATTCCCTGTATGATAAGAGTCTGAGATCCTTTTGGTTCAATGTGGGTATTGATCCCATGAACTCATAGAGAGCATGTATCACTGTAGAATGGGTTAACCCAAAAGATATAGAAGATAGTTTTAAAGGAATTCACCCGCTCAATATGATGCCGTCTAAAAGTCATGAGATTCCACCAACGATTAGGTTCTAATCAATCCAGCTGACAGGGAACAGGAGAAAGAAGTCATGTGACGAACACAATCAAAGATTAATAACATGGAAAACTGACATGCTGACTGAAATGATTCACAACATAAAAACAGAACAAAACACAGAAATCATTCGATTACAGTGTTTTTTTGTTACATCCAGTCAGAAAATGATTGTATATTTATATTCCCAGACAATAAAGTCCTGCACATTCTTGGTATTTGGACAGATTTTCATTAATAAATGATCAAATCCAGCTTTTGTATTGTTAAAACCCAGAAAAGTGACTTTGCGTATCACTATTAACAACTAACAAGTTAAACTTCACTTTTCAATCCTGAGCTATTAGCGGTACATATTCTGGTTTTGCAATCTTGAAAAAATAAAGTCTTTCATCCGAAACGCAAAGGTGTTCTTTCATGTTTGAACAAACTGAAAGTGATCAGTCAGAATAAACTTTCCCACATTTTTTTTGAGGTTACACGATTTCTCCTCTAAGATTTTCTCATTGACTTTGATCACACCTCGCCGCTTCACTGAACGACTTCATGAGGAGGATTGACTACATTTTCCTTCACAGAAAGAATGTACTTTATGATGTAACCCCATTGGATGACACTGATAGCGTTAGATTGAAACTTCTTTCTCGGGGGTTTCTGGACATAAATTAGCTATTTAATATAGAATTTGACTCATAGCTGATCTGATTAAACAAAGAAAAAAAAAAATGAGGCTCATTTGCATAAAAACTTGATCCGGCTGGTTCTGTGCTGCTGCCATTTATAACCAGGATGACATAAGGGGTCAGAAATACAGCCTCTGTGGCCTTACTACGTCAGTCAGAAACACCCCTGTCAGTCTTCATCACGACCCGGGATGTTTCCGAGAGGTCAGGACTTTCAGAAAACTGTCCCCCGCGTTTAAACCCCGAGCGTTGCCACTGACCTGGAAAACTTTTCATTTCAGTCGTTTTTTTTTCACCAGAAACCGACTTCAGAGAAATGTCACATTAGCTCCACCGTCCACGGCCACACACACACACACACGGAGTTGGCGGAGTGTGTGTGTGCAGCCCGCGGCCACATCAGTGCGTTTTTTTTCTGCTTGTGATGCGCAGTCATGATGTTAATTTTCCCCCCGAAAGCAGCAACGTCAAGTCGCATGTTGGCCAGGATGTGACAGAGTGACACAGCCCTGACATCACAACGCCGAGAACGTTCCGGCGAATGCCAGCGTGTTTTTGTGACCTCAAAGCTAAGCCAGGTTGTTAGGGACCACGGGCCATTTTTGAGATTGCGTTTTAGTGCTGCCAAAAGCAAAGAACGTCCACGTTTTAAGCTTTTATGCGTAAAAACACATCAAGGACATCCGAGCACAAAAATCCAAAGTATGTCATGTCAAAGGTAAAGCTTGAAAGATTAAGTATGGGTAAAATGTTGTGCTGGGCAATTATTACATTTTAAAATCACAGTTAATAACATTATTAAGCATAAAATTGAATAAATTATATAACAGTTTATATCACTTTTAAATAAAGTAACATTTTATGAACAAATAACATGTTTGACTGCAGTTTTCTCTTCATATTTCTAAGAAATGTGAACAAAAAACAAAATCAAATTACATAATTTCTCATTTCTAGAACTATTACACTCATATATATATATACTTTTACTTTTACTTTTTAATGGGTTATTTTGTTTGTCTGCTTCTCCAACTGCACAAAGAATGAAAAGAAAATGTCCCAAAAATTTTGAATTATTTGCATATCCAAAAAACAAATTAAGTATTACTACAAAAAATAGAGCTAAACAATTAAAAAGGCAGGAACTAAACTTATCATACATCTATAGAAAATTGGTCTCTCTTTGATAACGCTAACATCTCTAAGTTTATGTTGTAGTAACTTATTCCGGAATTACATTAATCCATCCACCAATCCATTGCCTATACCACTTAGTCCTAGTAGGGTTGTGGAAGAGGGGGAAGGGCGGCACTTTAGAACCTCCAATTAACCTAACATGCATGCTTTTGGACAGTGGGAAGCCAGAATATCCAGAAAGAACCCAGAAGAACATACAAACTCCACACCAAAAAGGCCTCCAGCCCCCAGGGATTGGAACTCTCTTGCTATGCGGCAACAGTGCTAACCTCCACTCCATTAGCTATCCATGCAGACAGCAGTGATTGGTTCATTAAAGCGAATAGGTCGCTAATACTCAGCAAAAGAATAGTCACAGATGTCGGCAATTCACAAAAACAGTTGAATAAAATCCATATAGTTGGGGGAAAAAAAAGTAGCCTGTTTTTTTTGCTACATTTGCATGTTGTCCATGCTTTTTGGAAGACTTTTATCATTTTGCCCGATAGGAGAATGGTAAAAAAAGATAGATACAGAGCTTTATTGATCTCACAGTGGAGAAATTGTGTTGTCCATTGTGTTGGAAACCTACCTTCTATGCAAAATCAGGACACATCAACACATTTTGACGACAATTAGGGTAACAGTTGACCTCACAGGGCCAGGTTAGCAGTACATGAATAGGTTTGGAGTTTAAGAGATACGTGGTTACGCTTAAAGGATTAAGTTTACAGAAACCCAACAATTCCTAAGTGGGAATTGTTGGGTTCCTGTAATCAACTTCAGAGTAGGGTCTGACCTGCTCTGTTTGGAAAGCGCTGTGAGATGACTGTTGTTGTGATGTGGCGCTATATACATAAAATTGAATTGAATTGAATCCGTAGAGTGCGAGAGGCTTGTGTGGTAAGCCAGGGTCGACAAACGTCATCCTAATGTGGGCGCATGGATTTGCCAGGTGGTGAAATCCCTGGGAGCATATGTTGACATTGTGGGGAAACTGCTACTGAGGCCAGTATCTGTCTTACTTAACGATTTCTGGTACTACCGGGCTGCTGCAAAGCTCCAGAACATTCCACACATAAAGCATGTCGTCGTTAGCTTAGTAGCTACACACACCTTTTCTTCTTCTGTTCTTCTTTATCTAGTCACGGTTGAATCTGTGTGTTTTCTCAATGATTAATTGCAACGTCAGCAAAGCCTGTGAGTGGGAAAAATATGTTTTTATGTATTCATGCTCCTCGCAATATGTATGTTGGTGTATTCGGTCGTATAACTCGGCAACAGAATTGATCTCAGATGAACTTCGTTTTAAATTTAATGACCATCTACTCAATTCCTGGTGTTTGCTCTTTCCAATACTGTTTTATATAATGATGTAAAGAACATTGCAGCCTTTGGAAGATCCCAGCACGCCTTTTCACCGCTTAATACTTTTGGATGCAGTAGTTGTATATTTATTTGATACACAACTGGGCTCCCACGTTATTCTCTTTATATTTTGACTGGGATTCAGATGTGTTGAAAGTACAGATCGCTCGTAATTGCAGCTTCTTTGGTAAACTGAAAACCTCCCGCTGTGAGGCTCATTCATATTGAACAAACCCCTTTATCTTTAAAACTCACACGGTTTTCCATGAAAAAAAAGGTCTCTCATGTAAAACTCAAGTGCCGTGAAGAATGTTTTTTAATGGGGAGCCACTTATCAAACGCATTCTATCAATGAAATCGCATTAGAGATGGGGAAATAACACAGCCATTTCAATTTCTTCCTCTTACCAAGTCAAATAATGAAATATTTGACTTAGTATTTGAAGGCTGAATTGGATGTTCGTTATTTACATCAACCAGGTGCCGTGAACATCAGCCTCTCTTCTGAACCGTATTGCCTTCTGCTGGTTTGATTTGACATATTGGATGGTCTAACAAGCGTTTCCATCCTCCCACTCCAAAAACTGACTGGCTGTAGTCCAGGTTCTGCAGGTTTATGGAGACCCTCGCAGCAGGGGACGGAGATGCTGCCAAAGCTGCTAGCTAACCCTCATTTATCATAAAGGATATAAGCTGTTTAATACAGGTGGATATGGCTCATACCACGAGTTCAAATGTTCAGATTATTATTATTTTTTTACCCGCTCAATGTGGATTCAACAAGTTCAACAAGTCCAAAACTTGTTTTCAAAGGTAGCTTGATGTTTCCTGCATTCTCTAAGGTGAACCACTTCAAACCAACGCTTATGCAGCGCTGCTCTAGAAAGATGTTGATTTGTGAATAAATCATCAAATATGTCACCAAAGAGACTGATAGATGAAAACAACACAAGATGAAGAGACTTACCTTTTTCAATATATTATAGGAAAGAAACAATCGAGAAACATCTACAGGTTTGTCCACTGATTGGTAATAAAACGTATTTTAGATTGACTTGTGAGTCTTATCATTTAATCTTTCCCTAATTGCTGTCTTTAAATAAATGTTTGGAGAATCGCTGCCACCAACTGGTCATCTTAATTTATGAAATCACAATCATTTGGCACATGATCATTTTTCGTTTAGGTACCCACCTTCTTTCTCCAGGCTAACTGATGCTAACTCTGCTGTTATGTTACTCGACTCTTTTTAGTTTCAAAAGCTGTGAGATGATTAGTTTCACACAATGATTTGAAAATAATTCAACAGGAAAGATTGTTAAAAAAAAAACTACTTAGAAGGTAACTGTGTTAAGCAAGTGATTTCCAAATTTCTGAATACATTTTAAGCAATTACATTAATATATATATATATATACATATATATATATATACATACACATAGGGAAACACACATGAGTACAGACACTGTTTGAAACACTTCAAAGTTGCCTGATTTTGCCTTTTATATAGGTGCTATATATATATATATATATATACAGTATATATATATATATATATATATACACACACATAGGGACTCACACGAGTACAGACACTGTTTGAACCACGTTAAAGTTGCCTTATTTTGCCTTGAATAAAGGTGCTGATCTGTATTCACCTCAAAAAGATAACTCTGCCTCCATTTTCCTCCCCGACTCTGGTCCGGCTCCTTTGAAAGGAGAGCCTTTCTCGCTCTCCGCTTTTCTGCAAACGAGTTAACGGGTTTCACAGCGCTTTGAGGAAAAACCCGTGTCCCTGCGTGTCCACCCGGTCAGCAGCAGAGAAAGGCCCCGCTCCTGAGATGCTGGAACACGTGTAGAGTTGTCCTGGTGCTGAAAAGGCTGTGTAGTGATTTAAAAAAGGTAACAAGTGTGGTCCTTTCCCTTGTGTTTGTACGTGCATTGTCAATTTCTCGCATGACACATGTCTGCCGTGGCAAAGTTAAAGCTTTTATCAGTTTTTTAATACTTAGAATTTAGCAGTCTGTTGCCATTAGACTGCTAAATTATTGAATCCTGTTCTTGTCTGAAGCTGTATGCAATGAAATTTAGTTTTGTGTGCACTCCGTACACACCAAATGACAGTAAAGTTGTCTATGTCTATGTCTAAATTTGACCCTTCTTATTCTTGTTTTGCTGAGAGAAGATAAAGGAGAGTTGGTTTTCTAGGATTTTTTTATTTTGTTTCAAAGTACGGCACACATTGGAACAGACATAATCAGACATATACCTGGCAGAATGCAAGTATGAAGCATGATGTCATATGCTAAATAGCTTAAGATGTCATCTAGCTGCGTTTAGCTACTCACTTTTAACAGGGTTTAGCTACTTTCTGTAAGTCCATCTCTGGAAGCTGAGTGGCTGAGCTCCAATAATTGAGCTCTACTTAGCATTTTCTTGTCTAAATGATAGATTTTGTAGTCGTTTTCAGCTTTTTTTTCCATAAAAGGGAGCACGATGAGAGCGCTAGTTTTAATGAAGTTCTCCAGATTGATGTCCTAAAGCTTGTTTGAAACTTAATGTATGTTTTGATGTCTTGACCAAGCCTCTTGACAATTAATTTGAGCATTCGCAAGTTTGCTATAGCTGTCTGGAGCACATGATTTCCCTTATGAGCTGCTGTTATCACATTATTAAGCTCCGTCTACGTGTAACAAGTTCCATATGGCCAAAATATGGTCGGAATATGTGTCAGACATATAAAAAGAGTAGATCAAAGTTTTATTTTTATGGCAAAGTGTGGGTTAACCCAGCAGAGAACTCAGACAGGGTGTGTTTGCACGTGGACCGAGAGGGTTTTCCCTCATCTCCATGACAATCAACACTTGTCGTCCCATCTGTCCGACACACACACACGCGCGCACACACACACACACACACACTTAATGAGCTCATACTGTGCTGTTAGTCACACACAGTCAGGGGTTGTGGCAGATGTGGTGGGATAGGGGTAGGAAGGGAGGAGGTCATTGTTGGCTTTTGACCCACACACACACACACACACACACACAC
>CAJRST010003335.1:2278756-2314722 GCA_907169785.1 Menidia menidia | reverse complement strand
ACACACACACACACACACACACACACACACACACACACACACACACAGACACACACGCACACGGTCCTGTAGCTCATTCTGGCTTTCCACACATCAGTGGCAGCATTGAATGAAGATTGAATATCTAGAGAGGTAGAGAGAAAGAGATTAAATGTGTTTGTGTGTGTGTGTGTGTGTGTGTGTGTGTGCAAAGTCTTCCGCGCCGCATCAGTCATCGGCTCAAACCTCCAACCTCTGGCGCCGTCTGATTGGCCAGAGTCGCAAATAAATAAATAAACAAGCGGCGCATCTGTAATCAGGGCTTGCGATTCCACTCTGCTGCACTGTGTAATTATGCGTGCTTATGTAAATGCAGAGTGTTGATGAGATGGTAATGGATATCCCAGTCTGACTTTAATGGATTCAAGAGAGACTGAGAATTAAACCGGCATGTCTATTAGAGGGCACAAAGGTGAGGAAGCGTCCCTCGAATCCTCACAAACAGGAACGCAGAGATAAACACAAAGTAATTATAAGTCTGATCAGGGAATTTTTAGATATAAAGCTCATCCTAGGCCCATGATCTCTGGCACCTGAGTAATTAATTTTATCATAGGAGTTTGTGTACGTATAAATGAGCAATACATGTGACCTGATACAGTTTTTTAAAGATTTTTTACTGGGCCCACTGTTATTGCGGCTAGTACCTGTAGTGGAACGACCATTAGTTCAATTTAATAATCGTCAAATTTAATTCAGTTCATTCGTGTCTACATAATACTGGCAGCTGCTCTCAGTTAGTGTAGTGTTCTCTCTCTTGCCCTCTCTTTCCCTCACCCCCAACTGGCCGACGCAAATGGCCGCCCACCCTGAGCCATGGTTCTGCTCCAGGTTTCTGCCGGTTAAAAGGAAGTTTTTCCTTGCCTGTGTCGCCTAGTGCTTGCTCATGGTGGGAATTGTTGGGTTTCTGTAGTTAACTTCAGAGTAGGGTGTGACCTGCTCTGTTTGGAAAGCGCTGTGAGACAACTGTTGTTGTGATGTGGCGCTATATAAATAAAATTGAATTGAATTGAATTGAATAATGCTGAACCTCCACAGTCCCAAAAAAGCTGAACTCCAACCAAAATGCTTGTTTATGTTACTGAAAGTATTACATCATCTCCTCCACTCCTCCAAACTGGGAAAAAAATATTTGGATTCCGGTTGGGCAGAGAGCCGATCAATATTGGAACATGTGCCCCAGAAACATAACGTCTAGTCTAGCTGATGCGTTTGATCATTTTATCTCCATCACATCTTACAGATTTATTCTTACACGATGAGGGAAATGTTTGTTTGCTTGATGATCATAGCGGACCGAACTGTCATGGCAGATTTAAGGATTTTTCACCACTAGACTAAGAAATGTGTTTTAAGATCAGTTTTAAGACTACAGGATATAGGTTTAAAGGTTTAAAAATGTTATCTTCTTATCCATTTGATGTCGTCGACACTTCCGGAATGTTCCGGAAAGTCCTAAAGTTCCAGGATTTTTCTGAAGTTTCAGAACAGAGGAGCTCCTGTCACATTGATCATAGTTACAGACAAATTTTAAAGACATATTTAGCACATTTTCTGTATGAAATGCATCCATATATTCTTTAAGCTAAGCTCAGTTTGTGTGTTTGTGTGTGTCCGGGGAGGGAGATGAGCGTTGGAGCGGATTGACAGAGGAATTAGAAGCTGTCTGCAAACACAGAGGACAGGCTGATTACAATCAATAATCTATCAACCACTGCCTGACAAGATGTATTGATCAGAGTAAAGGGGTTCGGAGGGGGGGGAAACACACACACAGAAACACACACACTGAGTGATGCACTGTCAGACAGTAGGGTCTGTTTCAAAGTTGGCTAATAAGTCAACTCTGAAGTTAGCCAATTCAAAAAGGAAATACTAATGTAGTCCTAATCAGTAGCCTCCTCATCCTCAAACAGGTTTTTTAATGTTTGTAGGTAGTTTTTGTATGAATGGACATCTATCCTCTTTAAGATCAGACGTCTTACAGTCAGCCACCTCTTGTAAATAATTATTTCAGTACTCTTAACTCTAATTCTTTTTATTAATTGGATTTTTCAGTGTTATTGGATTTTAAACTTGGTGTTCTTACCTCAAGACCAGTACTAAAAAACTGAAAAAATATGATTTATAGGACTGTCATGTCAATTATTTGATGTGCAATGTCAGTTTGAAACCTTGGGCTGAGGAATTAAACCTTCAGTTTACTAAAACAAAGAAATATATCTGAGTAAGAATCACAAAACAATATACATCCATTTGGTGGCCAATCACAAGTGAGTAATACCTTAAAGATTTTACAGTGTAATTTTGAGATTTTGAGATTTTTCATATTTCGGCACGTAATAAAAGATATAATTGCGATAAAAGATGTCTTTTGCAAGACCATAGCAACAGTGTTGGTATCCAAGTTGCCAAAAAATGACAAAACAATGTCATTTAGAAAATTAAAACAAGAAATTCAATCTTTCCAACATAAACTGACTTTGTACCTTTTGTCCACCCATTCCATTTTGACTGCTTCTAAAAGAAAATGTATTTTGTTTAACCAGTTCCACCTTTTTACTCATCATACAGATTCAGTGGGTCGTGGCCGTTATCGCACGTGTGCACGGTGGACAGGAGGCCAAGTACAGGGACCCCTATGGAGGCCTTCACTGGCTGGAGAAAATAAAAACGTCTCCTCGTGGACTCATCCAAGCCCCAAAGAACAGACTTCAGGAGATCTAAAATTCCATGTCTGCAGTTATGGAGGGGGGAGATAGAGGCTGTTCAGACCTGCTGACACCTGGGGATGTTTCTTTGATAAGCTGGAGTGGTCTGCCAGCATAAAAAAAGATGAAGTATGCGGGAAGGGGCCAGAGCTGTGTCTCCTTCCTGGGATATTGTGCACTGTTCTGTTACTGTTGTCCGTTTGGGGGAGTGGCGCTTTAACAAAAACTGTCGGAGCCTGGACAAAAAAAGAGTGATAAAAGGCCAGTTCTGTGGTAGACAGAGGCCAGGACGAAGCAGCAGATGAGGGGGAGTTAGTTTCTGTTTTAGACGACAATAAAAAATCCCCTCGGCTGTAGTGAGAGGTTCAGGAGGTCCTTTCTACCAGCAGCCAGAAGGCTTTTTAACAGTGACATCTAACAGTTCTCCTCTAATGATGGTTATGTTTTTCATTTGATTCGTTTGCCTATTTTATTCATTTATATTCTCTTATCCCCGCGACCCCATTAGGGAATAATATAAGGTAATGATAATGGATGGATGAAATTGATGTAAATATCTCATTTTTAGAACTTTAACACTAGAACTCCAAGAGAATTTCAGTTTTCCTGCAAGCCCCCCTCCCCTCTTCAAGTTTGTGTGTTCACTCTACCTTGCTAACTGTCCCTGTTGTAATGCAAATAACCTGTGATATGGCCACGCTTCTACATGAGACCGGATAAAGGCTGAGACAAACTGGCATCAGAACAGATCAGAGCATGTTCCAAGCACTTTTGCAACATCAGACCTTTTGCAGGAATATATTGATAATTTTTTATTTAGGCAAACCTATTGAACAACCAGATATCATACGGGTCCTAGTTCCTGAGCTGAGAAAAGCTCCTAACCATGCTTTTACTAGTAGCCCGCTGGGGATTAAAGTATTTCTCTATTCTATTCTGGTACAGTTTGTGGGATTTATGTATTTCTGGTAGAGACAGCTTCTCGGATGACCTTGTGAACCATCCATCCATCCGTTTTCTATTCAGCTATTCCCAACGGGCGAGAGGCGGGGTTACACCCTGGACAGGCCGTCAGTCCATCACACGGCCACACAGAGACACACAACCACACACACTCCCGTCAACTCCTAGGGGGAGATTTAGTGTCCAATCAACTTAACATGCACGTTTTTGGACGGTGATGGAAACCGGAGGACCCAGAGAGAGAACGCAAACTCCACACAGGAAGGTCCCGGCCCCCTCTGGAATCAAACCGACAACCCTTTTGCTGGGAAAAACGACAAACGCCTCCTTGTGAAACATACCGATATGACATTTTCTTCCACGACAATGAGAAAAAGCAGGTTTTTATAAAATGGGACTCCCGCCAAAGCAAAGCCAATAAATCCTTTCTCATTGCCCTGAGAAACCTCTTTCCGATCAATGGGCTTCCTCCGGGACACATGTATGAGGGAACGCTGTGAGACATAATACTATAGAATCTGTTGGGCCACATTTCTGACTGGATTGTGAAAGTCCATCTACAAAAGTGAACAGACATTGAGCTTCGAACTGCTCTACAGACTAGCAGACCAGTCTTTTTCATCTATTAATGCCCACAAGTTGTTGTTGTCAGCTTAAAAAACACTAAAGTGTCCCCAGGTTTGCAGCACCCTTAGTTAAAGTGTGGTTATTTTACAAATTTTATCCAGAGTGATAAACAACCTGGACTCATTTATGATAGTCCTGCTTACCCATTGAGTCCTTCCTAATTGGACTCGAGATGTTCATGATCTGTAGGAGTAAAGGCGCTATATGGCAAACACATGTGAGTGGGAGGTTGTAGTTCCGATGGGGCTATTAGTGCCGTGGTACCATGGGTATATTGAACCGGAACACTGGATTGCAAATAATAACATTTTTAAGGCAAAATCAAAGCAGGCTTTTCAATACAAATGTCGGATTGCACTGAATTGGTGCACAAATCAAAGGTAGAAATACTAGAAATACTAAAAAAGCTACGGAAAGAGGACTATACCAAAAAGTAAATGTAAAATAATTTTGGTGGCGTGTCATTAAAGCACATATGTTCATGGCATTTTGTCAACTCAACTGATTCAGTGCTGCACTTAAAATAATGCCGTCTAAAGATATTAAGCTTCTCTGACACCCTGTCGACAAAACTGCCGGTTAACATTTTAGCATACATCATACAACTATCCCCATCTGTTAATCAGCTTTCTCATCTTTTCTTTAACATGGAAATTCTAAAGAATCATTAAGAAAAAGCCTTGAAAAGGCACACTGTACTCCCTATGGCAGAGGTCAAGTAAATCATGTTTAATTAAAACGCTACTGTAATTAATATTTATGGAAAAAGTATCAATAATGGCTTAAACTGTTATAGACACATACACAGACCTCAGCCCGCATACACACACAGGAGCATATGGTTGGCGTGTAATGTGTGTGTGAAGGTCATTAGTTCCTGTCTGGTCTCGGCAGGCTCGGAGCCTCGTTGGCACCACTTCTGCCAGATCTGACCAAATTACCCACAACACCGTAACCCGTGCCAGCAGACGCAGCCCCGGGTGTCCGCGTGTGTGTCCTCACACACCATACGGTGGGCGCATGGACAGACTCCACTTGGCCTGTCGATAGGGAAAAATAACGGAAAACAATCTCCCCGAGAGAGAGAAAAAAAAGCCTGCATTGTTTATTGTATTTGGGATTGTCTTGTAAAATCCTTTGAAGATTGTTGTGATGATATGATGTGATATGAAAGTGTTTCTATACAGTGTAAAAGCCAAAGTCTCATTATTTCTATTTTTTTCAAATTATTTTTATTGAAACAAATGATAAGATAATACCAATAAGGAATACAGTTCACTTTTTATTTTTATTTTTATTTTTTTTTTAGATAAACATATACTTGTGCAGGTATAACTTCTAATATATAAATACAAGTATAAATGTTGAAGTAGTCACACCTACTACAAATACAAAAAACAAAATAAAATAAGAACAATAAAAGAAGAGAACAACCCACCCCATTCCCACCCTGTCTCAGCCCAACACATTCAGCAAAAAAATAAGATAAATAATAATAATAATACTAATAAAATAAAATAAAAATAAAAAAAACATCAGTAAGGTACAGCAACAGGCACGCATATTTAATTAGGTAGGAGCTCCAAATCTGAAAAATAAGAAAAAAAACACTGTCATTTTTTGGCACAGTCTCATTATTAACTAAGAAACTGATACTATTAACACCAAATAAAACATCTTATTAAAATGTTAGGGAAAACCGGTGTCTTATTAATGGCTGCACGAAGAAAGGTAGCAGTGGGATAAAAAAGGAACCGTCTTAACAAGGTATTTGTGATTGTCTTGGCGGAATGTTTTCGGCTGGAGTTAGTCCAGTCCTTCCCGTGGAGCTCGTCCCTGGTCCAGGACGCCCGGGCGGCCCCTCCATATGCTGACTGGACGCTCTGGGCACGCTCGTTAGCCTCCCCTGCCAAAAAAAAACCTAAAACCTCAAGGTCAGGAGACAGCTTGTTAGGATGAGCAGCGAGCTTCTTATTGAAGAAGACCATGTCCAGCAGTTTTTTTTAACTCGGCCGAGCTGCTTTTGCATGGAAACGATAATGTCTGATACTAATTAGATGCAGTTCAGAGGAGTCCTCCATTATCTTCGGACATAATGTTAAATTAGTTAAAAATAGACTTATGTTGTAAACCTTACAATGCACCTTTTAAGAAATAATTTTCAAAATAAAATCACATTCAAAACAAGCACTAATAATATAAGATGTCACTTTCATGCAAAAGTTAAAATATAAATAATATGAATGTTAAAAGTTAGTTTCACATCATGGAGAAATTAGTGTGTGATACGTGTTTCTGCAAATATTTGAACATTATCTTCTTGTAAGTTTGTTTCATGATATATTTTTCTTTGAATCAATGCTATTATTGATTGGTTTGATCAAATTTTGACTTCTTAAGTGCTTTTGTCTGACTTTCTCTTATCATCACCCGAATTTTCAGTTAAGTCCATCACATGACCATAAAAATGTCATCCTTGAAACAAAAAAATGTGAGGTTAAGTTGTTATGTAAGTAGGATAAGTAGTCTCTTCCTACCGAAACTCAGTATTGTTTTAAGAAATAACATGAGCTGAGCAGTTCAAGTTATGGGAATGAAAAAAAGCACATATATAATCAACATGCACTTTATGAATCCATATTCAGTCAAAAATTATTCCTGGATCACTTTGTTTTGTTAAAACACCTTCTTAGTGCTATATTTATAGATTTTAGAGTATTTATGTATATATTTATTGATATTAATCTCATTATATTATGATGCATTCCACATTTTTAAATTGTATTTTACTATGTACATTGAAAGCATCATTTCTGAGCTTTGGATGTCTTCTACATAAAATTGAACTGAGGGTGTAGTTGACTTGGACTTTTTTTTTTTTAGCACTGGAACAGGGTCTTTGTGGATAGAGGAATTCAGCTCAGTTCAGTTTGATTTGATTTATTCATATCGCGCCAAATCCCCAAATATGTCCTCTGTGTGGGAAGCTCCCATAAATACATAAACAACCGAACCATGACTAAAGTTTACGTCTTTCATGTTTTCCCAAAGCGTGCATTAATATCAGGACTCTGCTTTTTGTAACTTGTTTTCCCCCCCGAAAAATGTAACGATTAGGTTTTCTTGTCTCAATAGAAATATGTAACACTCTATAGTAAATTGCTGTTTAGTTAAATGGGTTCAGATCAATGGGCGTTAATGGATTATACTGTAAAACACTCTGAGGCGCTTAACTTCTTCATCCTCTAAATCCTGCGCTTTTCCACTTACTACTGCGGCTGTAAAATCTGCTCTGTGATCAGTTTGTTTACTGCATCAGCAGCTTTTATTAATCAAGCATTCAACGCCCAGATCCCGAATTGTCTGCTACGGTATCTTCATCCTGTTCCTCAGACAGATGACGGCGTCTACACCAACTCATCATCCAAAGGCAGAAGATTCTTATCTTCCTTTCCCCTGCCACTAACCCCCCCCCCCCCCTCACCTCTCTCGCTCCTCTCCTTTTCATCCCATTCCTCCTTTTTTTTCCTCCCCAGTTTCTCCCCTCCTTCATCCTCCTCCTCAGCCTTGCAGTGAAATAAAAGATTATGGGCAGACGAGCCATTATTTCCAGTGATGGCAGCCATATATCACTGAGGCTGCACCAGAGGAAGAGAGAGATACAGGGGGAATGGAGAAAAAAGGCGGGTGGAGAGAGAGGCGGGTTGATCTAGGCTGAACAGAACCGAGGCAGGGATGAGTTTAGAGCCTCCTCTTTTCTCCCTCCGTTTTTCTCCCTCGTTTACTTTCCTCCCTCGGCTTTGTTCTCCCCGTTTCCCTCTGAACCAGACTGTGTGAAATTAATGGCTTCCGCACGGCCATGGATCAGAGTCGGAGTACATTTGTACTGAAAGAACTTCAACTAGGAAAGAAAAAAAGAGGGAAAAAAGAGAAATAGCAGAACAACAGAGGCTGTGTTGCGGTGTTATTTATTAATCGTTTACTGGAGCTGAATGAAGATGCTGAGACGGAGAGGAGGCAGATGTCATTGGGATTTTGTTTTATTTGCTGGAAATTTTTTAATCAATGAGAATTTGCATCAACGTGAACGTATCGGCTCCCCCATGGATATTTATTTGGGTTTCAGCAGATGTTCAGTTGATGTTTCCACCAAGTTAAGGACCCCAGGAATTTGCCCTAGTTCCAAACAGTATAATAGTTTGGTGATTGTAGTTGTGAGAGGTTTAAACTACCAGATATACAGGTAATTACACATAGGATTTATTCAACAATGATATGATCATCACTGCCCAGTCTTTTTAATTCTGATTAAAAGGGCAAAACAAGCCAAATTGTGACAATATCCAGGAGAAACTGAGGGATCTAAATTAGAGACGTTGTCTGGTTTACCTGTAGACAACAAAGGTTTTAGATTCCTGTGCTGTTGTCTACACGTTGTTTACCTAAATGGACTATTGGAATTGTTTTAGTGGTACAAAATGTTAGCTGAAAATAAGTTTTATCCCTGTGGTGAAAATATGGATTTTTGTCTTTTGGAGTCAGTTACTTGAGCAGGACAAGATATTTGAGATATTTGATATGATGTGATCACAACCTGTTTTCTCACAAGGACTCAGAAAGGAATTCAATGTACAAACTCAGTTTATTTCCAGGAGGCGGAAGCACACACAAAATAGTCAGAAACCCAGACGTGGTGATCCAAAAACAAGGCAAAGGCCTAAAATCTGGAGAATAAGAGCACAGACCGAAACGCTGGGATGCCCATACAAGGGGGAAAAGATCAGGGATCAGACAGTTTCACTCCAACTTTTTGACTTTTTGATATCTCCTAATATATTTAGACACCTGAACTATATGTTGGACTGATTTCAAATGGCCGAAGCAGATGATTCTGTTCCAGATTTCTGCCTGTTAAAGGAAGTTTTTCCTTCCGTGTGTCGCCTAGTGCTTGCTTTCGGTGGGAATTGTTGTTCTTCTGTAATTAACTTCAGAGTAGGATCTGACCTGGTCTGTTATTGTTATACATTATACATTGTTAGTACAGTTATTGTGATTTAACGCTATATGAATAGAATTGAATTGAATTGAAAATGTAATCAAATACATGTGGCCAGAAGGCTAAGTTGCTCCATGGCTCTTCTAAAAACAATGAGGCAATTAAGGTAACCTGTCCATAGCCTCTCTCTGATTGGTTGGGACTTATTGGTGCCATTGCTGTTGATCATAAACCACACAGTGGATCAGTCCCACGTCTGTGTTGTTACACGGATCAAGCCGGAGTTGTGGAATCAAACGAGCGACTCCAGGGCTGCGTTCTTTTGCCGTTGCTCCCACCCCCCCCCGCACTGACTCGGAGGCTTTTCAGCACCAGCGTCGGGGTTGACTTTGAACTTTTTTTCGCCTCTGTACTTGCACGTCAGTGACACCGAGCGCAATGGAGGCGCGTCAGTCCCGAAAAGACATGTGACAAAGCAGCTGTCTTTCAAATTCACAGTGTTAGAAAAAAGAAAAACGTGAAGAAACACTGAATGATACGGAATCCCTGAGCACGGGCTCAATCAAACACTCACACTTCAGCTGGTTGTGCTGGAAAATCTTGTAACACAGTTATTTTATTATTTTATTTTATTTGTTTTTTCCAAGGATGGTTATAATAATGATGAAACCTTTAGAACAGTATGAAAAAACGTTGAGTTTTGAGATATATAGACATGAAACAGAAGCATTTCATTTAATTGATTTTTTTAGAGGTAACAGTGGACTATTTTCAGTGTTGGACTTAAAAAGCCTGAGCGTTTCAATTAGTATTTAAGACAGAAGGGGTTCTTGTTAATTAGAGAACATGTCACTCACTATAGAAATGAAGCTCATTAAAATGCCTCTATAGAATAAAGCAGTAATGGATCATTTAGTTCTATACGCAGATGTTTTTTTTTTCCACCCCCAGTGTTTATTTGGATTTATTTTCAGAAGATTTGTGGTTCATAAGCAAACGCTGAATAGTACAGAGTTTCTACCTGAACTGTGACTTGGAACTTGTTTAGGTTTCATCTAATCTCTGACGAGAAACACAAAAGAAAAAAAAAAAGCGCTTGGTTTTGTCATTTCAACAAAACAGAAGAAGGCTTTTTAGTGGCTTTTTGTGGCTTTTCTGTGGCTTCTGTGTGCAGTTACAGATGTTTTAAAACATCTGTAACGTCTGAAAGTCAGAAAAAAAAAGGCGTAAACTGTGATATTGCACATTTTGAGGTGGCTACTATTATTTATAACAACCAAAGTTATGTCCCTGTTGGATTTTCCTGGAACACTGTGATTCCACTTTGAAAATGTATGGTGAAGAACAGCATGGGCTCTAAACCAGAGGCGGCATTTGCATAAAACAGGCTTTTCAACTTCGCTTCCTACTTATGTCTTTTTTTCCCCCCATACCTGTGACAGACGTGCCAGAATGTGTGTTCTTATTTGTCATTTGGTCCATGGAGGGTGGTTAGTCACATAATTTGTTATTACACTGGTAGTGAAATTGGAATTTATAGTCACAGTGTGGAGGAGAAATGTAGAAAAAGGATCCGAGTTCAGGGGTACAATCTGGGGAACTTGGATTTCAGAGTAACTAAAATGTTCATTTTAAAAGGATAACAAAAAGCGCAGCAGAAGCTGGATACAAAATTATTAACCAAACTGAGGCAATAAAACCAAAATCCTAAAGCTAAGAAAGAACACAAAAACCAAAATGTTTTAGGAATGTTTAGAAAAAGGGAATAGAACAAGAGAGGAGACCAGATTTCGAAGGATGTCACTCATACTTGTTCACTTGCAAGCAAAAACTGCTTTGACACAGAAGGATCACAACCATGAATGAAAAAAAACGGAGAGGTTTATAATTTGGGAGACTGGTTTGTTTAACGGTGAGACAGGAAGTACTGGTACTGGGATTATAGCTGAATGAGGAAAGCCAGAGGAAACCGAGGGACCTCCATCGTCAGAAGTCGACCGGATGTCAAACGGAATATTATTTCTGCCAAAAAGCAGTCGACCCTCCACCTGAATCAGTTAGTCCCCATCACTGTAGCTACACGTTAGCGGTTAAAGTGACAGTCGGAATCCAACTGAGAGCGGATGAACCGGCACGCGCCGCTGCCAGTTTTCCCCTCCAGTTCATTTCAAAAATACAGTTTTGAGGAGGGGAAACAGATTGCGTGCTGCAGAGACTGGAAAGAAAAAAAGAAAAAAAGCCCAAGATGGAGTTGAAAAACAAATTCATGAAAATTGAATTTGACTCCGGGAGGTGGTTAACAGGCTTGGATCTCAGACACTTTTTTCTTGCAGATGTGATTGTGGTTTATATTATTTTTCTGATAAGTTAGGTGATGAGAGACAGAATAAAGGTGAATTCTGAGGGATTTTGAAGGGTGGAGATAAAGGTTCTGGCTGATTTTTGTATTCTGAAAGGCTGCATTAATGAGCTAGCTGTGGAGTAGATCCATTCTGTGGTGTAAGAAAGAAAAATCCAAAATCATGGCCTCAAAGTATGTTGACAGAAGGGTAGAAGCTTCTGGAAAAAATACTAAGTGTAAGGGAAATGTGGAAGGAGAAAAACCGATCAGGTAATTCTTACAGCAAAATCAGAAATGAGGTGATCAGAAATACTAGGATGAAAAGAAAGCTTGTGTCGTTTATTATCTTTGACCATTAAACTCTTAAAAAATGTTAAACCTACAAGTAATATGACACATTTAGACATAATGCTCATTCACAAAATAGAAAATTCACTTAATTAAATGTTTACCAAGGTTTTTCTCATCTGAAAATATGAGATATTCTTATTTTTTGGCTCTCAACCTTCACACATTTTACGGGCACTTCATCATGCGACAACACAACATAGTTGGAGGTTTCTGTCATATCATATAACTTCTCCCTTAAATCAAATATCAGGCAATGGATGAGGTCATCTGATGATTTTTAGGCAATGTCATGAGCAGGTATTTTGTGTAGGGTGTTGATTTGTTTAGTTTCTTATGCGTTCTATGTCCCTCCGCCTTAGTTTCCAGAGCTTTTTTCCACTGTCTTTCTTAGTTTCCAGTCTTATTCTTCTCTACCTCTTCCATTTTCTCTTCCTTCAGTTCTTTCCTTTCACTTCTATATTTTGTGAGAAATTTTATTCTTTTTTTCTTTTAATATAATATTTTGATAAGTTAAGATTAGTTTAGAGTTTATATTATATTTTGTACTGAATTTTGTACTGAATTTTGTACTGAATTTTGTACTGAATTTTGTACTGAATTTTGTACTGAATTTTGTACTGAATTTTGTACTGAATTTTGTACTGAATTTTATAATTTAGCTTTTTTTCTTTCTTGTCCCATGCCTGTCCCATGTTGAGCTGCAGGAACTTGAACTTCCCTGAAGGAGTCATCCTAAGAGATAAATTAAATCAAGTCTAAGTCTCTATCTTATCTTCCCAGTCTTTTCTGTATTTTTTAGATCCTTACTGTATGTCACTGCCTCGGGATCAACCGCCCCACCCCACCCCACACGGTTGTGTATTTCCTTGTGTCTTCTTCAGGTCACCTCCTGGGATTTGATATTTTTAGGGTTTTAGTTTTCTCCAACTTTTTTTTCCGCTTGTTCCCCAACCTCTTTGTTTCTTCCCCCCCCCCCCTGTGTTCCTTTAGGATCCATCCCCCCACCGACAGCCAACGTAACAGCCAAAAACTAAATGCGATCATCCATTTTTGAACATCATTCTTGATTTTTACAAGACCGACTCGCAAAAAATGGTTGTTTAATACCTTTTTATGTTGATGGCTTCAGTAAATCTGACTGTTCTGACTCTTAATGAGTATGGATTAGGGTTGTCACGATACTAAAATGTTCAACTCAATACCGATACTCAGGAAAATACTCGATACTCGATACCATTTTCGATACCACAACGATAAAAACAAAGACCCCAAAATTGAACTGAATTGTGTCTTTCATTTCAAACTGACCTGTTACTGATGTTATGGTGGCCCACATTAATAACCCTAACCCTGACCCTAATCCTAACCCTCCAGCCTTCATAATTGTGAGAAATAAATGGTTAAACTTGTTTGGACTTATTGTACAAGCCTATTGAATATACACTATTTTAACATAATATGTATAGAGTTTAATTGAGTGTTTGAAAGATTCATTTAACTATTTTTTAATTAATGTCTATATTGCCATGAAGCAATTAGGATTTTCTTGCCTGGGATCTTCCTATTGGTGACCTAATCAAAATGGCCGACTTGGATGTGGGCGGAGTTGGATATGTACTTGATTAATGGTAGCATGTTATTATTAGCCATTAGCCGCAGCTAGCAAGGCTAACGTCTTGTTAATGATCATAAACAACGTAAATAAATCAGAGAGAAGGGGGGTGGTATCGATACTTTTTTAAATGAGTATCGTATCCGGATACAACATTTTATTAGCGATACTTTTTCAAGTATCGATACTTTTGACAACCCTAGAGTGGATGAGCTATGAGTTCAGAGCACTAGCTAATGAACCTCTTTGAGAAACCAGTTCCTAAAGGGGGAATGGAGATATTCTGTTGGTGGAAGTTTTTGAACTGAGAAACATCTTCCAAGTGACGTCTCGGGATGTTTTCCACAGACAGAAAAAGGAGGGAGAGAGTGATTTATGCGTATGAAGGCTTACACAAAATGTGTACAAACAGGTAAACAAATTGCAAATTGATGTAAAAAGAAAAGACGCGAGATACGGATACAACCTTGAGAACTTTCGTCAAAAAAAGAATAACTTTGACTTTGACGAGAAAAAGCCGCAGTTTCAGGAAAAAAATGTTTTTAGGTAGAGGCCTTCCCAACAGAATAGAGAAAAAAAGAAAAAAACAAACAGTTGTTCTCTTGTTTGTTCCTTTTTTTTTATCGCAGCATCCCACATTGTTGAAGCACATATCCTGAGATATTAATACTGTTTCTTTGTGTATACACAAAACAACACGTTCATAAATATCCACATGTTCTGATTCTGAATTCGTTTCTGCACAAACACACACCCACACTCCGGTAGACTTTTGCATAAATGAAAAACAAACACAGCTATATAAACTCACTCTCGATCAATGTGCTAAAAAATGTAATAAAAAACATGATTTAAGTTAATTTTTGTTAAATCCACCAGAAAGGGGGTAAAGTTAAGATTTTTTTCCACCCCAAACATACAAAATATTAATTTAATTACAATATAGAGTTATTGTTTAAACATTTAACGTGAAAAAAATATTTGTTATAAGCACATTTAAATGAGCATATGCTAAACACAAACATTAAAGAGTATAAAAGCACACGCAGAACTAGAAAAAACAAAAGTTTGACCGAAGAGTTTCAAAAGTGGTAAATTCTGAAGAGCACAGCTTTGACTTTAACAGATATAAAAGCATGAAGAGAGCGAACATGACTCATTTCTAAAGGCAACTTGCTCACTTTGGGAGCAATGACTGAAAAAGCCAAATCGCCTCTGAGCTTCAACCTATTTCTTTTTTCTTTTTTTTTCTGTACAACCAAGGTCAGGTCATCAGCGGTCATCAGCGGACCTCAGGGACCGATGGGGGCGATGTCACTGAAGGAAGTCAGAGAGAAAAAGTTCAGGGCCACCATCGTATTTAACGACTACATATTTGTTTTCCCATTTTGAAGCCTTGATTTTGCTATATTTGTCTCGTATGTAATATGTCAACTTTGGATTTGCAGCAGGAGTTGGATATGGATCTTTAAATGAATAACTGGACATCATTTTCTTTATTTAAAGATTGCATTTATCAAATTAAGGCGGAATCTTCATAGGGACCATAAGCTCTCTAATCAATGAGATTTTATGTTATTATTAAATCCATTTTTCCATAAAAGAAAATGACATTTTCCTTTGTGAGAACTTGGGGTCTGACATGTCACAGGGGGTGGCTTTATAAATAATTTCTGCATATTTTTTCTGCACCCCTGCATCAACTTCAATCTCAGATCACAGGTGGTTTACAAAATAAATTGCAGGAAATATCGGGACTTTAACGTAATTGTTTGTTCTTCCTTTTCATGAAGTTTTATTGATTTATTTAATTATTTATTTTTGATCTTTTAATTAAAAAAAAAAATGTATTTATTTATTTATTTATTTATTTATTTATTTATTTATTTATTTATTATGGCCATTTTTAACCACCACACACACTCAGGTGCATCTATTTCCCCTTATGTAGTAGTTTTCGAAGGCTAAAACGACCAGATATTGGTCTTTTTTGGAATGTATACGGTATTAAGAGTTCCTTTTGATTACATATATAGCTGTGAAGCAGCGGTTTATGTGTATTTCTATCTTTAGATGGATTGACTTTTACATCAGAAGGTATCCAGTCAGTATTAAGTACATATAGCAGCCGTCACTTTGAAAAGTTACATTTTCCAAATCCTATCACTCACCTTCTTATTTTGTACAGTACCTTTGCAAAGTGATTTGCTCTGAATTGAGTCTCTGTTGTTGTTCTGTTGAAATGTTGCAGTTAAAAACTTTCCCATTGTAGGTTTTTTCCAGTTTTGAGTGGTTGACTCTTCACCCCACGGTTCAGCAATGACATGTTGGTGGTGTTGCCATCCCATCTGTTTTGCCCCGGGGCCCCCTCTGCCGTGCAGGTCACCTCTGCATTAATCTGGCTAATTAGCCTGACCAGCCTGTTTCTTGGTGGGCCGACAAACGAGCGCGACCTGAACACGCAGGAACCAGACGGTTTTGGCTTTGCAGGAGCAGAAAACAGAGATTTCCTGGTTGCTTCTGACCTACATACAGCTGAAACGCACACCGTTTTTGCACACTCGCCGGGAAAACACACAAAGAAAACACAGAACGAGCATAATAACACACTGACTTTTATGTGAAATGAATGGGGTAGCTAACATAATCCATCACACACTCATGTCTAAATACACACACAAACCGATATAGCTGTTTGCTGTGTTACTGAACCATTTCAGCACAAATAATCAATTCTTACTTGTTTGAACTTCTCAATGCTCCTACACGGATTTGGCTGTTTAGAGTAATGGGAAAGCAGTTTTGCACGTTTAGTACGGTTTAGAAAGTCTCTGACGTGATAAAGAATTGCAACAAGCAGCCAAAAAAGAAGTAGTAACCTTCTGGATTACATGCATGCTGTTAAACGCTTCTGTTAAGAAGATATTCTACTTATATTCTACTTATTTTGATACATAGATATGGGCATCTCGAAGAATGCCAGACACAAAGACAAATCTATACTTTCAGTTTTTACATTTTGAGTACATAAAAAATCCCTTTAACTCCAATTTTCCATCATTTTTTAATAATCTTTGGATTTACAGTAATGGTAAACAAAAGCAGACAAATAGAATAATGATTTATATATTATTATCTATTTCAAAGTAAACAAATCAAAGTTCTTATAGGAAAAAAGGGAGAACGACACCATTTCTTTTCGACAGTGTAACATGTCAAACAGAAGCCTGCAGCACTTTTAGTGGTCATGTTCTTTGACCTGTATCAGGGCAGCGGGTTTGTCCTCTGGGAAAATGATGTTCATTACACATTCAGAACATCAACATCTTATAAATAATGTCTTCTCTGTTGGCTGTACTCAATCCTCTGGAGCACAGAAGTTAAGATAATAACAATAAATACTATAGATTGAACAGAAAAAACACAGAATTTCCCCCAAATACATGTAACACAAATGATAAGATATATTAGGCATTATTTACTGTAGAATAATCTCATATTCAAACCATTTCTGGTACAGTTAGATTAATTTAAATGATTCTGAATGGGGAAAAAAAAAGAAAAAAAGAAGTTCCAACAGATGAGTGCATCTTTACAAGTGGAAGTCTTGCTCCCCTGGCTAGAAACAGACCTACCCACTTATTCTGTCGTTTAATTCACATTATTTCCTTTGTAAATGAAGGCCTTTTTCAGAGGTCACAGTCTTTATCATCATTATTATCAGGAGGGACTTGAACAGTACTTAATCTAAGGCTTTATACCTATATTATTATTCCTCTAATCTCCAGAGACCTTTAAAATTCCTGAGGCTGACTGACAATTTCAAATACATGGATATAATGTTATGATATATTTGTGGTGCAATTGAATTGCCTCTTTCTTTGATACCTTGATTTTGTTTTATATTAACAGATAAAGCCACTGAAAGAGGAAAGATATGATAAAAATGATCACTCATATGTCAGTTTTGCACTTAGTATGTTGATAAATGTCACAAGCTTTTGGTTTTTTCAGGTGTTTAGGGTTAGGGTTAGGGAATGAAATAGAATATAAATCTTTAGTCCTGCCTCCATGACTGTTTTTTCACTTTTTCACTTCATAAAAATGTTTATAGTTGAAGTTGGTTAGTGTGGAGAACATTTTTATATCTCTTCTTTAACCTATACTACACTAGGGTTTGACCATTCCGAAAAGATTTTGTATATGTCCTGTTAGTTTGGTGGTCACTGAATGGAAAGAGAGGTCCAACCTCTTCACATCCAACCTCAAACTCAAACTCACCCCACTCCGAGTCCAGAGGGAAGAGCTTGAAGGACAATTTCACAATTGTGAACGTCCAGAGGGACCGGACTCTTGAAGCATGTGTGTGAGATTGTTGGACAGTGAGGTCTTCACATTGCTGACAGCTAAAACTCAACCTACCCACAATCCCCTGCAGGAGCAAGGCCAGCGTTGGCTTGCTGACCTCTGAATGTGTGCCGCGGGGTGTGTATGCAAGTGAGTTGGCGCATGAATATTCAGTCTGCAGGCAGGAGAGGACCGTCCAGAAGCACATAGATTAACCGAAGTCGATAGGAATTTAACTTGAATTTGTAGATTGAAAAACTATCCACATCAGTCCACATCAGGAACAGCAGTTAAGCAAATTAAATCCACCATATTTAACCCTTTAAAGCCTGATCCAAGAATAAAACAACACAGAAAATTACTTTTTTTGGGGTTTGAATTCCTTATTTGGCCTTTTAACAAAATATGTAAAAAGAAAAAACAAAAATACATCTTTAATATTAATAATTTATTACTATGCGATAAGTCAAGATTATTTTTTGTGTAGTCTTCTGCCCCCTGTTATCAGGTGTATGTGATTCTGTAAAATAGGATTTTGAGAGAAGTTTTTATCATTAAATTATGCAAAAGGTGTCTGACGCAAAACATTTCAGAAACCGTATGAATCAAATATGATACATTTGGCATTATAGGGTTAAACAACAAAGCAGCTTTCAAGTTCTATGATGATAGTAAATGAATAGTTAAATACTACCAATGATAAATAATGATAGTAATGATATTAATCAAATAAAAGCTGGTGAAAAAATCAAGGAAACAGCAAACAGAAAAGTAATAATTGAATAAAAAAAGCCACAAGAGGATGAGGCAGAAGGATGGAAATAAGGAGGAGAAAGGGTGATCTCTTCATCAAGCCCTGTGGCATCGCCCCTCCTCCATGTTCAGGCTCCACTGGCTCTGACTGACAGCCACCGTCCAAACACACACAAACGCACACACACGTGCACACTGGTGACTAAACATGGACACTAAATATACACCTAATGCTTTGGGCTGTTTGTAGAGGAGGTTTTGTTAACTATTTCTGTGCATCTGGTTATTTCTAAGAGTCTCTTTCTGCAAGACGGTATTTTGAAACTACTCTGACTATTTATTTTGATGTAGTACAGTTGCTCTTTACAGAGTTAGCAGTTAAATAACCAGTTATGAGTTATTAGTTAGATAATTACTATTATATGATTCATTATTATTGTTGTTATTGTTATTATTGATTCATTATTATTATTATTATTGTATTATTATTATTATTATTATTACTAAATGTAATAATCTAATGTATTTTTACATTTATTTGTATATGTTTTGCTAAATTATTCTTTAATTTATCATTTGAATTGTTATTATTTTAATTATTAGTTAATAATAATCAGTATTTTTCTTTTATGCCCTCTCAAAACGGTTTAATTTCCAAAGTTGTTTGAGATGTCTGCATTGAAAACACTTTTATTTCTGAGGGCTGAATGTTACACCCCTTACATAAGAAAAACCGAGCCCTGACAAATATGAGCGATACACTTAAGTCAAGCTGTTTCACTGGCTGTGAAACACACTTTTACACCTATTTTAAACCCTTGATGTTGTTACACTGTGTGTGTTGGTCCACTTTCTAATGAACTAACCAAATATATGACCAATCCCGATATTCGTTTTGAAACGGGAGGCTTTTGGCTGTGGTGACCATCATTCAGTATTTTAGCCCACTCCTCTGTATAGAACAGCTTCAACTCTGGTATGTTGATGGGTTTCCTCACATAAGCTGCTCACTTTAGGGCCTTCCCCAACATTTGTGCTGGACTAAAGTCGTAGCTTTGACGTGGCCATTCCCAAGAATTCTTCTTCTTTAACCTTTCTCCAATTCATAGACAGATGTTCTGACATTTTATTTTAGAATTACCTGATGTATTTCAGAATCCATTGTTCCAACAGCGATGGCAGGCCAATCAGATGCAGCTAAACAGGCCCCGACCATGACACTACTACCTCAGATGGTACAAGGTTCTTGTGTAGGAACGCAGTGATTTCCTTTCCAGACATAATGATTCCCATATAAACAAAAAAGTTATATTTTCTTCTCAACTGTCATCGAAGTCTTCTTCCAATAGCTTTCTGGCTTTGCTACATAATCGTTAGCTAACAGCAGACAAGCAGAAATGTTCTTTTTAGATTGTAGCATCCTGGTTCTGCCTTCTCCTGGTGGTAGATACATGAACATTACCATTAGCCAATGTGAGAGAAGCATTCGGTGGCTTAGAAGTTACCCTGGGGTCCTTGGTGACCTCACCACCTATGACCTCATGGAGTGCTGTTTAGTGGTCAACCGGCCCTGGGGAGGGGAACAATGATCTTGAATTTCTTCTAATTTGTACACAATCTGTCTGTGTGGATTGGTGGAGTCCAAACTCTTCAGAGATGGTCGTGTAACCTCTTTTCTAGCCTATCAACAACTCTGGTTTCAGCTTCTAATTTAATTGGAATCTTTATGGTTCACATACAGACTTTTATCATACACAATTTTCAAGTAATGTTCCTCAATAAATAGATAATGAATAAACAGGGCTCTCTTATATCGACTTTTAGAACTTATGTGGAAATGTAAAGCTTTATTAAGTCATTTCTATGCAGAAATATAGTATATTGCTACTGTAAGTTTAGTATATTGCTACTGTAAGTTGTTCTAAATGGTGGAATTTGATCCTTCTGTTGTTGAAGTGTTGAATAGCTGTTAGCTTAAAATCTAAATTCTCCCCTGCTTCTCCTCATTGAGAGTCCTGTGATTGCTTTCTACTGCTGTTTGAAAAAGACTTGCAATCTTTTCTCAAAGTCCGCTCCTTGACCTTGTTAGAAATCATCAAGTCCTGTAGAACTACTGTCTTTTTCTTCCACAAAACGGTTTCATTGTTTCATATCGCAGGAAAGAATATAAAGCGAACACCGGAGGTTAAATACATTTTTTCCGGCCTTCAAATTTAACCGTCCCAAAGCTTTATCCGAGCTAAAAAATGATTATTAAAACATAACTGGAGAGAAACGCAGTGAGAACTTGTCATGAAACCGTAAAAAACGTGGCAATACACTGTAGATAGCCATGTCCACCAATGCAAATGCAAAAGTGACAGGGTTACATGATAGTTATAGAGTAGTGTATAAATATTTATGCATCATACATTTCGGAGGAAACATTTCTTGAATTTTCAGATAATTAGTGTATACAGTTTAGTCTCCATTTATATGTGTAACGGTGAACAAATGTAACACTATTATGCAGAATAGATGCATCTCATGTCCTAATTTCACCTTTTACAACTGTAATCTATGCTGTTCCAAGAGTTCAACACCTGTCTGGTGTCTTTTGTCCTCTCTCAGAGTTTAACACACTTAACAATCCTCATTCTAAGAAGAGCTTCATTACCTCCCGTAACCACAGACTTTTTTTGTTATGGTTAAAAAAAGGGGTTTAGGGATGCAAAACGCTACCCTGCTTTCATTTAAGTTCTTAGCACAAAGGACTTGTGCTGTAATTGGCCACTTTGTATATCAAACAATAAACGAGTGCAGAGAGCTTAACATGTGGATCAGATGTGGGGGGGTGGGGGGGTGGGGTCAAAGGTCTGATGGCGTGTTATTAACGTTTTCGATTCCTTGTTAGCGGGATCTGTTCTCCCCTCGGACGCCGTGTTTCCCCTTCTCTTAAGAGTAACCTCCGAGTGCACCCCGGGTCAACGCGCCGTTGACCTTTGCCCCCCTGGACTCGCTCCCTGTCAGATTTTTCTTTTTACACCCTCACGTACACGGCCGTGGCTTTGTTTTCGGGGTTTGTTTTCGGGGTTTTTTTTTCGCTCCCGGTTTATCACACGGCTATTGTGTGTCGGGGGTGGAGGAGGAGGAGGAGGAGGAGGAGGAGGGTCCAAAGGCAGTGACTGATGATGGCGAAGAGAGAAGCTCCCTCTGTCTGTTAACACCCATAAACCAGCAATCTGTCAGGCTCACGCCGTGTGTGTGTGTGTGTGTGTGTGTGTGTGTGTGTGCGGGCAACACGCTGGCCGGCCCTCCGCTTCATCTCAGGGGACGGCAGTTGGAGAGCCTGTGGCTTCTGTGCTGATTGGTCACGGATGTCTTGCGCACCCAGACACACACACACACACACACTCATACGCGCATACGGTGTGTGATGAATGCTTTGCGGTGTCCTTGCAGCAGCAGATGCGACAAAACGTTGATGAGTCTTCAACTTCTGTCAAAGACAACAAAAGCCCCTTCATTACATACACACACACACACACACACACACAAAAAGTTAACAATTAAAGAATAAACATCAGCAAACAGCTGAGCCAGGCGATAAGAGGACTGAGAAATGGCAAATGGGGACTTGTCGTCTATTTTAGAAAACTTAACAAATAAGATGAGTCAAAAATGCTAAATTTAACTAAAATAAAACTAAAGAATAGCTATAACTGGATTTATACATTTGCTAATGCTACTGCCAACATGGTAAGATATAATTTTAACTGTCTTCTTATTGGATATTGCATTGGAAAGAAGAAAAAATAAGCTAATAAAAAAATGTGTGGTACTTGTGGCACCCCCCTTTTTATAAGGATCTTAAGGGACTCCCTTGAACAATTTAATTTAAAAGCACTCAATGAAAGCCAAATGATGAGGTGTATAAAAGTATATCTTCCTGTGGAAATATATACTTAGCATATAACTGGTAAAACACAATAATAATGGAACAGACCTTCTATTTTCTGTGGAGGCGGGGTTTATTGATAGAGTGTATTAACACAGACAGAAAGCCTGCTTATTTATTTAACTGAAAATAAGGCAAAAATAGTTTTTGAAAAAGGCATTTGCTATAAAAAAAACTCTGCCAAACCCTTTATGTGAGTCAAGGCTGATGTACTGTGACAAACCCTAACATGAAAAGCTGAAAAGCGAATTTGATTTGATACCTTGTTCTTCTTCTGTGGTAGATAAATCCTGATATAAAACAAACAGAATAAGATAAAAAACTTCACAGAAACTCATTTCTTTGTAGCTGTAAGTCTGACATCTCCTGTATGAACAGTGTCCTACTCCCCAAACAGAGAGAATTATGTCAACTGCAAGTAAAAAAAAACGACTACTAGTGTAAGACATTTAAAAAAAAGAAAGTACTGAGGAGGTAAAAGAGGCTGATGGATTGATCTTTTGAGAAAAACCTTGACCTCAGCTTTTTTATTCAGAGCTAGACTTAATTTTTGCACAGCCAATGAAACCAGGTCATGCCTCAATTTCAACTCCAATAACTTTGATCGATGTGCGTTTTCAATAAACGTTTCTCGTTCAACCTCTTCAGTAAATACAACTTCTGTCCTAAAGAACCATCCGTCCACTTTCTATACACACTGAGTCCAGTTCGGGGTTGTGGGAATGGCAACACCAAGATAAATAATTCAAACAAGCAAGGATCACTTTAGAATAACCCATCTACTTACCACACTTTGTTACGTTTTGATCCCAAATAGCCAACAACGTGGTCAGTATCAAAATCTGAATGGTCTGTTCATATTGACCATTTTACATTCTATACAATATGTTGATAGGAACTGACTTTATGCTAGAAAATTGAAAAATGAAACAATCCAGTCAACAGAAATGCGAATTAAACATGAATTCCTTTGTGGAAATCAGTATGTTTTTATAATATATGTGAGCAATTACTGATGTATGCTCATGGTTAACTCGCAGTATTGAGATACCTTTAGTTAGGGTCACTGTATTTGTGTTGGAAATGTGTGCCATGATGAAATATGAATGTTGAGATTGAAAATGAATGAAGGCCTTACATTTTAATCAGGCGCGCTACAACACATAACAAAGCCATGCCTCATTACAAGTTTGAGCTTTACAAGACTTGTAAGATTTATAAGGTTTTGAAATATAACCGCCACACACACACACGCACACGTACACACACATGCATGCACAGACTACCACACTGTCTGACAGTATTTGTCAAGATTTGACAGAAACCGCGATAAGGTGTCAGTCGATCTGTCCGCACAACCCCCATCCTGTCACACACAAATACACACAATATCAGAGGGGGCCTCGGCGTTTATACTTTCAGATCGGGAGCATGACAGGAGACGATTCCCTCGAGACAGAGGCACTGAAAGATGGTGGTGGGAAGGATTAAAGCGGGCTAGAGGAAAAAAGAGACGATAGCGGAAGAAAAGGACCTAAGAATGGGAAAAAGATGATGACCTATATGGTACTCCACCATTATATTTTTTTTATCTGTGACTGTAGACAGAAGTACTTTCCTTACCAAGAGTTTAGGTGTATTCCAGTATCTGATACAATAAAAGATAATTCTGTTAAAAAGGGAAACAAAGAGATGGAAATCCCCCTTTTTTGTGTATTGTGTGCAGTTTATTAATTAGATACTTCAAAGTTTTGCACATCAGTATTTGGGTCAATATATTTTTCCTCATATTTTTCACATTTGAAACTGCATATAATAGTATAGTATAGTAATAGTAATAGTATTATGATTCCTTTGTATGATGGACCATTCATATGTAGAGTTTCTACTGTATTATGATTATTTCGTATGACCATTGTTTCTGAAACTTCTCAGCTTTGTGAATTTGCAAATGCATGTCCAAATGTGATGGTATTTTACAGCCACTTGAGGGCAATCTCAGAAATCTGTGGAGTCTCAGAAATCTGTGGTACAGCTTTTATTACTACTTGTATTAGTGACGATTTTTCATGCTCTAGCTTTGTCCTGTTTTGGAAAAAGAAACAAGCCGGAGTAGATCTGTGCTTAATGGCATTTATGGATTTTGCTCCTTCATTCACTTCAGGATGAAAGCTGTTCTTGTTGTTTATTTGACCCTGTGTATTACATAATATCTGAGATTTCTCAGCCATTTAGTGGACTATACGCAAAGTGGTTTGTGTTAGTTTGATACCCAATTTTCTGTGTTTTCTGTAGTATCTACTACATTCCTGTTTGTTTACTGAGAATCCAACTGGGGCTTTGAATGATGTTTTATTGAATATGTATTCTCTATTTATATCCTATATCCTCTAATGTAGTTTTTAAGAATAAATTATCCGACCTCAGACAGAAGTATACTTTTTGGAAACTCATCCAATAGAAAGAAGTTATGGTTGACCAACACAGTTTTTATAGAACTTAATTCTGCATCCTCAGTGTTACAAATGCCCATGCCTCATTCCCTGACAAGAATCTAAACTAGAAAAATACATCAGATGCTGATCTTAAATCCCAAATGTTCAAATAAAACATTACTTTCTTGTAAATTGAAACTGCTGACTTCCAGTTCGCTCTATAACTAATAATTAAAACCATCTTTCTGGACTCAGTTTTGCAGGATTATAACACCGTGAACTCTCTTAAGGACTGAGGAAATTTGCTGAAAGAATTTGCTTGGAGGACTGATTGATCATTTGAATAGCGGGCTAAGCTCTCTGAGCCATTGGAAGGCTTTTAAAGTGAAACCACCACGCAGTTTGACTTCGCAGTAACACGGAAATTGAGGATGTTTGGTAAGCTTTAAGCATGTAAAATTAATCTGAATGAGAGCAGGGGCTTAATTGGAAAGGAGCAAGTGAGTGAATCCAGAGAAAGAAAGAAAGACTGTTCCTGCACATGTGGGTTTAGTTCTGAGTTCATTCAGAGAGGTAAACAAGGGGAATGGTGCTCAGCTTTGATTACGGCAGAAAAAACACTATTTTTTTTCTGTTTCTCATTTCCTAATTGTCTGGCTTTTGTTTACATCTTCCTTATTTAGTTTTTCAAAAAAAGAATATATGGGAAAATATATATTTTCTGAGATCCCTTCACTCTGTATTCAACACGGAAATGGATTTTATATCTAAATACATCCTTTGGTTAAACTGCTATAGACTTCGACTGCTTAGACCTCTTCTGACACAGCTCTTTAATCTATTTGTACCTGAAGTTGTGCCAGAAATGAGTATTTCCTTTCTCAAGAGGCACACCTGGTCTGGTGCCATGATCGTGCTCAAAAGCCCCAATCGATTCTGGTTCTGCTTAAGGGTTTTTACATTTAAAAATAGTTTTTTCTCGTTCATTGTCTTCCTTGGTAAAGTGACTTTTTAAAAATATGATCAATGCTGATTTAAATTATTCAATTCAGATGGAACTCAATTGAATTCTGATCATCCATGCATCAAACTGGCTTCAGTTTTATCGATAATATTATATTTGTTATGAATAGACAGAAAAAATAACACTGAAATGATTATTTTTGTCAACAAATGGCAGATTTATTGTCTCCATGCCTCAGAAAAAGGTTAAAACAAGATAGTTGTCAACATTAGGTCTCTTATGATAAAACACTGGATTAAAAATGTTGCATGGTAAAAAATTAAAGGCTTGCTGTCCAGCCCAATTAAAATTATAAACCATTATGACCCATTTGTAGGCAGGCTAAATTAGCCTCTAACAACCCTTTCTGAGTCAGAGGACTGTCATTTCTTAAATTGGAGCTTTTTTAAATTTGTTTATGATGAAATATACATTAGTAAACAGGACACAAAAAGGAAACCCCCAAGGCCCAAACACAGAAGCGTACTTTATCTTTGAGACTGGGTTTGGCCGTCACTGCTATCTTAATGCTGATCCAAAAAAGAGGACGGCGCCTTTATTCCAGCACTGGTTGCCATCCAGAGCTCAAAAAAACGAGGATGTGAAGCACAGTCAGTCGGATTCAAACGTATACTGACAGTTTGCCATGTTTAAATCCAACACGGCTGTTGGTTATGTACACAAACAGACGAGCTTTGTGCTGACCTCATTAAAACTCCTCCACATATGTCGGAATGCGAGAAAAAATAGGATTAAATCTCTTACCATGCAGAGTTTTCAGAGTTTACGCAGAGATGTAACTTAATTTAGGACCATACCTGCTCATTTTGAGACTCTAACAGCTGTCTTCTGCAAAAAACACACTGCTTTTTGTCAGTTTTTGACTCACAGCCTGCTGGGGACGTGTCGGTTTGGCTGGTTTTATAACCAGACGTCTGTAATTGAAGCGGTTATTGGCCGTGGTGTTTATGCCGGCGTGTGGCGCGTAAATCTCTGCAAGGCCTGTGGTTTCCGCCACACACACCTCACAGCGCACCTGCGAGGTGTGTGTGTCTGTGTTTGCGTGTGTGTGTGTGTGTGTGTGTGTGTGTGCGCAGCCACAATTCAGCGGGACACATTTACTGTCTCCCGTGTTGTTACAGAAAAAAAAAAAAACGCCATCGCTTGAAATTTGTCAGTTAAAAACGGCCTAGAAAAGAGAAAATATGAACTGTGCTCATGAATGAAATATGGTTAACACTTTAAAGCCCGATCCAAGAATAAAACAAAACAGAAAAATTACTTTTTTTTGGTTTGAAGTTTTTATTTGGCCTTTTAACAAAATATGTAAAAAGAAAAAACAGAAATACATTTTTGATCGTAATAATTTATTACTATGCGATAAGTCAAGATTATTTTTTGTGTAGTCTTCTGCCCCCTGTTATCAGGTGTATCTGACTGTGTACAATAGGATTTTGAGCAAAGTTTTTACCATTAAATTATGGAAAAGGTGTCAGACGCAAAATATTTCAGAAACCGTATGTATCAAATATGATACATTGCAGGGTTAACTTAATGTACAAACAGCACAAAAATAAAAAGTATTAAAAAAATATATATATATTCTACAAAAACCAAAGATAAATAACTAAATAATTATTCAAAAATGTATAGAATGTGACTTCTAAACAGACGCTTATTAACTCATTGACTGCCAGTCATTTTCAGAACAGAGAGTCCCATACTGCCAGAGTTTTTTGAGCATTTTGACTGATTTTTCAAGAGCCACAGAATAGTTTGTGCTATGACTATGTAAACACCGAACACACCAAAAGAAAGAGTAGACTCTCTTCTTTCATCAGGAAAAAAAATGTGTTTCTACTTTATTCCGTTCTTCCTGGACTTGCGTCTCACCGGCGACATGTTCTCTCATAGAACCGTACGTTTTTCTTATTTGCCTACAGTCTATGCTCATCTCCCATCAAAAGTGGCACTGCCACCTAGAGGGTCAATTTGTTACTACATACTCTGTCTAGAAGCCTGATATTTACGGACAAGCTTTAGCAGATCGTCCCCCAGCCACTCTCGTTGAAAAACATAAAAGACGTCTATAGACGTCTTTGGCAGCCAATGAGTTAAATGGAAATGCAACAATTTCATGGAACGGACATAATAAGAGTAAGCAAATAGAAAAGAAGCCCAAATGGTGACGTATATTTTGTTAACAGGACCTCAAAAACTGGTAAGAAGGAATTTTGGAAAGTGCTAAATATCTAAAAACCAGTTTACATCCTCAGAGGACTTATGCTTGAGCAGTGGTAGTCTTTAAAGTGTGTCAGTGATGTAATGGTACCAAATATTTGGAACTACACGAATGTTGAGAGCTGTTTTCGTGCCTTCTCTTGGGTTCTCGGATCTGGTAGAGGTGGTCTGGACTCACGGCGTACGAGGACTCCAGTGTCTTCCGCATTTACTGTACGCCTCGTTTTTTTTCCCTTTCCGCATTTCTGGAACATCAGTGGGCGGAAACGTGACAGCACATATTCAGGAGCCTTTCGCTGTACGAGCGTGCACGCCTGTTTTCTTTTAGCATCCCACTGTGATGTGGCATCAGTGGAAAAAAATCCAAACAGATTCCGAACAGTCTCCTACAAATCTGAGTTTGTGTTTGACAAAAACCAAAGGAATTATAAAGTTTGAGTCAAAAAACAGATTCCTTCAAAACTCAAATTGAATTTAAAACTTATTCCTGTTCTCGTTCGTCGTTATAATTGTACATAAAGAGTTCCAACACACAGTAAGGGACTTTTCTGTTTGCTAGTTGAGGGTGTTGATTTTTAAAAAAATGTAAAAACAAAGTGGGGAACATGTCCTCAGCTGAAGAGGTGCATGTGGCGGGATGATCGCTGTTGTGGGAAATGTCATTTTTATCACAAGAGAAAAAAAACGAATTTACATAAATCACTCAAGCAAGAGAAGGCAGACAGCAAACGGCTCATTTGCATTTCGCTGGGCGTCTGCGCGCGTCTCTCCTGTGCAAATAAGGTCAAATCCTAACATTTTTGCATTTATCCTCATTAAATCCAAATGGGTCAATGCATGCAAAAAGTGAACGGCGCGAAATCAATATGCAAACAAACCGTTACGGCGAAGACAACCCATGCAAATGCACACACAGCACCAGTTAGAGGGAGACAGAGGTCCCGATCGATAGTATTGATCCGAATTCTCCCTGCCATACTGAAGCCAGACACCGCGGGCCAATCAGGGTTGGAGTTGAATGGGGGAATAAGACAAAATAGAATATAAAAACTAAAGAAAGGAGCAGAGTTAGGTTGAATGGACACATCATGTCAAAATGTATGAGAGGCATATTTTTTTTCCTTTTTTTCCCCTTTTTTTTTCCTTTTTCTTCTTTTTTTCTCCTTTTTTTCCCCTTTTTTTCCCTTTTTTCCTTTTTTTTCCCTTTTTTTTTCCTTTTTTCTTTCTTCCTTTTTTTTTTCTTCCTTTTTTTCCTTTTTTTTCCTTTTTTTCCTTTTTTTCCTTTTTCTTTTTTTTGAGAGGCATATTTTTAGTTGGATACTTTAGGAAAATGTTCAGCTAACTCATTAGCCGCTAGCGGTGGATCACAAAGGTCACTTATTGAAAAGGCGTCATCAGTCTTTGGTCAATTGTACTAAATATCTTTGAATATGTCTGTTAGCTACTTCACTGTCAGAAATTTCTTCCAAAAAATTGTGTGATTTAAACATAAATACAGTAACTGTAGCTCCTCCAGCTCCAGGAACTCATTTACGTCTCTCAAACCACCAAATTTTTTCGAGTTCTCCACCTCTAGTTAATGATTAGGTCTTTTTTTTTGTCTTTTTTTTTTGCTCAAGGGCTTTAAATCTCTGTCACTCTCAGTCTTTCAGCTTTTTAAGCCCCAGGACTTGGAATCTTTTAACCCTATTAACTTCTGGTGCTGCAGGCCCTGCTGTTACTCTGGGTGCCACTTAGCTTTAGCGCTAACCCTTTTGTAGTTGCCCTCTTTTTTTTAGCTTTGTTTGAATCATGTGCCATAACTGTTAGGGCACAGAGGTCTCCAGATCTAAACCGTTTATGCACGACACCCTTTAGCTTTTGCTATTGTGTCAGCCGTGGAGTTTTCATGTTTTTGGAGCAATGTTGCCACAAGTTTAGTTTTTTTTTCATCTTTATTTATCAAGATAAAAAAGTTAAGTTTGAGGATACTACTTTCAGACTCTGATGTTAGTAGTCATAATGCACTGCCAATTTATCCTGGATTTGTAGCCATATTAGCTGTTTTTCTTTCTGCCCATGTTTAATTTATCTTGAGCTTCCAGTTTTTAATCATTTTTTAAACAGGTCTTCCATATCTAAATGCATTTCACAGCTGGGAGAGTTTTTTTGAACAACATGGAAACATTTTGCATTACTTTCTGTTCAGTTTAACCTTCTATAAGCTTTTTAAAGATTCACTAAAGTAGATTGAAATAAAGTTTCATTTACTTAATTATTGTCTATATATTGTTTGAGGAAGATTATAAAGCTCCTTTTGTGATAACTTTTATTAAAGTTTTTCCTCAGACATTCAACGGGTAATGGCCACAATTGTTTATTCTGTTGTTCTCCTTGTTTTTTGGAGCATTGCTAAATGTTGACAACAGGTTTATGAGTTGAATGTCTGAGTAAAGGTTCATCACCTGGTGCTAGCTTTTCTGATTGGTTGGCTGTACGTGGCTTAATTCAATTGTTTAAATGTGGAAAACAAACCAGACTGTGGTGGATAAAAACATATGTTAAAAAGGCTAAATATAGCCTAGTTTTATATGTTTGTACTCAAATTAGTAGCCTTGCATCCAGAATTCCTCCACCCGGTTTGGAGTGACCGACACCATAAGATAAGAAACTTGCCCAATGATTAAACTTTCTAAATTTAGTTAACCAAATAGTAATCATTATTATATACCATCTGCACTGGAGTGTGTCACACAGCTTCATACGTTACTACAGTTTATTTTTTCATATTTGTTAATGTTAAGAATATATGGCTTTGTAACTGGTCTGCCATTCAGTCATTTTAAAAACCCAGAAAAAAAACTTTCTGATTTGGTGCTTTTATTCAGATAGTATTTTATTCTTTTTTTGCTGTTGTATCAAGTTGATATGGTAACAAATTATAGATATTTTGTCATCGCAATTTACTCTTAACCCAATGGCAGAATCATAAGTGAAAGCTCTCGATTGCAATTCTGTCCATGTAAAATCATTTAGAAGTTTGATTATCGAAAAAAATTCCCCCAAAATGCGATGACTTTTATCAAAAGCGAGGTAATTTGTTAAACTATTCGTGCCTAACTCTGTTGTGGCTTATCTGTGGTTCTTCAACAATCAGTGTTGGAGGTAATGGTCTGACTTTTAACTCTGACTGAGATTGACATGAGGGAAATCATTATCCTAATTCTGTCATACCCACCACCCTATGACTCATGACCACTAAACAGGACACAATCCTGCAAATGGATGGCCGGCGGCTTGTTCCAAAAGGCTACAAATCTGAGATTAAATGAATATTTTTTAATGTGACAGTCGATGTAGTGCACACAATGTGGTATCCGTGAGATACCACATTGTGAGTGTGTGTACATATCAGTGACACGTCTGACAGCTATTCCCTCGGTGACACCAAGCCAGTGTCATTTAACTGGTCTGTGCGTGTGTGTGTGTGTGTGTGTGTGTGTGTGTGTGTGTGTGTGTTTGTGTTTTAACAGCTACTCCCTCTTGCGCTCCTCAACAGTGAGCTATCTTGTTATTGTCGTTCATTTATCACGTGCAACACACCGGTGTGTGTTTGTATAATTGGGCTCCTGTTGACCCGTCGGTAATTGTATGTGACAGCAGAAAAGGTCTCGATTAACAACATGCCTACCAAACACTCATCGGGGTTTTAACCTGCGCAGTCAGTAAATATAACCATATTTTTCTCTGGGGATGGGCGGCCATTTTCTCTAAATGGATTTGGACACGGATCAAATGGAACACATCACATGTAAGTGTGAGTGTGTGTAGTTTTTTTTATTTGGTTTCATCCCTGATTTGATAGCAATAATGACTGGTGTCAGAAATATGAAGCAATTAGATACAAAATTATTCACATATCAAGAAAATTTCTAATGCTCTCATTTTACTTATGAAATCTCGCTGTGACTTTTTAAATGGATCCGGATCAGGGTTTTAGCTACACCCAGGGGTTAGCCTGGAAGGGTCAAAGGTCCCCCACAGATGATGTATTCAAGATGATTGAAACTCAAAAATGTACTTTATTATTAGTAAATTGAGCCATTTCAAACAGTGAGAGCACAAACTGGTCTTAAGCATGGAAAGTTGGTTTTCTAGAAATATAAATCAATCTCAGATGGTGATTTAAAATGTTTTTTACTCTGTTAAATTGATATAATTTTATCTGAGTTTATCCTGCTTGTATGTTCTTTCGTCTGATTTTTTCCCCATAAATGTACTTGCTTTTCATAAACTGAGTACTAAGCACCATATGATTTGCATAATGTACAAGAATTGATTTTTTGGTTCTCTATGGAATATATATACAATATCATCTTAATTTGAGAAGTTTAACAATTAATTATTATTGGAAGTAATTCTAATTTAAACTTATTCCAACTTATTCTAACTTCTAACTTAAATTAAATTGTGCAGCAGGGTTTCTGTCACTTTCATAGCCTGTAGAAGGTCCTGAAACACACACACACAAACACACACACACACACAGGAAGAGAGAAAGGGTAATTAATAATAAACAGACCAGGCTTGTGTGGGGCTCATTTAATTAGGACCAATTGGTGTTAATATCAGAGAAGGTGATTGTCGTTATATGTGTGTGTCTGTTTTGAACATTCAGATAAATGAAAAATAAATGTTACTGCTGATTGGAAGATAATTAGATGTACCATAATGCTGTAATACAACACTTTTAAACAGAATTTAAACATGACAAGTATATAGCTAATCAAAGATGGCCATATCTAATAAATGATGTATTGGTTTTTAATCCCTCCTGATTTTGTCCTGAAAGCAGAACCATATCGTATTATTTTACCTATAATCAGTCATTTAAAAGCCTGTGTTGAATACAAATCGAAATAATATAAGAGCTGGTTACACTGCATTCAAGGGATATATAATGTGGGGTTGTAGCAGAAATGTTATTCCACACTAAAATAGGATATACTTAGTGAGAGGCTGGTCAATAAAACTGCAAAAGATAGAAATAGATGATACGCTTTGATCAGGATGTTCAGTAAACGCATCATAGTAATAAGTACTAACTGTTTGTTTTTGTAGGAATAGATATTAAGCTTAGACATGAAGACCACATGATGTAACAAGTCAGTCATACAGTAAATGTCATTTGATTTGATTGAGCATAATCAAATCAAAACAGAACAAAAGAGGAAAAAAAGAACATTATGTGATGTTCCTCATTTGGCGTTCATTTCTGATGTGGCAATTTTGAACAGCTCCTGCTTCCCTGGTTTGTGTGTGTGTGTGTGTGTGTGTGTGTGTGTGTGTGTGTGCGTGTGTGTGTGTGGTGTTTGTGTGTGTACTGAGCTCAGCTGGGAGACTGTCAGAGGTATTATAGGAGTTTTAGTTCAATAAGACACACAGCATGTTTGACAGGTGAGGCCTTTTAATGAAAGATTTATGCTAAACAGACACACACACACACACACACACACACACACACACACACTCACACTGGAGTTGTCCAGCTGGTGTCAGAGCTGACAAATCAGGATTATCCATTTCGGGTTTTTACAACCTATTAACTCCATTGTAGTTAACTACATTCAGATCCCTGGTTATTTGTGATCATTTCCGAAAGGTTTGATTTCATTTGAACACACGGATATAATATGGAGCGTTTAGTGAATTTAACTATTTGGAAACATTCGAAAAATAGAGTGGATTTCTTGATACTGAATGAGATTGTGCAGTTTGAATCAACACTTGCTCAAGTCAAATCTGAGTGATTAATGGCCAAAATGTAATTTCCATTAAATGTTTTGCTCTTCTCATTTATTACTGCTGCTTTTTGCACAGTTAGCACTTTGATTTTCCCTTTTCCCAAATCATCCTACTCCAAGTTTTTTTCTCTTACGAAGCAAGTGTTAGCTCCATTGTTGTTATATTTAACAGAGCTCCTGTAAACCATTTGAATTCGTCTTTTTCTTCTTCCCTCCTGTTTCTGGTCCTGTCCATCAGCAGGCAGCAGCTGGCAGAGTTTAGCCATACACACAGATTCTGGATCCGGTCCAGAGTCGTAATACAGACCTCTTTTCATACAGTAACCTATGGTGTCAGCCATTGTTAGGTTGTATGTGTCCATATGGTCTTGGATGTTGTCCAACTTTGCTGTCAGACTTTCATTTGATCGTTTAAGCCCACGGTTGGCCAGATCTTCTTTGACCTCTACCAATAATTTACTCAAACTGGCTTGTTTTTTCAGACGTAGCTGTCTGGCAAGGTTTCTCTATTCATACCAGCTTTGACTTAAAATAGCCCATGTTTTTACTATTTCTTTTCTGGCGTTATTCATATTGACCTTAGCATTACAGGTTTCTTTCCCATAAGTTACATTTATTTTGTCAGGTTACAGTTGGTATTACTTTAGACTCAGTCGGAAAATTCCAAGTAGAAAAATCTCTTGTCCAAGTCCCTACTTACTGGAAAATTAGCTGCCTTTTAAAAACTAAAACTAAATCCAAGTAGTTATTCTATTTGTCAAAGAAAATGTCTTTATACATCGAATATTAACACAAAATAACCTTTTTTCTCCTCGCTGCTTGCTGTTGCATGACCCAAAAACCGATGGGCTGACAAAATATCTATCACAAACCAATAAAAAGAGAGACTTTGTGGGAAAAAAATATTTAGAACCGAAGACCAGCTTCATTTTACCGATGAAATATGAGGCGAAAAAAAAGTGATTGAGAGGCAGCGAAGAGAGTAGAAAAGAGCGGAGATGAAGGGGAGAGCTGACAGAGAGTGATAGCATCAAACTGCAGAACGGAGCGGACAAGGGCACTCTGTTGAATGGCGCGGTTGTGTGTGTGTGTGTGTGTGTGTGTGTGTGTGTTGTGTGTGTGCGCACGTGTGTGCGCGCGCACATGTGTGTCCCTGTGACCAATGGAAGTGAATACAGATAGAGCTGTCAGGATAGTGATTTACTGATAGAGAGAGAGGAGGAGGACTAGTGAAGGGGAATCAATAAGAAGGAAACCATGAAGGAAAAGAGAGAGACAAATAAATGAGAGGATGGAGAGAGGGATGGAAAGCCAGACAGATAGAGTCAAACAATGAGAGGGAAGTGGGGGTGTGAGGAGGGTGGGGAGGGTGGGGAGGGGGAGTGAAGGTGCTGTGAGAGACCTACTCTTCTAAGAGGCGACTGCCATGTCGCTGAGCTAGCATCTTTCTTTTCTTTTTCTTTTTTTTTTTGCACGAGGCTCTCCCGGGCATTGACACATCCCTGCCATTTACTTAATATCCCTGTTTGGCAGGTCTGAAAGCAGGGTTAGGGTTAGCTATAGCTTTATGGTCAAGTGATGTTCTGGGACAGTGGTAGTTACGGTGAGACTTGGAAGAGATTGTAGGAGCTCGGAGTTAAAATAGGACGGCATTTCTTTTATGTTTCAGTTTTAAAACTGACCATGAAAAACTGCCATGTCTATGTAGAAAGAACCGTCCCCACCCCGATAGTGGAAATGCTTATGTTAAATTTCACTTTAGTCAGCAATCGGAAGATTTGTTGGTTTGCCTGACATTGAATCCATCCATCCATCCATCCATCCATC
>CAJRST010003335.1:2255310-2270349 GCA_907169785.1 Menidia menidia | reverse complement strand
TTATTATATTATTTTATATTATATTATATTATATTATATTATATTATATTATATTATATTATATTATATTATATTATATCATATTCTCTCTCTGTATATATAGATATTTATCATATTTAATAATATTTAATTAATTATTCTTTATTTTCAGAATTGTTTGTACAATTAAAATAACCAAGTATTTAAGGTATCCCTGCATTAAAATGTAATCTCATCTGTTTTCTATTATGTTGGAGCAGTGCATAGACTGCACGAGTCCCTCCTGATTTGTAAGGAGTTGGGTAACCTTTTCCGGTATTCTTCCCTAAAGAAAAAGAATAAAAGACAAAGAACATCAACAGCATCTCACAAAGAGTCAGGACGCAAGATAAGATAGGGCTAGACCCAGAACTGTTGAGCTGTTTGATGGGTTTTTCTTTGGTCTGTGATGTGGTCAAATGCAGCATGCACATTTCTGTTTTTTGCATTTCCACTTTATTTCTGAGGCAAAAAGTAACGATTAATTAATCTCAAGATTTTTTTTGTTGTTGTTGCAAAGGATTCTATTGGAAACGTACATTTTCTATTCGAAATATCAGCAATAACAGCATCTTGTGAAATGAAACATTTATATGAACATATTTCCACATCAGAGAAGACATTCTCAAGTGAGTCCTTGAAGATTTCATAAAAATATTTTTTTTTCTGAATGCGTATCATGCAAACGTCAATGATGACCAACATGTGAAAATGGGTCTTTTTCATCTGAGTTACATCAGCTAAACCAAATGTTTCACTGAAACATATCCATGTTGGGTTTAGTCTGTAAAATTATTTGGTAAAGTAATGATAAAATCATTGCTTGTGCTAAGATACAATCTTTTCAATATGACATCACAGTGATAGACAGATATTTAATAATAAGGCACAAGCACGAAGCTAATCTGAGTGCTTCTGGCTTTAACTGGTTTACTTCACTATTGAAAAAACTTTATTTGCTTTTGTAATTAAATAAAAAAGAAAACTTCTTTGTCAATTTCTATAATGTCATTTCTATAATTAATTCATTTCTATAACATCAGTGATCAATTTCTTTAAAGAATATATTTACATGACTTGATAACTCATTTAGCTTTAACTCTAGTGTTAGTTCATTAACATGATCGTTAAGAAGGCATTCTAATTATACGGGAAGTTGTCATCAAGTGATGACAAGTTTGATCCAATTAATCCTTTTTCTATATTTAAATTATGCCTGGATTCAGTTTCTCTAAGTGTAATAAGATATAAGATAAGTATGAGAGTATGAGTTTTGGATCCAACCATGCATCCATTTTGTGGTCAAGCAGTAGATCCAGTAATGTAATCCATCCATTATCCACACTTGTGTCAAAAATGTCAAAAAAGAGGAAAAGGTAGGAAAAAAGAGGAGTGGACTTGTGTTGGGGGCTGGAACTTCCTGTGTGGGCCTTCCTGTGGTTAAAACACCTGCACACACCTGTGTGGAAGTTTGGCCGACAAAGGAAGAAACCAAGCAGGTTCAGCTGGTCCAATCACAGGATACTCAACTGGTAAGGAGGAAATTAAGTTAGTTATTAAGATATTGTTTGTTAAAAAGTAGAGGCTGAGTTTGAAGATATTGTAGTATGGTTTGTTGCCTGGTAATATTCAGTTTATGTTTTGCTTATGGTTGAGCCACAGTGAAAATGTTTGATTTAAAAATGTCCGTTTGAACTAGTTCAACTTCTTTTTGTCAATTTACTTTTGAAAGGTTTTCAACCTAATCCTAATTCCAGTCCTAAATCAGAAAAATCTGATCATCAAGTTCAACGAATAAAACAAAATGGAAAAGGATTTGAGTTGTGCCTAGCGTCCTTTTTGGTGATGACCAGCCGTTTGTCAAGTTTGGGCAGGAGCTGAAGCTAGAAACCAGACGTAACTTGACAATACTGCATTTTTCACATGTACATAAAGCATATGCAACTCCACATAGAAAAGATTACAGCCTCCCTGGGATTTGAACCAGGGACCTTCTTCCTGCTAAGCAACAATGCCAACCACCACACAGCTGTACTGAACACCAGCAATGTCCTAAATCTGTGCCATCTGAGGGGTTGAGCCTTGTTTGGGTTCTTTACCCAATAACAATGATTAGTTTAGTTCCATGTTTCACTCTATGGGTGATAAATACTGTCATAGTCTATATTATCTTCAGAAATGTTCTTTTCTGGTTTGTAAAAGGTCACAATAGTTGTCATCTCAATCAGAGTTCTTTATTTCTTTTTGTTTTACTCCATTTCCAACACTTTCAAAGAGACTATAGATCAGGCTTCATGCAGAATTGACCTTTGTTCATATATGGTGGGTGTCCATTCTTTTCTTTGGCTACAATTCATTTGTAAGGCAATCAACATATCTTATTAATCATAGTTTGTTCTTCCTGTTTTGTTGAAGCAGTGACCTTTGTCTGGAGTAATGGCTGAGGTTCATAAGAACCCGCAGAGATCATGCCCACAGGTTATGACAGGGTAGATAAATTTGTTTATCAGGAGTTCAGTTTGATGTAGCGGGGACAGTCTACCCGGACCCCCCCGGGGGAGGTTTTTCCATGCTCTCTATTGACCATAAATTCAGTGTCTGAAAGTTCACAGCCTGGCTACAGGAATAACAATAGCTTTCACACGGACTGATTCATCATTCAAATGTACTGTGCCACCTCAGAGGAACAAATAGGAGGAAGAAATTTTGTCTTTATTCGATAAATCGCGTTCCTTCAAATTCTAGTTAAGCTAACCGGAGGCTGTTTCGGCAATGTTGAGATTAAAAGAAAATTTCATCATCAAATGATAAAATGAGCCATGTGGGGTGAGTTAGTTCAGCACCCACCACAGTTCTGTGTTTACGTGGCCACAAGCCCCTTGTTGTTGAGGCGAATCTGACCAGACAGGAAACAGTGAGTGACCTTAACGCCGCGTGGTGGACGCTAACCAGCCACACTGTCCCCGTCTATCTGTCCCTCCAGCTGACTTTCATCTCTCCTCCTGCTGGCCAAAATCGAACCGCTGTCTCTTACATCCCCTCCCGCTGCTTCCCACTTTGTTTCCTGATCTGTTTTTTTCCTTTATTATTCTCTTTGTGTTCAATTGAAATGCATCTCCTTTGAGCTAATATCCTCCTTACGCCTGCAACTGTTTCATGCTTTATCCTTTGCAGTATATTCAGCTCAGTTTTATTTGAAATACGTTTTATATATATATATAGCCACATTTGAGCTAATTACAATCAAACTTGCTTTGGTACAATGCTAATTCAATACATTTCCAACCGTGTCCAACTTGTACTGAGCCAATAAAAGGGAAATAAGGAAGATAAGGGGAAACAAAATAGTGCACAAAGAACAGTGTTCTGTCCTAAACATGTATAATATGATGGTGGAAATCAAAAAAAGGAACTATCTTAGGGAGGGGATGTCTTCTGCCTTTGGCAGGAGGGTCAACGGTCAAGGACCAGGCCAGGGATACCCGCTGAGAACCGAATAAGGACCGAATAATGACAACTATAATTTGACCGGCACATTGACGATAATGGGAGCAGAGTGAGGAGAACTGTGTCGTGGAAGGTCCCGACCTGTAGCAGCACAGCTGCAGAATGGGATGTCCGGTGTCACCAGAACCATCCCAAGACTTTAACGGAAAGGACAGTTTGAGGGTAGACGTGGTGTTTTTGCCTTTAAGGGCGTTTACCGGAAGCTGGTTCCACAAGAGAGAGGCCCTGTTGCCCACATTGGTTGTAGTATCCCCTCTGGACCTGGTTGTTTACAGGACAAAGGCTGACCGCAGACCAGTCAAGACTGGCTTTCTTCAGACCTACATGATGTCATAAGAGAGGGAGTCCATAACAATCTGAATACGTGTCGTACAGCCAATCTAAAGAAACTTACTGCGTAGTTCTGACTGAAAACAAACTAATTATGTTATTATTTTAAAGTAAAGTCTGCAAGCTGTGCGTATGCAGTTAAATTGATACGTTTCTGTTATTTATTTATGTTTCTGATTCAGTAACAGATTGAGGAAAATCAACTTCATGCAGGGAAAACTGGAGTCTGTATCCATGAATCAGCAACTCAATCAATCTGCCCCACATGTATTTATACAATTTTATGAGCTCTCAGTTTTCCTCTTTAACCTTTTAAAGCCTGATCCAAGAAAAATAGGAAGAATATTGGATTTTTTTAGTCTGAAGTCTTTCTTTGGCCCCTCAACAACATATAAAGAAAATAAAACTGAAATTGTTTTGATCAAATTGGCGTGCAATAAGTCAAAAATATATTTTCGTGTAGTCTTCTATTCGCTGTGATCAGGTATATCTGCTGGTCAACATCTGCTGGAGGTCCCACGGTCCAGGTGCAAACAGTGGGATGACCGCTCTTTTGCAGTGGCAGGACCTAAACTTTGGAACTCTCTGCCCACTGAGTTACGTTCATTTACTGACCTGCCACTGTTCAAAGCTCAACTTCTTCTTCCTGCTCTCGGCGAGTGCAGACGTGTTTCTCTCTCCCTCCCACCCCCTGTCCTTGGTGCCTTGCTTGCAATCTCTGTCCTGTCTCATCTCAAAGTTTCGCTCTGCATTTTTACTTCCTAAAGCCTAACATCAACCATGGATTTGGTCGGCTGGTCTCTCAACGCAATTGACAAAATCTTTTCAACCCAAAGACAAGCTGCGGGGGCTGCAACTTGTCCAGCCGGGACCTACCCTGCGGGTTTCACGATGGATGCCTGGAGGAGCTGGAGGGTTTTATGCCTTTCAATTCTTTCCGTGGAGGACGTCGAGGACCTATACCTATTTGGATTCATGATAACCGGGTTCCTGCTGATTGGAGTTGGTGGATACCTGGTTTTTCGAGAAATTCGGAAGCTGAGGGCAACTGGTGGCGGGTTGCCTGTCGAGCCGGTTTTCCGGGCCATCAACGCTCAGACTCAAACCTTGTGCGAGTTGTCTCGCAAACATGATGCGCTGGTAAGCAAAATGGGGACGATGTGTGACAGCATGAGGGTGATGGGGAACAACTTGGAGAAGGTGGTGGTTCAGATGGATGGAAATTAACACAATTCGGCTGAATTGGATCGCCATTGAGACCTGCTGAGGACTTAAGGCAGACAAAACACGCTCTGTCTGGAACAAAGCTATCTCTCTTATCTCATTCTGGCCTCCCGAGAGCGGCCTTGCAGCTGCTACTCTACAACTTTGCCCTGGATGAAACTGCAGACCGACGCTTTGCCCCCCCCACCCCCTCCTTCTTCCCAAGCAGGAGTTTGGGCATCACAAGGACAAATTCCATCCTGCCTGTGGATGTGGACTCCAGCTTGCTTACACTTACACACACACAAGTACAGACTTCATGCATTCCTTGGACTCACTGCCTCGCTGTTACCTTTCCCCTTCTTTCCAACCCCCCAACCCCCCCTCCCTATGTGTCCTTGATGTTGTGATTGACTGTATCTGTGCTTCAGTGTAAGAGGTGTTTTTTTTTTAAATCACTGTTACGTCCCCTGGAGGGGGCGTGGCATTGGGCCTTTTTTTTCCCCTCTCCCCGCAACTGCTTTCCCAACGTATTCATTTTGGTTCTGAAGATGTCTTGGCGCCGAAAATGGCTGCCTCGGTGCTTTCACCAAAGCAAATTCCTTGTATGTGTAAACCTACTTGGCAATAAAACCCAATTCTGATTCTGATTCTGATTCTGATTAAAACGTATTTGTTCAGGATGGCTTTTTGCAAGTAAAATCTCTATATACTGGGTTCTGTCACCAATGTGTTTGTCTTTGTATATTTCGATAGTTTGATCTGTTTTTATTCTGTAAAGCATTTCGGTCAGCTCCGGTTGTTGTAAAGTGCTATATAAATAAACATTGATTGATTGATTGATTGAATGTGTACAACAGGGGTTTGTGCAAAGCTTTTACCACTGAATGATGCAAAAAGTCTCAGATCCAAAAGACTTGATACATTTGGCATTATAGGGTTAAAAAAAATACAATTTTCTCCTCCTGCAGGTCCGTTGAGGGTTATTGTCCCAACGGAATCGGTCTCGTCCTACCTGGGGGACACCGCCCTGCTGCGCTGCGAGGTCTCGGGTGAGCCCACGCCCGTCATCCGGTGGCAGAAGAACCGGGAGGACCTGCCCCTGCGCTTCGAGGCCGACTCTCGCCTCGCGGTGCTGCCGTCCGGCTCGCTGCAGGTCAGCCGCGTCCAGCCGCCCGACTCGGCCACCTACCGCTGCCTGGCCGACAACCCCGGCAGCACCAGGACGGGGACGGACGCCGAGCTTCGAGTCCTCCCAGGTACCTACCCAAACTCTGGTGTACTCCTTATATGTATTTAGAGATTTATTGACCAGCATACCACTACACATTTAACTTAAAATCAACAGATACCCAAATAACTTAAAAAAACCCAACACGATCTTAGAACAGGAGCTCTATGAACTTGTTACATAAGCATCTGAATATTCAAATTTTAGTTCTCTAAATTGTTGATCTAAATCAGTAGACATTTGATTTAGATTTCAAGTCCATCCATCCATCCATCCATCCATCCATTATCGTTACCACTTATTCCCTAATGGGGTCGCCCCTATCCCAGTGGTCAATGGGCGAGATGTGGGGTACACCCTGGACAGTCCGCCAGTCCATCGCAGGACCACACAGAGACACACAACCACACACACTCACATTCATCCCTAGGAGAAATTTAAGGAGTCCATTTAACCTAACATAAGTTTTTGGAGGTTGGAGTACCTGGAAGAGTCCAAGTAGAAACGGAGAAATCATACAAACTTCAGACAGAAAAGACTCGAACCACGAACCCATCTGACTATGAATCTAAATAAATCTAAACACACAAGGACAAACAACCATGCACACTCACATTCAATCCTAAGGGCAGTTTGGTATGTCCAGTAAACCTAACAGGTTTTTGGATGGTGGGGGGAAGCCGGAGAACACGGAGAGAACATGCAAACTCCACCCAGAAAGGTCTTGGTTCCCCCTAGGGTATCGAACCAGGAACCTTCTGGCTGTGAAGTGATGGTGCTAACCACCATGCTGACCAGATTTAATGTAACAACTCTGAAGCCTGCAGATCTCATTTGGCCAGCTGGTCATTTTTGCTCATTTTAGCCCATAGCTGAATGTGTCATTTTCAAACGAAATGAGATGTAACGCATGTATGAGGTATAAGAAGTTATTTTAATAATAACGTGTCCATGGGCTGAACATCAGGGCGTCCTCTCCTCGGTCCGCGGGGAGCCGCCCCCCCCCGACGCTCAGCGCCCTCCACATCATCCAATTATTCACGTCCACACAATGTCCACTTCATCCCTCAGATTACAGCTCAGGTTAACACGAGCTGCAGCCACTTAAACACTGCTTTGAGTCCAAATTATGAAGTGTTCCCGTGCTCGTTCCCAGCGGGGGCTCAAAGTGAAAGCCTTCCGCGGGATAATCAGAGGTGTTTTGCATTTCAAAGTACCTCGTCCAAACCCTCCCCTCTTGCACCACAATGCACACCCAAATAGACACAATAAAGCACACAAAGCGGAGTCCAAATGGGGATTCAAAGTCAGCAGTATATCTTCTCCATGTACATGACAATCTTATATTTTGTGGGGCAGACAGTCATCAGAAAAGGCTGTAAAAGAAACAGTTGAAGCCAATTGTGGCTATCTATAGCAATTTCCAGTAATGTTGGGTAACATTGTATTTGTTTCTTACATTTATTTCACGTCAAAAGAAGGAGACTTTTGTAAAAAATTGAGACTCGTAAAAAAATGTCGGTCTGTTCTCGACAAAAATCTGCTGCTAATATGGATGTCCTGTCCTTTGCTTTGAAAACATACCTGGTTGCTTTATCAGAATCAGAAATATTTTAATAATCCCTGAGGGAAATTAGTTTTGTTACTAACTCCATAAATAAAACAGCATATACATACATACATGTCTATACATATATACATATAGATATACAAAATTCCACACAGAATATAAATAAATATATACATAAGTAACTATATGCATATATATATATAGGTCTAAAATAAGTGATAGTGATATTGTCAATAATTTAGTTTGACTCTCTGAAGGAGGCATTGTACAGATTGATAGGGCCAGATTGAGATGGATATCAAGCAAGTGACAACAAACCAAAGTGAAGGCACACAACCTGTCCCAGTGTGGTGATGGTCACTCACACATAGCACGCAATAGCCCATGTTCCCTTTGCTCCACATCTGTTTCAGCAAATGTGTGAAAAAAGTTGAAAATGTGTCTGAAAAACAGAAGAAGAAAGAGAATTAAACTTGTCATAAAAGCCCTTGGCAGCTTGTTTGGAAAATCACAGGACTTTGTTCAAAATAACTGAAGTCCCCCCCTCATGAGGGTTATAAAGTGTGATGGTCAAGTAAATGCTGAACATTCCCAAAATCAGAATAATTGTAAATGTCTACCTAGTTAACTTTGGCAGTAACTGGAAGGGAACATTTTCAATATTTCCCATTTGAGCCAAGCCTGGAGGCAAACACTTCCTCGCATGCTTTTTAAGATATTTTCTCCTGCCTATGAGAGTTAAGCTTCTTTTTTCTTTTTAGGTTTCGGACAAATTTTTTCAAATATCTCCCCTGAAATCCCCCCGTCCACATCGGCTTTAGCCCTCAGTTTCAGCTCGGACACTTTGATCAGCGGGAGTTCGTGAATGGATCGAATGAATTTAAAGTGCGGTTTTGCCTGATAAAGGCATCGGTTAACAGCTGGCATATTTTACAACCAAGCGGATATTTTTCCGTTTTTTTTTGACGAGGATTTCAGTTTAACCCTTTTTTTTAATCCTCTTTTCTCTCTGATCGGCATGACGTTTTTAATGGATCGGATGATTAAGCTTTGATTTTTTTTGACCACATGAAGATTTTATCAGGCCGAGCCATCGGCCTAACTCGGAGGTCAGAGGTCAGAGATTATCAGACGGCAGCGTCTGATTTCCATGTGTCATCTTGAGATAATGCATTCCTGTCTTTGTGACCTTTAACTACTCGGCGGTCCGTTCCACGAAATCCGAGTCTGCCCCAATAAACCAATCAAAAATGAGTTGGAGAGCTCGGCTGCATTTTCAAAGGAATTTTAACCATCACCTGTCAGGTAGACGGAAATGCATTATGCAAATTTATACAGGCACTAGTGAGCCAGAAATGTTACAACCGCTCTTATATGTTGTTTGCTTTTCACATATCGCCAAACCAGAACTGACTCGTTGACTTATTTAAACCTAGCTGTTAAAGTGGAGCCCAAAAAGTGGTTTAAGGGCATTCCACATCACTTGTTCGTTCTTCCCGCATCATTTTATGGTAGTTTTATCCCTGGTCATCTGATATAGAGTTTGATCTCCTCAAGATAAGGAGGGACATACTGTACATTTCTCAAACTATATCCAAATATTCAAAGTTACCATTTAAAATTAAATGAAACATGCTTCTCATGCTGCTCTTTATTTCTGTCAAGTCCTATTGGGATGGATTTTATATGAATTAAAAATATCCAATAAATTTGGATTTTGATTAGGAATAAAAAACAAAACCGATAGATTCTATTGGACAAATTTGCAATTTTAGTGTATGATATGATATGATTCTCAAACTCTCTGATATCCAAATATTCAAAGTCAACATTTAAATTAAATTAAACATCCTTCTCATGCTGCTCTTTATTTCTGTCAAGTCATATTGAGATGGATTTTGTATTCATTCAAAATATCCAATAAATTTGGATTTTAATTAGGAATGAAAACAAAACCGATAGATTCTATTGGACAAATTTGCAATTTTAGCGTATGATTAATTACAGTACATTCATGTGTAAGCTTTGGGATGGAAATAGAAAATGAATAATACATTCAGACACAAACAAAATACAGTGAGTCTTAACATAAAATAATTATTTACCAGGTGCTTGTCTGAGTCTACACTCAACCGAACAGAAGGTTTGCATAGGGGAAAAAAAAAAATCCAGTAAACTGGTCCGTTGTTTCAACATTTCTGATATGAAGATTGGCTCGGTCGGTTCCATAAAGGTGTCGTGTGTACTCGTCTGCAGTGCCATGAATATTTAGTGTCCGTTTCTTCATTATGATGCATGCAGTGTCGCTATGTCATCTGATTTGCTGACAGGCTCCTTTGCCAGCGTGCGTCTGAAAATATTAAAGGAGTCAAGCTGTTGGACAGTGATTCTAGCTGTGATCCCTCTTTTACTCATTCCCGCGTCCGACCAGAGGAGGAAAAAACTGCTTTGGATCTTTTTTCCGGCATCTTATTCATTGTACTTACAGATTTTATTCATTTATTTATATATTTTTTACAAAGCTTAAGGTTTACAAATGCCTTGTGTCTTATCTTTTCTGAATTTTTCTAGTCTGTGCATATATTTGAAACAGTAGTAAATACTCATCTTATTCAAGATTTTGAACTCTCAAAATTACATGCAAAGTATGACACCTAAATAGTTTTTTAGGATGGTAAAAATTGGGGTAATACAACTGTGTGTATGTCTTTGGTTCTTTTTCCGGCATCTTATTCATTGTACTCACAGATTTTATTAATTGATTTATACTTTTTTTTTTTACAAAGCTTAAGATTTACAAATGCCTTGTGTCTTATCTTTTCTGAATGTTCTTAGTCTGTGCATACATGTGAAACGGTAGTAAATCACTTCTTATTTAAGATTTTGAACTCTCAAAATTACATGCAAAGTATGACACCTAAATATATATTTAGGATGGTAAAAATTGGGGTAATACAACTGTGTGTATGTCTTTGGTTCAGGAAGTGTCATTGTGTAACTGCCAGGGGGATTATGATGTAACTTTCTGTCTTCTGGAGGAAATTGTCTTGATGCTCCTTGAGGATCTAGTTACCCTGAGGCAGACCTGAAGGCAAACATAGCCTCATCCTGCACGCCCGTGTGTGTGCCCGTGCGTGTGTGTGTGTGTTTATTCTTGGCCCTTGCTTTTTTTGATATTGGCTCCATTTGGAAAGACAAGTTTTAAAAAAACACCAAGGCTTGGACTCGACGTTTAAAAATCAATACTCACACTCTGGTAGTTCAAACCCCCAGTCACTTATGTCAGTGGATTTAAGAGCTCGATACTGAGGCATTTTTAGGTTAAAGGTTTCATTTGCTGCTCTCACTGAGAGTTCCTCTTTTTTAAAAGTTGCCCATCATCAAGCTCTAATGCGGTTCTCAGCCTCTTTACATAATTCATCACTGTCATTTGTTTATGTGTAGAACAGCAAAGGTTTGGTTTGAAAACAATCAAAAAATTGGGAACTTACCTTATTCCTGTCGATGTCAGACAAAACTAGAATTTTTCTTATCACAGTGAGTGGCATTGCTTGGCTAAAAGAGGGTTCTTGCACTATGAATAACATTTGTGGTCTCTTTTTAACATTTGTTTCAATTGAAATGACAGTTGAAGTAGTAGTGAGTATAAAATGTTAGAATTGTAAAAAAACAGAAAATGAAAAAGCTAAAAAAAAATTGAAAAAATTAAATAAAATCAATACTGTTACTGCAATAGATTGATAAAATATTATTTATCAAAACTGAATTTGTAGCTTTATAACTGTTCGGTTTCTCCCAAATAATTTTTATTAACTCATAGACCGACAGATATTAAAGATAATACATGGCTATTGACCTTTTACGTTGTTCCATGATTAGTTGTCCTGTTCTATATATAGATGTGTGTTGATTTTTATCATTAAAACTTTCTTTGCCATGTAGATATGTGGTGCTAAGCTGTTCAAGTCAGTCTTGGACATGAAAAGCAAACAATAACCATCACTAAGCAGACTTTTGTCATCAATAATTCGTGATGATGTGATGAAAATCATGTCATGAGTGTTCATTAATTAATTTGGTCTTTTTTTAAAGTGGGATCATAAGGTGGCTGGAGCCTGTTTGTTACATCCCCTGCCTCCCCAGTGGAAAGGAGGAAAGAACCTGACAACCTTAGTAAAGCGGAGTCTTCGTAAATTGAAGAAAAAACAAAACAAGGTTTATTGGTCTTCCAAAAGACAAAGAAGGCTCAACAACTGTGGTGGAGAAAGGGGCCGTTAGGTTGTGCCAAATCAAAGAAATCAGATAAACAAAACAGGGCCTAACAGTAACTTTGAAAGAAAGCAAAAGCAAAATAAACCCTGCTACTCTAAGCTAATAAATATTCATAATAATACAAGGGTGGCACCAACCTACTTCCCTAGGGTATCTAACAGAAATTCACCTGCGTGATGGAGGTGTACAGGGTACCCCGACTTACCTAGCCCACAATCTCCCACCACAAACCTCCTAAACAAGCTGGAACAATGATAATCCCGACTCCCAGTCATGCAGGTCCTGCCAGAAAAATGCCCCCCCCGGGCCTACAGGTGAGCTGTTTTTATACCGCCTGGCCACCTCCTGCCCAGTCAGGGTAAAGTCTTCCCAGCTGCCAGCTACCTGGGAAGGAAACAAAGGGGAAGGGGGGGTAGAAACACATGTAACACTGTTTGAGCTGCCAAATGACGAGCGATGGGGTACACCCTGGACAGGTTCTAAGCCCCTCGCATTTCAGCTCAGAGATGAATGAGTCAGATAAAAACATAATTTGAGATTTGAACACTCTACACAGACAGGATTCAAAGCAGGAACTCCATTATTGTGAGGCAAAGGTGCTGACCAACACACCATAGTGCACCATCAGTGCCTTTCTGTGAGTTTTGGGACTACGACACCAGCGTTATCAGGTCCTCACCTTTTCCTGTGTCAACTTAACATTGCGCTCTTTGACAAAGCTCTGGATTTAAAGGGCTAAATCTGTCTGTTAATATATGTAAATATGTACAGTTTATGTAAATGTTCGACGAACAACTTCTTTAAAACATTCAGCATTCACAGAGCTAGTCGCTTCGTACTCCAAATGAAACTTGGATAACATAAACAACTTTTAATACTTTTTTTTCTATTTCTAGCTCCGAGGTGGAGCAAAGGAAACAGAGTATTTAGCTTCCTAGCTCTTCTCAGCTCAACTGACAAATGGTTCTACGGGAAGCCGTTATAAACGCATGTCAAAATAAAAGTACCAAATCGTAACTGTCACAGTAAAAGTACTGCAATATCAAATACTTATAAATCATGTTTTTTTAACAATATCAACCCATCATTCATGAATTGCAAATCAAAATTATCACTATTTATTATCCCATTTCACTATTTGTTTTTTAACCAACTCTTTATTTGACCTTTTCAATATGTATTTGTCAACTGGGTTACATGTCCGTTGGACCGTGTCACTTAACCTGTGCCCGATTCTATTCCAGGTCAATTAAAAAACCTTCTGAAAGTTACCAAGTTACCTCGAGATTTTGTGTGTAAAGATGACCAGAGACTGAAACAAAATTAGAAAATTAATGAAATCATGCATTTGGGGGAAAAAAACAAACAAACTTGTTTTCATGAAAGACATAAGATATCCTGTTAAAGCACTTTTAGATAAACTTAAATCTGGTTACAGTATTTTATGCAGGAGGAGGGGGGGTGTTGTCTTCTCCAGATGAACCCACACACCTTCTTAAGTGAATCTAACACAAACTGAACGGTGGATAGTCTTAACCCCACTAAAGCATGTTTCCTTAATGGTTCTACCTAGTCCTTTGCCCTGTAATCACATTACTCCTGCTGAATATTGCATACGTCTGCATTGATCATATTCTAATATGCAGTTTATTATCTGTAGTGCCTCTTAAACGTGTGTCTGAAGCCTGCAGCCTATCCGAGCTGTCACTTGGCAAGCGGAAGGTTTGACCCCGGACAAGTTGCAATTTCAGCTGCAATTTCATCACGGCACACGTATAGAAAAACACGCACACCCACGTGCACATCTCCAGACTATTTAGCACTACCTGAATATAGAAACAAACAAACTGAGTATAAAAATGAGAGGTTTTGGAACCAGGCATTTTCCAGCTAATCACCAAAATGTATGTCGGTATAGAACTCAACACCTCCTCACTCTTTCTTTCTCTCTCTGTTTTTCAGAACCTGGAGTGAGCAGGAACCTGCAGTTCCTCCAGCGTCCTACCAGAGTGACAGCTCAGCTGGGAACAGATGCCGTGCTAGAATGTTCCGCCTCTGGCTACCCAACTCCCAGCATCCAGTGGAGGAGAGGAGATGAAGTGATTCAGAGCTGGTATGTAATTTAATTCCGTAGCTTTAAAAGCATCAATATATTTCAAATGAAATTTCAGCTAGTATCTTATCCGTGTGACTCTATTTTTTTGCCCGTCCAATAAAATAACTATTGTGTAAAATGGTGACCATAGGAAAATAACAATATAAGAAAAACATCAAGTCCCCGACATGAATAATTCAGCATGTTATTTTATTCGCATCTGAAAAGGGGAAAATAATTCAAACAATCTCCGGGTTCTTTTCCCTTTCGCAGGAACAAGAAGTACTCTCTGCTGGCCGGCAGCAACCTGATCATCAGGAGCGTCACCGACGAGGACTCTGGCAGCTACAGCTGCACGGCCAGCAACAAGAACCACAACGTCACCGCCCAGGCAGAGCTCAGCGTACTCAGTAAGGAAGAAAGTTTCCCTTTGTGCTTTCGGTATTGTTGCTGTTTATGTTTATGTTTATGCATTTGGCAGACGCTTTTATCCAAAGCGACTTACAGAGTAGACACAATATTACATTTCTCATCACAATGACAATAAACTATATAGAACAGAAACACTGATCAGAGTCAGTGGTGAGATAGAGATAGAGGTAGAGGGGCTACAGAAGGAGCTGTGGGGGGCTGTTATGTTGGGGACTTTAAAGTAGGGGCCAGGGGTTCTTCATAGAACTTTCTATTTGATAGTTTTTTGGTCTGGTTTTGATTATTGGAATGCTTTGGTCAAAATGCCACAGTAAAATATAAAGATTCTTCCCTTTAAAACTATGTGTATAAAATGCTGAACATAATAGAAATTCATAACAA
>CAJRST010003335.1:2218525-2254766 GCA_907169785.1 Menidia menidia | reverse complement strand
ATAGATAGATAGATAGATAGATAGATAGATAGATAGATAGATAGATAGATAGATAGATAGATAGATAGATAGATAGATAGATAGATAGATAGATAGATAGAAGACTAGCTCTAAAATGTGAACCGTGTTCATCTGCAAACAGTTTTGATTTGATAAGACATGTGACTATGGCTGAAATCGTGATCCTCCCTGGGCACCCAGTGAAGGGTTTTGTCGTTTTGTAGCCGGGGGGGGGGCAAAAAGAGTTGTGAAGTCTGTTTGTGGAAGAGCTCAGACACAACAGTCTGGGCCAGAGTCTGCTGCTTTTCCACTTCCATGTTACAGACATGCGCCATTAGCACAACTAGCTACACACGAATGCCTCAGTAAAGCGAATGTTCAACACCTGGGAGGCCTAAAGAAAAAGCACCGGAACAATGTTTAAGACACAATATGTTCCTTTTAACTCCAGGTGTCATGGCTACATGGTTCAACTCTTAAAACACCTTAATGCCAACACACCTTCATTCTAAAGTTAACTCGGAATTACCCAAAAACCTCATTGTATTGAAAGAAACGGCAAAAACACATGGTCCATGCTCACTGCTGTGTGGAAAAAATAAGATAAAATAAAGCTGTGTCACCTTCCAAAGCTCTTGAATGCATTAAGAAATCGTACCGGAATGTTAACAGCTTGACATATCCGGAAAAAAAAAAAACAAGAGCATAAAAATGGTCTGCATGCCTTGACTGACAAAACTGCTCCTGTCTGGGCGACAATCTAAAGGGCAGAGAATCACAACCAGAATCAAATCTCTGTTTGCTTCAGGAGATTCTCATAAATAAAACACATTTGAATTTATTTTCTGACTGCTCCATGGCTGCTGACAATCCTACTATAATATTGCTACTGACACACACACACACACACACACACACATATATATATATATTTGTTGAAAATAAATAATGTTGACATTAATTTGAAGAAAGTAAGAGCATTATTCTAATATAAGTTTGCTAAAATCACTTATTTACTCTCTTTGTATGAACCCTTTTAAATATTTTGGACCCTTTTTAAAAAAAAACATGAGAAGAATTTAAAAACATCCATAATACGTCCGTGAAGATATTTGTGCAATTCTATTCTTTGCCGTGTCAGACCTGAAATGGATCACGTTATTTTAACCTTTTATCTTTTTCAAACGAACGGCTGATTTAACAAGATTGAGCTAGATCGAATATCTATTAGCTAAAGTGTCACTTGAATCATTGATTTAAGGTGATAGATTTTTTAACTTGTACCCGTAAGTGTTTGTGTCCACTTGCTTTGTGCAACAAAAAAAAAGAACATGTATTTGTGGCTTTTCATTGATTTCTATGTAATTGCGACACTATTTACTTTGTAACTTAACTGACCGCTCCATTACAGGAATGACTGATTTTAGATCAGGGCTCCAAAGGTGTCATTTGATGGTATGGCAAAAAAAAGAAAGAAAAAAAAGCTCAGCATCATGTGTGAAAAACCTTTTCCTGTGTTGACAAAATAATTGCTTTCAATAGTTTGATTTTGTTTTCTCCAAAAAGCACTTATTCTTTTTGAATCCGTAAATATAAAAATAGAGTCCTTTTGATCATTTGGTGCCTATGGTAATTGGCAAGGTAATGGCACCTTTCTTTTTGTAAATCCCAGCCCCTTCTGCATGGGGTTGCAGAATGCTGCGACTAAACACAACCTCAGCACAGCCTGTGGGGGGGCTTATAGCATGCATAAACCCCCAACACCACCTCAGGAGCTTCACTACTCTGTGAAAGCACTTTTTTTTTTTCCTCTAGTGGCAACCATGAAAATTAGGTCAATGTTGAAATGACACTCCAGGCCTGAAAAGAACAACCAGAGCCCCTTCGTATCGGGTTGATCGATTTCTATTGAGCGTGAACTATATCTTGGTTAGTTAAAGCCGAAGTAGGACTTCAATTTTGCTGACGCATGTACATGTTTTTTTCAGTTTGAACATTAAAAAGTGTCAACATCTTGCTGGCACACCACGCACAATGAGATGTCTCACATGGTTTCTCCTTTTTTAAAGTTTTTAATTTTTTTTTTTAAATTGTAATTTTTTATTAATTTAAATTTATTTTTTATTATCTATTATATTTTATTTTATTTTATTTTTTATATATATATATATATATATATATTTTTTTTTCTTTTCTTTTTATTCATTTCTTTTTATTTCTTTTATTTTATTTTTTTTTCATTTATGACCTAATGGGTCATGTGATTTGTATCTAAGGTCGGGGTGGGGCGGGTGGGTATTGATCACTGACTTTGTAATGTTCCTGTTTCCCAGCTTGGGAATTTGTTCTTAAATACAAAAACAGTGAATCACAAAAAAATAGATAATTTAAAGTGCCAACATGAACTATATCATCAAATGAAATTGATCCTCTCATGCTGAAGATCACATAGAACCAGTTATTTTTTTTGCTGGGCTTTTATAGTTCCCATTTCCTTGTGATCTTTAAATCCAATATGGCCACCGTGCCATCGGTAAGGTTACTCTGGAAAAAATTTGCTAACTCAAAGCCTTTTAAATCACTATGCCGTCTTTTCCGAGCAGGCAGAGGCTGTGTCTGTTTGGTCAAGTCAAGTCAAACTTTATTTATAGAGCACATTTAAAAAAAAAACAAAGTTGCCAAAGTGCTGTAGAGGTAAAAAATAAACATAAAAAGCTAACATAATTTAGATGTATATGTGATTTTAATGTAAAATAAAATAATAAATAAATAAAAAATAAATAAAAAGGTAAAAAGGTACTCTACCCCAACCTGAGGTTAAAATGTTGGTAACATGCCCTGCTCCGAAGCCTTTCCGACATTAAGCGGTTCACATATTGGCCACCATTTTTTTTTTTGCACGCGCTCAGTTGATGCCCTTTCATCCCATTGAACGGGGCATATGCCCGAAACACCAGACAGCCTGCCCGACTCCTCACACACACACTCCTCACACACACAAGTGATGTACGGCGGGAGGTCACACACAATAAGACCAGCCGGGGTGTGTCCGGCCCTAAACCCCCCCCCCACGTGTCTCTATGACAGCCAATCATTTAGCAGCACCTGGTGAGTGGCTCTGGTCTGGTTTGCTCATCTGGTTGAGGGGAACTGGCAGTTTCTCTCCCCTGGCTCGCCTCCCCCGAGTCTGTTATGATAATCTGCCCGAGACATCAAAGAGAAAATGGGTTTTTTCTTGCCAATGCTTAACCAATCTGCTGAGTTTATGAATATCAAACCGCTTTTGAATGGAGGCCTTCCTCCACGAGAACCGCACAGCAAATATGACCGCAAATCAACTTTGTGTTTGCCTCAGACCTCTGGCTTTTGTTGGGCGCTTTTAATAATTGTTTGGCATGGATTGTGAATAGAAACTTTGGATATACAGCAGTGGCGGCTGGTGAAAAAAAAATCTTGGTGGGGCCGGTGTGCCAGTAGATTTCCCTGCCTAACCCAGTACATGCATTCAAGTTAAAAGTCGTAAAATTAGTACAATTCCACAATAATGATTTAATTCCCTTATCAGAATCAACAGTTTACATATACAGTTAAGCATTTGAAGCTATATTAGGTATTATTTTGGAAAGGAACAGTATGAAATACAACACTCAATTTTACTATTTGTCAAGTGCTTGTTCTGCTATGGTGTGCTCTTGTAGTACTGTTGTTTGATACTAATTGGTACTAATTTGACTTAAATAATGTAGGAGACTGACAGAAAGTCAAGTAAAGACTCAAAACTTTAGTATCTTACACATATATTTTACATATACATATTATTTTGGGGTTAAATATATGTAGTAATTTAACCCTTGTGTGATGTTTGGGTCTAAGTGACCCGTTTTCATTTTTTATTAAAAGAAAAATTATACAATGAGTTAATTTTTCAAACTGAAACTCCACTGGCTTTGGCTCATTTTCTGTGAAGAACATATATCAGAATACATAATTAATGACCACACATCGTACACCCCCCCCCTACACATTTCTATTACATATAAGATGTTAGCTGGCTGAGCAACAACAATATGAACATTACACAAGGGTTAAAATAGTCTACAGAAATATGTTTATAGTCCAGTAATGCATTGTTGACTTTTATTATTGATTCATTTTTTCCCTTCTTTCCCCATTGTTGACTTTTATGAATTATTTTGGCAGTCATGTGGCAAAATAATAGTAATAGTAGTTAGTTAATAGGGTCTTTTACTGGATGGTTCTGTGTTCATTTACATTACACAACTATCCAAACCATGCCCCCAAAAAAATGATAACTTCCCTCTGTCATAGTTTAATTGATATACCACACTTTGACACCTGGGATTATCATCAGATCAGTTTTTTTCCTCCCGTTTTTAGAATCCTACGATGATGAAACAGAAGGCTCTATTTATCTTTTTTCCCTGCGAGCGGAGAGAGTCGGAATCAAACAGAAGCAGCTGTTGTTTGTTCGACTCTCAGGAGCAAATCTGCAAATTAACCTTCAGGTGCCCATCCGCTTTCCAGCTGGGCTCCTCGGCTCGTCTCCATCCTTCCACGTCTTTGTTTAGGCGTCCCATATGAGTCTTTGTGTTTCCGCATCTTATTCGTATGCAGCCGGCGACCCGCCGTAGTGTTTGCCGGCACACATGGCGTGTTTACATAAATAGGAGGGGACTGTTGAGCGTGTCAGCATCTGGAAACGGGATCATTAGGTGCTGTATACCTCACATGTAAACATTTGTGGCACGTTCCCCAAAAAACGACACCACCGGGTGGACGCAGATATTTTTGTGAAGGGTAAAAGAACGCATAACTCTTCTAAGAGCAGTGTTCAAAGGAGGAGGAGGATCTAATTTTTTCCCTTTCAGTAAATATAATTAAGTTTTTCAAATCGTTACCATAATGCTGAACAGGACAAAAGGAAAAAATTAAGCTTTTTAAATCGTTTTATTCTTTTTGGGTTCGTGTTTCAGGGTCCACATGGTTAATAAAAAGCCCATTTTATGTGCTTATTTTGAGATTAAAGGTTAGTTAGCAAACTGTCCAGATGATTTCACCAACCTCTGTGCGGCTGATTTAAAGATTTCCCAGAAAGCAGATTCGAAACTTGCTGCTTTATTCAATTGCCTCCTCCTCAGGTCTTGCTCAGCCCGAAAGGAAGATCAGAATGAATGAAAAGCCAAAAAAAGAAGCAGCGAAACCACAACGACATATTCTTTGGTTTAGAAATCAGCCAAATTGCTGAGAGTTAAATGTGATGTTGAAAGAAGGGATAACTCATGTACGAGAAAAAGAAAAAGTGAGAAAGGAAGTAAGAAATGTATGAAAAGATAATGAAAACAGTCTTTAACATAGAAAAGTGGAGTAAGGTGGATGTAATCAGGAAGTTAAATAGTATTTGTGACAAGCTTTCAGCCATCTTTGAATCCATCCTTAGTTCATTTAATCTTAGATTATGTGTTTGCCTTTTATCTTGCATTTTGGTTTGATTAAAGCCTCCATTAACAAACATTCTCTTCAGATTTATGGTAACTTTGAGAAAATAACAGATAAAGTTGGAGTTTAGGTACAGCAAGTGAATAACTCTTCTCTTTGCCAATCACTTCTATTCTTCTTATATTGCTATATTTATTTAATTTTTAAATATCCTTAAATTTAAAGTTGCTGATAAAATAGATTTATATGACCGTGAATAACAAAATATACAACACGCTCTTATAAATACATTTTTTCAAAATTCAAAATTGTGTACTGTGCCAAAATGCCCATTTAAAGGCTTTATTAACTTTATTTATTATTTGTTGTGAGACAACATGCCTTAGTTATTGTTCTCAAAGGCATATTAGGTGTTCTGTAGTTCAGAAATTCTTTGTTTTGTGAAGAAGAAAAACAAATATGTCTCTCTGAATTAATAAAAAAAATAATTATTAATAAATTCAACCACTTTAATGACTCAGAAATCAGGCTATTTCAGCTGTTTTCTTAAATAGTTTAAGAAGCAGTTAGGACAATTTCAAACCCAGTGGTAACTATTTATGATTATTTGGACTTGGGTCCAATTAATAAAGTTCTTAGTTAAGGTTGGGCTTCATTAACTGAGAATTTATTTTACACACTGATTATGGTTAAATAACTAAACAACCTTTATATATGATACACAAACCCAGTTTAAATTAAAAAAAGGATTCTGACTAATATTTTGAATTATACTTTGACAGTACTCGTCTAGTGGACATTTTTATTTTCATGTACAATGTTGACAGCTTTTCAGTGTTCAGGACAACAGATGTTGTATCTTTATATGTTTTATAAGATATAAACCATCTTTATGAGTGATAAGCTTCGCTCGGTTTCTATTACACATTTACGCTGAATTATGAAATGTGTTGTTAGCTAAAATGCTCCATTACGCTTTGTTTTTTGCCAAATGGAGACATTAGGATGGCTCTGATTGTCCACGGTGAGGTGATGTATGACTCAACAGGGCGGCGGCCGTGATTAGATGATTAGGATAACAAATGTGTGTTGTTTTCCATCATAATGAGTGCAGCCCGGTTCATTAGCCACTTCCTGTTAGCAGCTTAATGAAAGCTGGGAGAGACTGAGTCAGCAGTTGCTTCTATCCGTCATATTCTCTGTGCTGCTGTCAGCACGGCCTGCTGATATTTGCGCTGGAAGGAGAAAAAAAAACAACTTATGCTGGATAAGTATATGGTTAATAATTAACAACTACCAGAGTTATCCTTTTTTCGAATCCCATACAACATATATCAATTTATATCAGTGTTTTAAAGATCCGTTTCCCATTGAAGGTTGCTTATCTACTATCTGTTTCCAAAAATTTGTGCAACCTGGAGATGGTGTGCAGAGATGTTCAGTAACGAAGTAGAACTACTTAAGTACTCTACTTAAGTAGTTACTCTACTTATAGTAGTTGGTTATTATTTCAAAACTTCTACTCCGATCGATTTTTCACGGGATGAATCGTTACTCGTTACTGAAATGTAAACGCAATGATAGTTAGCTCTGTCACGGTTTGGGAAGCTGGCTCCTCATTGGGCGATTTGAACGATCAAGCATAGCCTATTAAAAAAAAGCCTCCCGAAAGATTTTTAATTATAGCCTTCAAAAATTCCCCCTCTAATCTGAAGAAGCATATCAAGGCAAATTAAAAAATACAATGACATATAAGCTAGTAAATAAGCGCTAGTTCAGTTCTCCCTGTTCACTCAGGACGTAGCAGCTAATGTTAGCTAAAGCTAACCTAGCTGGTTAGCTGTATGATAACGTTAGCTAAAGCTAACCTAGCTGGCTAGCTGTATGCTACATGCAAGCATAAAGGCTCAGCTCAGGATTCTGACTCTGGAATAATAAATAATAGTAGATGAAGGGCTGTTGATTGCTAATGCAGATGTAGTTTTCTGTTTTTGTAAAAACCTGTATGGCCTTTGAAATAATATAAATAATATCTATCAAACTTTTGACTGCCTTTTTTTTAAATATACACAGTACTTGTACTTTTACTTATACTTGTACTTTCAATACTTGAGTAGAAATTTTTTAAATACTTCTACTTGCAATACTTAAGTACAAAAAAAAATGGAGTACTTCCGTACTTCCACTTAAGTATGATGGTAAAAGAATACTTCTACTTTTACTCAAGTAAATCTTTTTACATAGTACTTGTACTTCTACTCCACTCCTCTACTCCAGTACATTAAACATCTCTGATGGTGTGACACAAACAGGGAAAGCAAATTCTGTAGTGCAGATCAAACCTCAGCTTAGACAATTTCATGATTTAAATGTTACACATTCACAATTCCGCACAACTGGAAGCCGGTCTAAGGACGTTTTATCCAGAAGGTCCTCCCCCTAAAATGGCCTTGTGGAATTGTGAGCTGACACAGGAAAGCACTGCCATTTTTTTTAGGTGCAGTGGGCTTTGGTCAGACACAAGTAGAACCGTCTATTTTTCTCTTTTCCAAGTAGTGATTCAGCTAAAGGGCTCTTATGGAACGAAACAGAATACAGAACAGTTATCTCTTACGCACTTCAACCTGGATGAATGACCTATTCCTGCACCAGTGGACACAAGAATCAAAGACTGAAAGTATTGGTTATGGGGGAAGATAAAAGGAGAAACTTGGGGAAAAATAAATGTATGCTTTCTTCAGACTCAGCCGAACCTCCAATCAGAAGGATCCCTCCTACTGTCAGACCTCTCACTGATTCGACAAGATGGACTGGTCAGAAAAACGTGTCCAGAGGGTCCGGCGGGGCAGCTGGTGAATTATGATTTGTTGTGATTTCCCAACCAGTTGTAGCTCAATATAAATGTTGTAAAAAAAATGGCCTCATGGGACCTTATATCGGTATTATCGGTATTATCAAGTTTGTGAAGTCCAGTGAAAAACAAAGGAGTTCTTAAGTCGAGACATAAGAGACTAAATGGATCTATAGGACAATAAACACTCTTGGGAAGATAGCGCTGGAACACTAGACCGAGAAAACATAGCGTAAAGAAAAAATGACGAAGTTAAACTCAATAGCCATCTAAATAAAGATGTGTGGAAAAAAAAAAACTTGTTTTTATCTACTGTAATGGCATTACAGTGCTATGCTAAATTGCAGCTACAACCCCAGTCCCTCCCTTCTGGGTTGTTAGTGAATCCAGTCAATCTCATTCTCACAAACTCACACACACAGAGACACACAACCAACACACAGATCATTAAAAACTCTCACACTCACACTGATTCGCAGCTTCAGAGCTGATATTGGTTGGGTCTCTGTGGTCCGTGGTGATTGTCTCACTTTGCTGAGGAATAATTAAGTCTCTCCATAAGAGCGACGGAACACACACATTAGCGCACATTAACACACACACACACACATACACGCGCACACACTCGTCCTCCTGTTTTGCGGCCTGAAGGGGATCCTCCTCTGATTAATTACGGGCTCAATGAATTACTGTGGGTGTTTTAGAAAACATTTAACAGGCTGCCAAACCCCCCCCGCTGAGCCCGCCGGCTGGCCCCGCCGCCATTATCCCAGAGACACCCAACCACCGAGCGAAAGACATGAAAGACAGATAGAAGAGATAGGAGGCACAGCCAACGAGCTCCTGCAGAGAAAGAGAGGAGCTCGCCGATATAGAAGGAGGATTTAAGTGTCTCAACGGGTCCAACCGAGCAGCTAAAACCAGGATTTTTTTCACTATTGAGATGGACAATGCCCTACAAGTTCCTTGCTGTTGTATGTTTTCCATTTTTTTTAGGGTTTGAAGCTGGATGAAATGGCAGTGTCCCTTTAGACAGTTTTTCATATAGAAATAAATTAACTTTAACTGGATATTTAATTGGGAATTGAAGGGGAAATTGGGTTAAAAATGGAAGCAAATACACTCAAATCAGTAAATCCAGAAGTAAAGTGTAAGGTCGAAAGCTAAGCTTTTTAAAGTTGTTTAGCTAATCATTGCCATTTATATATATATATATATATATATATATATAACTGGATACTTCATGGGGAATTGAAGGGGAAATTGGGTTAAAAATTGATGCAAATATACTCATACACAAATCAGTAAATGCAGAAGCAAAATGTAAGGTCGAAAGCTAAGCTTTTTAAAGTTGTTTAGCTAATCATTGCCATTCATATATATATATATACATATATATATTTCAAAGTCAGCTAGCTAAAACTCAACACATGTCATAAGCATAAGACATCTTGATGACCAGGACAAAAAAGAAAGAGAAAAAACAACTGTTCAATGCCCTTATCTTTTTTTCTATGTGTTTTCTGCTTGATCTGTACCATTTCCTTCTTAGTTTTTTTCACTGTGACATGGATTGGAGCTGGACATGTATTTGGAACAGAAATGTACCGCTCGGGTCCTTTTAAAAGTACAAATATGTGCCTTAGGCTTCAGTTATTAGCCATGTATATATATGTGTCCACTATTGTTATTGATATGGATCAAATCAATGTTTAAATGTTATTTTTAAGTTTAGTCAAATAGAGGGAAGCAGAAAATCTTTTTGAAATCACATAGATATTATGTGATTTTAACTCAAGATTACTTATAGATTGCTTGACAGTGGAAAATACACAATATGACTCTCAACCCTGGACATTTTCTGCCTGTGAACACACAGATTTTCACATTTTTTAGAACCACAACAATAGCAAAGCTGTGCGATAGGGAAAAAAAGATCGGATTATGTGCTTAGTTGACTGGTAATTTTCCTCTTTTATGCTTCAACTACTAAACAATGACATGTTTTGTCTTGGAGACCCCCGGCTGGATCAGCCGAATGCCTTCGATTATTGTGTTGGTTAGATTTCGTGTAGCCAAATCTCCCCAGCAGGTATGTAGGTCAGAGGTCTAACACCTCCCCTGTTCTCTGTTCAGGTAGGTTTAGAGGATGTTTTCTTGCTTTTCCCTTCAGGGCAGTGCTTCGGTGCTTGGTTGCTCTCACTTCATGAAGTTTGCTTTTAATAAATGTACTCAAGACTCTTGTTTGAAGCGAAAAAATTGCACCATGGTTCTTGGCCTGTGGGAACAGTGGACTGTGTTTAAAAGCCGATATAGTAACTTCAATAAGACCCCAGGTTCACATTAGTTGTAGAGGAGGGATATAGGATACAGAGCAGGAACAAAAGTAATAAGAAAAACAAGAGGTTAACATTGTAACATTTATTGGCATTAACTAAGGTTTTTGCTCCAAAATTACTCCCCAAACCATCAAATTTGAATAATTCTACATCTTTTCTCTCTGCTACACTTCAAATTTCTATATATTTGTAAAATATTATAGACCTTTATCTTATTCTTTTTGTATTTATACCATGTATACATTTTTAAGCAATGCAACTTCCATGAACTGAACAAAATTAAAATAAACTGAATGAACTATATGTACCGGTCTATGGAAGCAGGCAGAGGATGATTGACTTTTACTTTCTTCTTTAAAAGAATAGATTTGCAATATGTGGCGGATTAAACTAAGACAAAAATGTGGAGTATTCTGATGGTTTTGATGGCTCTTTTTGTTCACATTAGGACATCTTCATCTGAGGTCGCTTAGTCTTTTTTTTTTGCTTTTTTTGGCTTAGTTAGCCACTAATGCCGTTTAAAAGCAAATACAAATAAAGATTTGTATACGTAAAAGTAATAATGAACATATTTTCAGATTTAGACTCAACAATGCAAGAAGCTTATAGGACTAGTTATTTGCTTATTAAGATTATGGTTATTACATACATTTTTTTAAAAGAATATTGTTATTTTGTCATAATTTCAAGTTCAAAGGGAAAAAGACAAATCTAATATGTATCTCTTACTACCATTATTTGGTCCACAGATAGAAAATTAGAAGTAACGTTATCTTCTTTGTTCATACATAGACTTTCTAAGATGTTCGGAAACAAATACTATGTAGCCAGACATGTAAATGACAATTTAGTTTGGAGCAGCTTAGATCTTCCTCCCCTCTGTCGAAGATTAAAGCAGTGCTGGCTCTTTGGTCACGGATGTAAAACTGTCTAATCCGTCCCAGTCTGTCCAGCATGGAGCAGCTGCTTATTTTCCTTTTGCTTGATGGCAGGTTTTTTTTTAATGTGCCAGTAGAAGCTGATGGATCAACTCAGCCGGACCAGTCTGATCTCTTTGTGGTTTTGTAATCCACAATAGGAACTCGTCACGTCACCGAGGGGAAAAAAAAAAGATTCCAGTTTGACTCCTCTTTCCTGAACTTACAGTTCCGTGCAGAACCAGTCGTGTTGCTTTTGTTTTGATAAAAATGGACGGCAAAAACTGAAAAGCTGGAGCTCAGCCAGACACCTGTTCGGTTTTACCATCTGTTTTGGTTTCTTTCCATGCTTTTAAAAGTTATATTTCCAAAAGCTTTGATTTAGTTTTGTTTTTCTCATCATCCACTGTACTGTATGTGTCCTTTCTAAAGATTTAAAGTAAAATGGTGCTGGTCTGTTGATTTGATAACTGAAAGTCGTTTTAATTCATTTTTGCGCAGACTGTCCTTTTTACGAACTGATTTTCTATTTTTAAAAATGACTTATCTGCCTTTCTGCTTGTAGTTTGTATCTAAGCTTGTTTGACCTTTGACCTCGCTGGATTTCTGAGCATCGCGCTATCACAGATGGTCGGCTTTCCCTCTTTTTTCCGTGCCTGTGTGCCTAACACGGTTGCCCTAACGTGGTCTTTACCTGTGAAATCGAACAGAATGGTTGTGTCTGACCACCTCTGACCTCTCGGTAGGGCCACAATGCCACAGGAAGTGGGTCAGGGCTGTTGACCGGTGAGGGCCACGCTGAGATCAGTTGACTTTATTAATATCCACCATGTTATCCCATCATGGCGGCCTCAGAGAAGCCCTGCAGAGCTCCATTTGATAGAGAAATCCCTCAATACACAGCTGTATTTCACATTTGCGTTTAGACGGCAAAAAATGCTCAGTGTGAGAAGTTATCAGATAAGATTTAGACTTAGACTTCCTTTATTGTCATTGCACAAAAAACACGAGGTGAATTTGACAACGAAATGTCGATTACTTGGCTACCAGTGTAACAGCTAAGACCTTATACCTGCACAATAAATATGTATTGTATTGTATTCCATAACTAAGCGCTAAGAGCTAGCTATATACAGGGTAAAGAATTATATTTATACATATATATATTGCACTGACTTTTTTGCAGATAAAGGATTAAACCTATTTCCATCTATTTTAAAGGCATTCCCACATATAATTTAGATTTTCTGGATCAAACTGCTTTAATGTGGATCCCCCTACTGCAGCATGAGAAAAATATGTTGGCCCTGTAGGTTGTTTTTTGCTAACAGTGTCATGTTCCATTAGCAATACTTTCGTAGTTGAGTTTAAGTTTGTTTGTTATTTTGCTGTCAGGAAGAGACTACAGAACTAGCACATCTAATCCTGTGACATGTTTTCCCACGTGTTTTCCGAAGAGCTTTTTCTAACTTGTATTTCCTAAAACAGGCTGACGTTTGTATATCGTGCTTCATGTAGCATTTCCTCACCGTTTTGAACAGAGGCCGTTGTGGCTTGTGGTATTTTTCTAGATACCCAATGACTCATAGGTTTTGACCGTAATGCCCAATTGCAAAGTGAAGCTCCTTAAAGAGGACTAGTCACATCTTCTGACTTCACATCCATGATAAAATCCAGATTTTGATCGTTTTTCGCTTAGAATAAGACACTTAGATGCTACAATAGCTCTTTTCTGGGAGGGGACATAGGGTTTATAGAGTTTTAGTTGGTCTGCTTGGTCTAAAAAACCCTTCCCTCAGCCATTGTTGTGAGCACTTATTGTCAATAAATGGATTTTCTGGCATAGAGCTTGGTCATCTTTGTAGGAAAAAAAAAAATCTCAAGTAGCCACTGTTTCTAAAGCAGTACTGGGATTTCCTTGCTGTTCCTCATAGTCTTAACGGCTCATGGTACGTATTCTGCCTCTTCAGAGATATTAAATTCCCACTATTACTTTCTCTTCATGTTCCTGTTGTTCTTGTACCAGTCTGAGAATGGTTTGAGACATTATGCTAAACGTTTTAGTGTTGTTCAATTGTCCATATGAATACTGTTGGACAATTCAGGTCAGGTTTGATTCTTAAATTCTATTTCTGACCTAAAAATTTCAGCCTCTGCAAAACTTCCATTTATTGGATCAGGTTACATCATTCTAGTACGCTCCTACCCTATTTTCCGTGAGCCCTGTATTCCGATTTGGGGTTTCAGGAGAAGAATATGACACACTTTCCTGCTATTGTTCTGCCCGGGACGCTCTTCTGTGGGGAGCTTCCAGTTTTTAAAAAGGCTCCAGATCAGCCCATCTGTCAGCAGAAAGCCTGTCCGGATCAAAGTCCACCGAGATTCCATTTGTTTCCATCCCAGCGTTTGATGTGGATTCCAGCCGAAGCTCCTGGTTTTTTTATCCGTGGAAGTTTATGTATTACACCGCTACCATATGGCGATCTGATTACTGCACCGGTCACTATACGCCGCTGTGCATATGTGGTCCACGCGGCGAGTGTGTGTAATCTCAATTTATTTTATTACATTTTCATGAATGATTCCCTCTCAGATTGATCATGGCTGCAAGCTAATGGATGTTCACCCTACGCAAGTATAAACAGATTGTTGCATCCTCTTTTTTTCCACCAATATTTCACATTTCTCTTCATTTTTATCACAGATATTAGTTATTGGAGCTCGATAGTAGTAGAAAATATTAATAAAGTAGTCTCTTTCTATCCAGATTCTGCGTGAAATAAATTTTAAAATGCATTTGTCGAGATTTAATTTGAATGAACACTCAGGAACTGTTGAGTTTGTATCAAGTTGTTAACCTGCAAATGTTGACCAGGGCCAACATTTCTTTTGCTTTAAATTCTTACCCAAGGACACTAACAAAAGTTGAATAATAACGTATAAACCTTCCTGATGCAAAGTGATGTTCTCCCTTATGAGTCAGAATGGCTTCGAATGTAATTCTTTGAACCGATGGGAGGTAAAACCTGTGTCAGCTTTCTTTTGAGGATGAGATAAACAAATGTTTGTCGGCTTTTATGCTTCACACGGTTTTTCCGTGCTCGTTTCGATGTTTTGATCTTTCAAGGTTGCTGTGATCACTCCTCTTTGCTTTGTGATGGAGAAAATGGCTTCGGTTTTGGGCAAAAAATGGGATTTCGCGTCATTTTTTTGGCATCAGGTTTGGGGATGGATTAGAGAAATGAGTCTTAAAGCTCTTCCTGACACATGCTAGATTATTCTTTCGAATATCCACGTTGGGTGTTTAAAACAATCATCTTAAAAGGCAGAATTTTTGTTTTACTTTCAACCTGCCTCGTACGTGAAAAAGGCGTCATTGATTGTAGTTTTTTGTACAACAAATCTAACTTAACTTAACTTATCAGTGGTCAGTAGTAGTAGTAGTAGATTTTAATTAGAGAGCATCTGCTTTTTCTTTGTAATGAACAAATACTGGTTGCCTTAAAACGTTACAATTTACTGGTTTTCTGTACCATAATTACAGTAAACACTCATTGTTGTGTTATTTCACCCCTGCTGAGACACATGACGCATATTTAATCTTTAATAAGATGCTTCTTTTTTTCTGCCTGACATAAAATGTGAGACATTTCTAAGAGAAAAATACAAAGAAACCGGTTTAATTGATAAATGTGTTGACAATAGCTGGTATAAATATCTGTTCAACTAATGATAGTAAAAAGACAATTAGAATCCTCTATCGTATATCATATTTTATTAATATAAATGTGTGAAAAGGCTATTTTCAAGTCATTTTATCCAGTAAAAAAAGGTTCCAGAGATGTCATGGTGAGGCTTTTCTTCTGTGATCTTACAAAAAGTGTTAACAATAGACACATTAATTATTTATGCACAAAAGCATCTTTTAAAGTGATCAGATTTATTGTCAAAATTAGTATTTTAAAAGAAAAAAAGGTCGGGCAAGGCCCCAAACTCCACATGGTGAGTTTATTTAATGTATGATACAAAAAGACAGAAAATAAATATACTTTGAAACATTTGATGAACTAAATATCTCCTTTTTAAACCTCACACCCACAAAGGCAGAGGCTTTTATTTATTACCATAATTATCCAATAACCGTTGGATTGGAGGTAGCCATGTGGGTAGCAAACAGAAGACTTGGAGGCAATATTGGAAGTTAATATTTGGTAAGCCAAGGCAACATGAAGAGGCCTCTTTAACACGGAGGGGCAAATGATGCTAATCCTGGATTCTTACACAGAGAAAAATCTGTCCCCTTGGTGCTTTCACCAAGTCCTCAGGACATCCAAAAGAAATTAACCTGAAGAGATGTTAAGATATCAGCAGAAAAAAAACTATAGCTGGGGAATTTTTTAGATCTGAGAGTTTAAAATCAAAGAAGTAAGATATAGGCTCACATTTGCCTCCACATTGCCTCTTCGGGCATCGTGCATTAAGGATTTTGTGCACATAAAGGTGAATGTATACTGAAAATGCATATAAACAGCTCTCTAATGCAAAAAGCAGCCATCAGGAACACTAAATGCTAGCTGCACAGGCCTGAAAAAACCTCAGAAATCACATCCTTAATCAGATCCTGACACTTCTCACGTTTAAGAATAACTAAAGATTCTTTTTTCAGTTCTCTCAACAGCACTCTACTACCAAAAAGAAATGGGCTCTTCTAATATGTCTCATAAAGTATGAAAAAACAAGTCAGAAAACACTTTATGAGAGTTTGACCTAAGATGTGCAAGCAGACACATTAGTTCAACAAACATTTGAAAAATTGATCTTCTCCAAGTTGGACTACTTAACATTTGTGCTCACTTGGAAATTAATCCAAACGTAAGGCCAAAAAATGAACAAACAGAGGGCTATGCAGATCTCAGTGTGAACACTTAGATTCCTATTCGATGACAAGTGCTTTATCGGAGCCTAAACCACCCAGCCGAGACATTAAAGCAGCAAGGTTTCTCGGTTTCATGAAAAATACCTGTCAGCATCAAGTTGAAGTTCTTTATTAAGTGCGTACCTGATTCAGGTACTGTCAGAAGATACAGTTTAAGTTGTTTAAGTTGTCACATAAATGTTTCAATTTGACAGCCGCAATAACCAATGTTGATATAAAAAGAGAAACACATTTTATATATATATCCAATAATATCCATTATATACATACATATATATATATATATACTGTGGGGGAAATAAGTATTTGACTTATTTGACTTACCACTTACAAAGAATGTTTATTTTTCCTCATCAGATGGTTATCAATTTTTATAAATTCATATGATGTGATTTTCTGGAATTTTCTTTGTGATTCTGTCTTTCACTGTTAGAATGTACATATGATTAAAGTTATAGATCGTTGCATTCTTTGTCAGTGGGCAAACCTGCAAAATTAGCAAGGGGTCAAATACTTATTATTTATATATATATATATATATATATATATATATATATCGATTAATACTGTCTGATACAGTTTTCAAAGGTAGATCCGAAAGATATTAAATCAAAAAGAGTTAATTTGTTGAATGAAATAGCTCTCCCACCAGTGTGTGCATTGTTCCTTTAAGAATATCATCCTGTATATAACTTGTTTAGTAATATTCCTCAAATATGGAAGGTTCTTACACCAAAAACAAGGTACAATTGTAGATTAAAATGTCAGAAACTTGACATTTTAGCTATTTTTGACTCTTGTTTGTGTGGAAACGAAAATGCTGGTGTCAAATAGCTACAAAGGTCTTTTAGAGAATGGTGAATATTATTGGATATACCCATCTAAAGTTCAATTAAGGCCAGTAATGGTCAGCAACAGCTATGTTAGTCCTTCACTCTTCAATGATAGTGACTTTGCAGCCCATTAACTCTATGAGGCACCATGTGCACTGAGTGAGCGATAAGAAGTGTGTGTGTGTGTGTGTGTGTGGATAGAGATGAGCCTCCATGGATATACTTAATGACTAATAGTTTTACTCAGTGGTTAAGTGCAGATTTAAAGAGCATGCTAAGAAGCGTCTGCTCACACGGAGAGAGTTCAACTCAGACGGGCGTGTGTGCGTCTGTGTGTGTGTGTGCACGTCCCCCAAGTGCACCTGTGTGTGCGTGTGCATGCCCTTTACCGAACGCTATCGGCTCCCGCACACTCGCTAACACACACCGAACAGATGTTCATTGAGATGAACGATGGAGCCGATTTCCATTTGAATGCGGAGTGGAAAGCACCACTGGTTCCAAGTGTTTTGGAACAGGGCTGAAAAAAGACACAGATAACAGATTTGATCCCAACGTGTATCATTTCCTTTGCTTTGTCTCGTTGCACTGGCTCGGTTATTCGATATATGACGAGGAAAACCTATTTTGTGAATGTGTGCAAACCCAGACATGAGTTAGACTTGTGTCTGGCTGTATGTTGATATGTCTCATTACAATATTAATGGATGCTCTTACCTCTTACCCAGCAAGAATCATATTGTTGTTTTCTGTTTGTATCACATTAAAATAAAAAAAATGGTTCCAAATATGCATACATTGACCAAATTGTACACTCAGATACATTAAAACACCCAAACATTCAATAACGATGGATTCCTCAAATGAAACAACTAGATAATGACTGAATGAATAGTGAGTTTCCATGGTAACAAGAGAGAAACTTGTTGTCAACTGTGATTATTTTTTACAATGTATAAGATATTTCGATTAAGTAATCTATTCTTACTGTATATACATATGAATTAATGAACCATAGCATGATTTTAGTGAGACATTTCATTCTATTTTCATGTTGAAGACATTCTTTAAGGTAATAAGAAAATGTTTTTAATATTAAAGAGAAATGTGAAACAACTTCCTCTTTGAAAATATTCAACAATTGTAATCAGAATAACCATTTTTTTTCTCTCTTTTTCGGGGAGTGCATTGTGTGACCTCTGTTTTTGTGTTGTGATTTTTCAATTTAAACAAGCCTTAGTTTGTCTGAGGAGGCAAGAGATAACAATTTTTACCAAAAGCAAACTTTATGAAGTCGTAGCAGTGATTCATATGCAGACCGAGCTGCTCTGAGGGAGAAAGTAGTGTTAGATTCTGTAAACCTCCCCGAACAGAGCGATGGGGAGGTGTTAAACCTCTGACCTACCCCTCCTGCTGGGTGCTGGGGAGTTTTGGCAGCCAGAACTCGGTCACAGACACATTCTCAAAGGCCGTCGGCCATGTTTTCCACCCCACCGAACAACCTGACCCAGCTGGCTCTCTCCAGGACTAAACATGTCGTTGCTCAGGAAGTGAAGAATAACAGAGGAAAATTAGCACTCCTGCTAGTAGCACCGGTCAAATTTGGACACACGTTACATTTAAAACTCCCTTAAATCATATTATTAGCCGCTCAAAAAGGTAGACGAGGCAAACTGAACTCAGACCCACCACTCTGAAAGAGAAAACATAGAACATAGAATTTAATTTGTGAATGTGAAGCTGGTTGATGCATCGGTCAAAATTCAAACAGTAATTTCAACATTATAAAAATGAAAATTGGGAGAAAAACCACGGTGGCCAAAACTCCATCAAAGCTGCAGCTGTCTTTAATGACTGACACTATCGAAACAGAGATTATTAGTTGCATTTTCCATCTTTATACCACTTAAAACACCTTAAGGAGATATTCATGGTGAGAAACTGCTTTAAAAACTACTATTATTTTGTTGTAATTCATGTCTCTTGGCTTCTGTAATACTAAAAGAGGAAAATATTCAAATGTAGAAGATCTATTAAATTACACTGTTTTATTTTAGCATCCTTTTTAAAAACATTTTTATCTTTAAGTGTCTTTAAGGCTGTTTGAAATTAAATAATATTGCATTTTGCAGATAAATCATTAAGAGAAATCATTAAATGTCATTTTCTGAAAATATACCATTGACTATAAATAAATCACTATTCGTTAAATATTGTGTATTTTTTTTCAGTGCATTTAGAATGTAAGAATATTTGGATTAAAGTAATATAATATAAGTGACCACATGCATAATTGTTAATCAGAACTGTCAAATCAATTGAAAATTATTCAAATAGTATTTATAGTAAATAGCATCTGTTTGTCTGAACAAGTGATTTGCTCATTTTGAATTTGATGGAAATGTGGTATGAGTTTTAGCCGTTTCTACTCACTGTTAGCAGGTATATCTGAATGTGTACAACAGGGGTTTGAGAAAAGCTTTTACCACTGAATGATGCAAAAAGTCTCAGATCCAAAAGACTTCAGAAACCGTATGTATCAAATATGATACATTTGGCATTATAGGGTTAGATGAGAATAAATACATCCTACACTGGCAGCTAGCTTTGTAGCATGTATGAAAATAGAAGGGAATTAGCTTGAGATGTGTTTTCATGTTGTGGGAATTTACATTTCTGCTCACGTCTGTTTCCCACCGTGTTTTTCTCGAACTACTAGAAATAATTCCTGCATGTGGATTGTCTTTTGCCATCTATAACGTAACTGGTCCCCTCATTAAAAGCAAACGGGTTTCTCAGAAAACCGAGGAACTGCAGCTAAACATGCTGCATCTTTTCCTTTAGCGCTCAGCTAAGAGAAGAACTGATTGTTCTCTACCTCCTGGCAGCAGTGTTGTACGGTGTGTTGTTTGTGTTTCAGTGTGTAGTTTGTCGCCGTGTTGAGGGTTGCAGCTGCTTGTACTTAAAAGGAAATCAGTAGCTCTTAATTAGAGCATTACTCCAGCAATAAAGTTACCCTCTATACATAAAGATGTATTGATGGGGGACATATGTCCCCATATAGTCTACTAAATTAGTGTCTTTTTACATTTTTTCCTTCCTTATTTACTAACTCCATCTTATCTTTTTGAGTATTTATCCATATATCCTCTATGAACTGTTTCTCTGTACTGGTCTATCTGACTTTTTAAAAATGTCTTCCATCTTTCTTTACTCATTCCATCTTGTTCCTTTTCTATTGGTTGCTCTGTGTGTGTTTCCCATATGTTTGTGTTTCCCATATTTGTCTTACATTCGTTTTCAGTTCTTTTCATTGCATTTTTCTATCCTCCTTTCATTTCTTCCTCTATTTATAACTGTCCTATGTACCTCTATGTTTTCCTGTGCCCTGTTCTGTGTGTATTCGTGTTTAGGAGCGCTTGGGGGCTGTGACATCATGTATACGTGTGCGCTTGTTGACAGTTACAGGGCATTCCTGTGCGCGCATGAGGGGGCGTTTGCTGACAAGTCAAATTTCTGTTGTCGTGGGGTGGGGGGGGGGGGTGCTCTGACAGATTTAATCTTGCTTCTGGTGCTACATGAGACCCTTCAGGCTCAGTTCTCATCTTTTGCTCGGGCTAAAAATGGATCCCGTCTTACATCTGTCCTCTCACAGCCACTAGCTGCTGCATATTCAAAGCCAACATTCCACGACAAACACGGGGGGGTTTGGCCCTCCCTCCGCGCTGTTTACAATCTAACACGCCGCCAGGCAGTTTGCCATGACCACATACCGGAGCACGCCTGACTCACTCTGCTGCTGTCATTACTATAAACCTCACCAGCGTAACACGCTGTCACTAATTAACCTGAAGCCAGTTGGCAGATTCATTCCAAAAAGGTTCATTTTGGTGTTGTACTTTTGAAGAAAAACCTGCAATTAAAGATAAATGATTAAAAAAAAGATTATCTTGATCTGTTCTTTTTTATTTATTCATTCATTTTTACTTTACTAGTGGTACACTCACTATAATAAATGTTAAAATATGAGTAAAAACAGTCCAACAGACAAGAGAAAAGATGCTTTAATGCTATATTCATCTTCATTTTTGGTGGTATTGAAACTCTTTTCAATGAGTTATGGTTTTGTTGTTTGAAGTCTGAAAAACTGTTGCTAATTTCTTCCTTTTAGCTTCTACTTTCAGATTAATTTCAACTTCTTACCATACTTGGAAATATTTCTTAACTCATTAACTGCCAGCCATTTTCAGAACAGAGAGTCCCATACTGCCAGAGTTTTTTTGAGCATTTTGACTGATTTTTCAAGAGCCACAGAATAGTTTGTGCTATGACTATGTAAACACCGAACACACCAAAAGAAAGAGTAGACTCTCTTCTTTCATCAGGAAAAAAAACGTGTTTCTACCTTATTCCGTTCTTCCTCGACTTGCGTCTCACCGGCGACATGTTCTCTCATAGCGAACCGTTCCCTTTTTCTTATTTGCCTACAGTCTATGCTCATCTCCCATCAAAAGTGGCACTGCCCCCTAGAGGGTCAATTTGTTACTACATACTCTGTCTAGAAGCCTGATATTTACGGACAAGCTTTAGCAGATCGTCCCCCAGCCACTCTCGTTGAAAAACATAAAAGACGTCTATAGACGTCTTTGGCAGTCAACGGTTGTATTTGAATTGACGTCTATAGACGTCTTTGGCAACCAATGAGTTAAGTGCTCCTTTAATTTAAAGACACTTACCAATGTCACATAGTCACAATGGGAATGACGTACCTCTAAAAACAAGGATTGAACGGCTAAAGCTGGAGGACATTATTGTTCTCCAACATCGAGCAGGAGTTTGACGACTGGGTTGTGTGTTTTCCGCAGTGCCTCCCCAGTTCCTGAACTACCCGACCAGCACCTACGCCTACGAGTCCACCGACATCGAGCTGGAGTGCTCGGTGACGGGAAACCCGCTGCCCACCGTCCGCTGGATGAAGAACGGAGAGCAGGTCATCCCCAGTGACTACTTTCAAATAGTGGTGAGTCATAACGAAACTCAGATCCGCATTCGTCTGGAGCTGGAGGTGTTGGCACTCCCTAAAGTCACCCTCTTTTAACTCAAATTAAGCTCACATGTACCATTTTTATGACAGCTTTTCACGCTGTTGGCTATGCCTTATCTGCCCTCTAGAGATCATCTTTAATAAGTTTAAACAGGTTTACGATCAAAGAATTCAAAAAGAATTAACTTGGATGACTAACACTGATTTAAAAATGGCCCCAACAAGAGGATAAGAGTTTTTAGGGTTTGTGTGCTTATAAGAGTTATGCTCATAAAAGTGTTTACCCCTGTGATAACATCTGCATGTGTTAGCAGAAAAGCATAAATAGCAGGAGACCAGTTTGGGTCAAATAGTGTGAATCATTTATAAAGAAGTGTTATGAGCTTGAGAAAGCTTTTATGAAATTAATTTATTAAGGAGAGGAGCAAATGTGTTCAAAATGACCCGTCTGAAACCTAACTAAAGTCATATTCTGGGATTCACTAATGATCTTTAATCCCATTTGACATAGAGAATTTATGCTTTTGCTCTCATTTATAGTTTTTTATGATATTTCCTGTTTGTGTAATGACTGAAGGTAGAATTTGCTGGCAGCTTTGAATTTGACGATGGTATGTTTGCCTTTTTGTTTCATTACAGGATGGCAGCAACCTGCAGATTTTGGGTTTGGTGAAGTCAGATGAGGGATTTTATCAGTGTGTTGCTGAGAACTCTGCTGGAAGCTCACAGGCCATGGCTCAGCTTTTGCTCAGAGAACCAGGTAAGCACACTCTCCTGTCCATACACACACAAACGCAAACACACACACACACACACACACAGTAAATGCTAAATTCAGGCAGTTTGTTTTTGTCCCACAGTAAGAACAGCTTGATGTGAAAGAACTAATAGATAACAAATAGCTAACCGAGTTGTAAAGTTAAGAAATGTCCAGACTTTTTAGATATCGACATTTAGTAAGAAGTGATTATTTTACAAAATAAAAAGTAAAAAAGAAAGAGACAGCATTGTACAAAAAGCAATTTACCAAGATTGATTAACCCAAAACAAAAACAGAAGTACATGAAGAATAAAGCAATTAAGAGCTAAACCATTAGTACTTATTTCTTTTTACGATGTTATTAGTAAGGTTGCATGGTTGTGTGGTGATTAGAATTTTGGTTTAAGGCTGTATCACTTAATAATTTAACTTTTTACTATTTTGATTATTTTATATATCCCTATCTGGAGTTTGGGATGATTCCCTTTCATGATGACAAAAAAAAAGGCTTTGGTCTTATCTGTCCAATGGACTTTTTCTTATGACTTTATGTTATTTTAGACTGAACATACTTCAAACAGTTAATTACCCCCCAAATGAGCCACATTTCTTAAGCCTTTTACAACCATTGTATGAACTCTAACATTAAATAAGCCAACTGAATTCTATAGAATTTGAAATATGGATTTTTTCTTCTGTTTTGCTGTTTCTGTGACCCTTCTACTGTGAGTTAACAGCATTTAGCATATTCTCATTACTAAAACTCCTGGACATGAGTGGGGCATTGTTATAAATCGAGTGTATTACTGCTGGGAAACATCTAAAACCTGTAGTGACTGAAGTTTGACATGTGACCGAGTTAAATTCAACTGATATTGAAAAGGAGATCTTTAGATCTTGATTCACAAGTACTAGTTTTGATTTTGTTGCCTCAGGACTGTATTAGTTGACACAAAAAATACATTATATTGGTTTTTGACATAACTATAGCAGTCTTAATGTATGGAATGATGAGTTATATTTTGTTAGACATTTCTAAAAGCCTATTGTTGGTTGTAAAATGGCTGAAGAATTTGTGATTGTGGTGTTTTCTTGCTTCCTTACTCCTGAGATTGCTATCTGTCTCAATTTATATCCACTCACAAACAATCTTCTTCACTGTCGAATGAGAGACTTCATTTTGTTTTTGTGAATGGCCTCATATCTTGAAAAATCTCTGCCAATGTGTTGCCTCCTTTTATAGAGGTGGTCACACTTGCCAATGATAAAATAATCGAGCATTTCGGCTTCTTACACTCTTTATTTCCATATAAGCACATCACTTTCCCTTTTTGATGCTGATTTTGTTAAATAGAATCTGAGCAAGTGTTATTTGTTACATTATGTGATGTGGTATTTATGTCCTCTATGGAGAGGATGGACTTAATCCACACTTTGAAGGGAATGAAAAATTTAGGCAATTAGAATTTGTAATAATTTTAACAAAGTTATAGGTTTTTTAAAGTCATAATGACTTTATAAGGAATTATTGTTATGATTTTTTTTTTCAAAATGTCAAGCCTGTACCTGCAGTATTTGAAAGAGTTATTTTTTTTCACCTTATTGGAGAGGGTTATGTTTACAGGAGTGTAAACTCAGCCTAAGTTTTCTGAATAGGATTAATTTTTTTAATAATTGAACAGAAAAAAAAAATTGGGGGGGCTTTCGCTACCAGTATCAGAGTTTGAACTTATAAAACCGCATGAAATCAGCAAACAAATCACATCACACAGGTTGATTTACACACTTGGGCTTACACATGGATTTCCAATTATGTGTTCCTCGTGGTAATTGCTTTTGTTCATTTCAAGGAAAGTTGGGTGATCTGCCAGGAGTTGGTCGTGTTTGCAGTCACAGCCCAGAGAACACTAGATAACTACTTGTAATGACATTTTTCATTGTGTTCTATTTTAAATGTGTAGGGGTTAAAATGCAATTCATGTGGGATGACAGCTGATACAGCCACCTCCCACACACACACACACACATACACACACACACACACACATATACACACACTAAGAGGAACGATGTGCACAACTCAGCCACTCTGCAAAAAAAACTGAGTCAGCACAATGGAATCACTCTGCATTTAAATAGACCCATAGTTATGCCTCTGTGTGGGTGTGTGTATGTGGATGAAAATGAAAAAGGAACTGAGAAAATGAATGCGGCTGTATCAGCACAGTGAGTAAAGGTGCCTTCCATCTTGGATTCTGGAGAATCCCGTTAAACTTAGATGATCTGTTTGCCAAAAAAGCTGAGCATAAGACGAAATAACTGTATCAGAGGTGTGTAAACAACTGATACAGATTCATCCTCACGGTTGGTTTAATCAATCTAAAGCTGAAGTCATGTGATGGCACGGTAACAAAATGTTTTGTTTTGTGTTACCACCATATTTGAAGCTCAAAGTCAAAAAGAAGCTAACAGTTTTGTTTGCAGCAGTCATTCCTTTAGTAGATGACTGCTTTTGCTAGCTTTGTCTGTATTTACAGTATTGGTCAAAGTTTAACCCTTATATTATGTTAGGGAAAAATTACATTGATTATTGTGTTGAGTCATTTTGACCCGTACTGTGTAAATGAATGCAAAACAGTCACAAAAACAGGTTAAACCAATAAAGAATTATGTAATATTGAATAAACCTTTAGAAAAGTGACATGCAACACATTTTTAATTCCAACACTTTCTTTAAGTGTCTCCAGATATTATATGTTTGCTTTAAAACTGGCAGAAAAAGAAAATGGTTGAGCTGTGAAGAAGCTGGTGCAAAAAAAAGCGAATTATTTACTGTAGCTAACCAGTATTCTATCAAAACTATTGCTTTAGACAAGCCTCTAACTAAACAAATCTGAGCCAAACAAGTGAGATCAAGTCATTGAATAATTTCCAATCATATTCAAGAATTACCAAGGTATACAACAACATAGTATATAGATATATACCTGTTAATATGCTATAGTGAATCAATAAAAAAATGCAATACAAACAAAATACCTATGCGGAATCTGCTTGAAAATGTGCTCAAATGATGTGCTCCTTGGGTGTCCCGTGGTCATTCTGTCTCTCCTCTTCCATTCAGTCTTTGTCTGGGGCTTAATCACTGTTCAGTGTGCGTCCCTCTCCCCTGAGCCAGCAGCACAGATGGCGACACATACAGAGACATTAAGAGGGTCAGATGGTTGGTGTTATCGCTTGGTTACGATCGCCACAGGAACCCCGCATCCCAGCAGGCTCGCAGCGGCCAATCAGACGTTCCCATGAGAAATCACCGTGGGTGTGTGTCTGCGTGTGTGTGTGTGTGTGTGTGTGTGAGTGTTTGTGTGAGTGCGTGATACTGTCAGCATACCACCTTGTTACCCTTGAGGATGCCAGTCCTCTTGATCCATGGATTGACTCTTTACAGGCACACAGGCTGACACACACACACACACACACACACACACACACACAAACACACATGCATGCACACACATACACAAGCTCAGTTAACAGGATAGATTTTTTGGTCTCCCTAGTACTTAAAATACCATGGATATGTTTTTGTAGTTGACCTAGTAATTAAGTGTTTACCCATGTTCGTCTAAGTTGTTGTTGTTTAAATTCTTATTATTTTTGTTATATCAGGGTTCTATCAGGGTTCTATCAGGGTGTATAGGGTTAGGGTTAGGTTTAGGTCTGCTTACGTATTGTTTTCTTATAGAAAACAAGACATTTTCTCCATAGTACTTAAAATACCATGGATATGTTTTTGTAGTTGACTTAGTAATTAGGTGTTTACCCATGTTCGTCCAAGTTGTTGTCGTTTATTATTTTCGTTATATCAGGGTTCTATCAGGGTGTTTAGGGTTAGGTTTATGGCTTCTTATGTATTGTTTTCTTCTAGAAAACAGCACATTTTCTTCTAGAAAGCAGGAAATCATGGAGGAAAATGGAGAAATGAGTTTGAATCCGATCTCAGTTATTGTTGAAGGTTTAAGGGCAAATGGCTTTGCCGTCATTTTGATTCTAGCTGTGAATTCTCTGGCGACTTTTGTGCCATCCAAAAGGGAGAAGAGATGACCTTACTTTGTTGACACTAGATCAGTCAGCCGTGAGCGATGTTCAGCGGCCTTACGCGGCTATCCTGAGACAGCAGACCTGAGTCTGGAGCTGGACTGGGTTCTCGGGGCCTTCACGGTGTCTAGCCGGTGTCAAAAATAGAAAGAATACCCCCCAAAATGAGTAGTGTGTCACCTGAGGGTTGGAGTTGTGTTTTGTCTAGTCGAACAACCAGAGGTAACCATCTAAAAAAAAAGTCAGTTAGCTAAAATATTGATTTTCTCCTTTTGGTTTTGTTTTGGAGGAAAAGGATAACTGTTGCGGTGAGTTATGCTTTTGCAGGGCTTAAAGCAAACATTAAGGACATGAAAACTAACACTACAAGGGGGAAAAAAACAAAGAAAAACTTCTGTCTTTGTGTAGCTTCATTGTGCTTTATATCTCAACCCTTTCATCTTATCCCTCAGTTGAACTCAAGAGGCTGTTCTCATTCTTTCCATTCTCTTCCGTCTTCTCAAAAAAATCTCTCCTCATCTTGTGGGTTTACAAGTTTGATTCATGGAGGCTGGGCATGATATTGCAACTTTCCGCCAATCGTATGCCTCAAGTCTTTCTAAGCATGGAGAAGCTGAATTCTTGGTTAAACCTTACTCCATTTCTCCATTCTTTTGTTCCTAGAAACATTTGTTCAGTGTCTTTTATACATCACCATATGCAGTTGATAGAAATAAAGCAAAGAAATGTCAGAACTGATATGGAACAAAGACGGAAAAACTGATCTTCATGACTTAATTCTGAAAGAAATATCCTCAATTCTCAATGTGGTCCTATTGGCTCCATCAAGTTGCTCCTGCTGGACCGATGAGTATCAGTGCCTCCAAGTCCGACACCACGGTCTCTCACCGGAAAAGGGTAGAGTGCCTTCTCCGGGTCAAGGGGTACGTCCTTCCCCAAGTGGAGGAGTTTAAGTATCTCGGGGTCTTGTTCGCGAATGGGGGTAGGGAGCGTGAGATCGATAGGCGGATCGGTGCGGTGTCTGCAGTAATGCGGGCGCTGTACCGGTCTGTCGTGATGAAGAGAGAGCTGAGCCTAAAAGCGAAGCTCTCAATTTATCGGTCGATCTACGTTCCCACCCTTGTCTATGGCCACGAACTTTGGGTAGTGACCGAAAGAACGAGATCCGGGATACAAGCGGCCGAAATGAATTTCCTCCGCAGGGTGGCTGGGCTCTCCCTTAGAGATAGGGTGAGAAGCTCGGCCACGCTGGAGGGACTATGTGTCCCGGTTAGGGTTGTCACGATACTAAAATGTTCAACTCGATACCGATACTCAGGAAAATACTCGATACTCAATACCATTTTCGATACCACAAGGATAAAAACAATATCCCCAAAATTTAACTGAATTTTGACAGGTTAGTGTCTTTCATTTCAAACCGACCTGTTACTAATGTTATTGTGACTGGTGGCCCACATTAATAACCCTAATCCTAACCCTAACCCTGACCCTACAGTCTTCATAATTGTGAGAAATAAATATTTTTCAGGTAAACTTGTTTGGACTTATTGTACAAACCTATTTAACATTACACTATTTTAACATAATATTATGGATAGAGTTTAATTAAGTGTTCGAAAGATTAATTTAACTATTTTTAAATTAATGTCTATATTTCCATGAGGCATTACCATTTTCTTGCCTGGGATCTCCCTATTGGTGACTTGGAAGTGGGTGGCGTTAGATACAGTATGTACCTGATTAATGGTAGCACGTTATTATTAGCCATTAGCCGAAGCTAGCAGTTCAAGGCTAACGTCTTGTTAATGGTATCGATACTTTTGAAAATGAGTATCGTATCCGGATGCAACATTTTAGTATCTATACTTTTTTGAGTATCGATACTTTTGACAACCCTAGTCTCGGTTGGCCTGGGAACGCCTCGGGATCCCCCCGGAGGAGCTGGCGGAATTGGAAGGGTAGAGGGAAGTCTGGGTTTCCCTGGTTCAGCTGCTGCCCCCATGACCCGACCCCGGATTAGCGTTGAAAAATGGATGGATAGATGGATGGATTCAATATAGTTTTGGTAGTGAGGCTGAAATGGTTTCCAAAGTCTCATTAAGTGCTGTAAGCGCTGATAAGTGAGCCAACCAATGGTCCATGTGTGAGATTTCTTTAGTCTTTCTTGACATATCACTGGTACGGCGGATTGAAATCTGGACCTCGGAATTCCCATCCCTTCCCAGGAGTGCTAATGCAGTTTCAAAAGAGTAAACTTCAAGTTAATCTATATAAGCGTCCCACATAGTTTTCAGACAACCCCCAATGACCCTTTCACAGACCCTAGCGACTGAACTAGCCACTCTTTCTAGTGGTATCAGAGACCTTTGGAGACGGACATGAAAGAAGGTATTACTCTTAATCTTCTCCATGAGTACGGGGTGTAGCAGGGGGGGGGCTCTTCCCCTTCTCAAAGGCAGGTGACCCGGTCCGTGCACAAAATTAGCTTCCAGCTGCAGGCGGAGCAGGGGATGTTCGGCTCTCATATCCGTCACGCAAATGAGTCGCTCAGGCGTGAAGCCACCGTTGGCTGTTACGCCACCGGCTGACAGGAGAGCATGATATTTAAAAAGTGAAAAGGAAATGAGGAAGGAAGTTACTTTGCCAGAGTTTAGAGTGTGACTCATGCTAATCTTTTATGTTTTATTTAGCCAATCCCGAGCCAGAATTAGTAAGAGTGGTGGAATTGTAAAGTCATAACAAAAAATAAACCAATTTAAAATGAAAAGCCAATTTCTAGTTGTTAACATGTTCATTGTGGTTTCGCTAACTTTTTTTTTTTTGTTGCTTCATAAAAATGTTCAGTCATTTTGCCAAATTATGTAAATTAGGTCATCACATTGTTTAGTAAAGCCAACAGAATTTCAGGACATTAAATGGCCTAAGCTCTCTCTCCCAAACACAAAGATCACAAGTCATATCCCACATATCTATAATAGGGAAAAGCTAATATAAATATATTTCTATTTATTTGAAAAGATATGTACCTGTTTTGTTGTTTTTTAAAGTTATATTTCAGCTAAATTAAAGCCTTTGTTTATTGAACTGGCTGTATTTCTTATTATTGTGGTTTAACCGGTCTTCCAGCTCTATTGAATTTAGGGAAACAAGTAATTTGTTATCAGCATATCAAGGAAACATGCTGAATTTTAGTAGCTCTTGCTGTGCACGACAGCCATCCCATCACAAATGAGTTATCTCAACACTCTCTCTCTGTTTTGCCTGTACTTAGTTTCTTCTACGGTGGGCCATTAGTTGGTTATCTCATTATGTAAGTTAAGAAAAATTAAAAGTCATTTTAAGAAAGAAGATTGCCAATTTATACAACTTTTTTGCCACCATCTCTGTAGCACAAAAACACACTAAAGAGGAAGGTATTAATTTATACAGAAGAGACAGAATAAGATCCAATTCTAAGATGCATATTAATGCGGATATCAACAATTTTGCATGGATGCAGGGATAGAAAAAACTTCTAAACCAAAGTTAGATGATAGCAAATGACAATTAGCAAATTTTTCATTTCTCTGTATAATGCAGGTATATCTGTACTACATGCAACAACAACAGAACACAAAAGATTAAAGAAGCAGGAGAAAAATATGGATACATTTCTCTGTTAGCGTTGCTTTGATATTTTTAGTTTGAAAAAGTGAGGCCAGATAATACTTCTAAGTCGTTAAAAAGCTTGAAAATGTTAATCTTCACTGTGTAAAGTTTCCATCATACAACTGTTACTAAAATAAAATGAGCAGCCATCAAATTTGTCCTGACCAAATATATGTTGACCCCATGGCAAAACTAATTCTTCAAATGTTAACATATCATTTTTACCTTTTTACTCTACTCTGCAAATCTCTTGCAGACTTAAAAAGAAACAAATCCAGACTGCCCCATATATATATATATATATATATGTATATGTATATGTATATGTGAGTGTGTGTATGTGTGTGTATGCACATATATATGCAAATACATGTCAAATGTCTTTATGCCACAGTTTTCATCTCATATTTGATGTGCCGGTAAATCTCTTATCAGTATACAAGTAAAAAAGATAAGGAGAATTGTCTTCTCTGTTTTACAATCATTCCTTCTAGCTGTTTTCTATAAATCCTTTTGTAGGTCTGATCTGAATTGGGATTCAGGCTTTAATCCTCTTTCATTCACATTCTCCTCCTCTCTATGAGATGGCTTTCTTCCCTCTTAAGTATTTCTTTTTTCTTTTCCATCTGTCCATTCAGCTTCCTTCTCCCTCAGAATCTTGTGTTAGACAGCTGGATTCCTCTGTGACCTCTTCTTTTATTCTTTAATCGATCCACATCTTCCTTGTACATTTTTTGGCTCAGGATACTCTTCCTGCAGACAGAAAAATAACCACATCAGTTAAAATTCAGAATAAATATACAACATTGTTGGTCTGACACTAATCTTTACTTTGACTCTGATTTATTTTATCACATCTCATATTCAGAAGGTTACCCCAGGTGCATGTTTTGGGTATGTGTGATTATTCTACCCTTTTTTTTCTTTTTTTTCTCTTTTTTCTTTCTTTTTTTTCTCATTTTTTTCTTTTTTTCTTTTTTTTTTTTCTTTTTTTCTTTTTTTTTTTTTTTTTTTTTTTTCTCTTTTTTCTTTTTTTTTTCTTCTTTTTTTCTTCTTTTTTTCTCTTTTTTCCCTTTATTCTACCCTTTTTTAATAACGGCAATGTGTGCTCCTGCCGTTTTGGATGCAAAACACGTCTTCACGGCAGTCTAACATCTTCTTTGTTTCTTTAAGATTAGCTGTTAAACACAGAAATCTTTGACAGGCAGCTAACGTTAATCCTATTTATATCTGTAAACTGTTTGTTTGAAACTTTAATTAACAGACAAATGTCAAAAGAGTTAAAGAACAGCGTCTTCACCGATTATGATTTGTTGTTTTTTGAAAATGTAAGACATGTTTAAGGGTAAAGATTTGGAAGGTTGCGTTTTTTTACCATGGCATTACATCAACGTGCCCTTTAACTCCCTCTTTGCAAGAGAAGTCTGCGTCTACTCCTGCTGAATAAAAGATTTCAGCATCTCAACTGTCATGGATGTGAGCTTTTGCCAAGATATTCTGGCAGCGTTTTATTGCCAACGCACTTTTCATCAAAGAGCTTTAATGGATGCCCCACACACAGAAACAAATACGTAAAACATAACTATTTCAAAACATGTGATAGAGTAAAACTAAGATTTGATTCAGTCAGTCATGAGAAGAAACCAGAAGTCAAATTGGGATTTCCACACAATACCAAATTAACGAATCTTTAGTTTTTTCTTCAAAACCCTAATTTAAAGATACCAGTCTAATATCAGGCAGAAGGCTGTTGCAATATGAAAAGATTATTGCTCCGGCATCTTATTTCTCTTGACATTCAAGACCTCACCAACACAAAGTTATATAAAGCCTCACGTGGTCTTTTGAAGAGCAGCAGCAGCTCTTAAAACGATGTCTCCAATCTTAACTGAAGGGTTTGAAGTAAGACGAGGACAGGTCTAACGTGGTCATGTTTAGATAATGAGCTGTTGCGTTTTGAGTCATCCGCAGTCCTCGAAAACCTTTTCCGAGACGTGTTTCTTTTTAAGGCATCCAACCTGGAGGTCACAAAGGCCTTGATAAGTAGCACAGTGTCTTTGACTGAGGCAAAAAAGAAAAAAAGTCTGATTTTCACGATGTTTCAAAGGTAAAAACCAAAAAGCAAATGCGCCATTCTCGTCACACCATGACTTTTAAAAATAACAGTGGACCTGGCAACCCGTGGGACCCCAAAGTAGTTTATCACAATTTACTGTAAATATGTCCAATAACAGGAAGTAAAGCTACTTTTTTGGTCAAAATATTTAAAAAGTTGACATAAAAACACAAACAAAAATGTCAGATTTGAAATGACAACTCCTTTAACGTGGATTTAACAAAGAGAAGATTTGAAATATTCCAGAACATAACAGTTTACTGTTGTGTAATATTTACCTAGCTCCATTTTTGTAGATTTTTAGTCATTCGTTCAAAAATGAATGACTTCTGGCAGTCTAAAAACTACCATTGTATTAAGCTGCATTAGTTGGAAGATTTTTAAGCATTCACTAACATTCCGATTTCAGAAATACTTTAATACTTTAATAATCCCAAAGAGAAATTATTTAATTATTAATTATTTAGAGGCAGTGTATTATAGTTCCCTTGAGTACTTTGCATTTCAAGCTGTTTTCTGGGCCCCCTGTTGTATATTTGGTGTACATGTATGGAGATATATACACTTTATGTGTAAGAAACATGTTTAAAACAGATCAAATGAAAGATCTCAGTGTAATTTTATTTATCATGTAGTACTACCTGAGTTGTGCCTGGATTGAAACCCACTTTCAAAGCAGTTTCCATCCTTGGCGTTCCTTAAACTTTCTGAGTGTGATTTCAGTATTATGTCCTGAACTGTAGTTGTTGAAAGTTATATGCTATCTTGAATTTAGCAATGTTTTTTATTAAAAACATTGTTTCATTATTTTCTTCCAATTATGTGAGCCCACACACATTTTTGCTTTTTGTGGATGCTCCTTTACTCAATAGAAGAATCTTTTGAAACTACTATTAGCAGTAAACTTTGGATTTTTTTATCTTTCCTGGCTGATCAACCAACTTTTAAATGTGTTTCCATCCATTATAATTCATTTTGGCCTTTCTTGTTAAGATTTATGCTAATAAAGATTGAAACAAATCAAAGAACAATATATTTTGGTTTTTTAGCCAATATTTTTTGGTTCGGTTTAGACAAAAATGGCCTTAATCTGAGGAGGTTATAAAGGCAATAAGTCACCTGTAGAATGTCTGAACATTCATTTTGTTTTATTTTGTAAATACAGTCTGCTTTTTGTGAATCAAATACTAATTGTGAATTTACCCGTTTGCACACTTTATCAAGTTAAAGGCTTAAAATGAATCAACAGATGTTTTTTTTTCACGTTCTCGATAGAATTTCTCAGAATGATTCTTTCCATAAACATGTTATTCCTGTATTCCTTCCATCTTTTTTGGCAGGCCCTTTAGTTCATTTTGTTTTATTTCATATGAACAAGCAGTCCTCCCTGTTCAGGGTTATAATTGGGTTTGTTCTAATTGTTTCCTTTGTTGCTTTATAATCTCAAGCCTCCCAGCATTCCTTTCTTAATTGTGTTTAGCTTGTTCCTTTGAGTTACTCCGTCTTTTCCATTCAATTTGCAGCGCGGTGTCTCTTTAGTGAATACGTTTAATTTTTCATTATATCTTACGGAATGTTGGATTTTTTCTTGATCTTTTGTAATTGTTTAATCGCCATTTTCTCTTTATTACATAACCAAACACGCTTCTTCTTTCCCTCCTTTCTTATCCCCCCCCTTTTATTTTTTTGCTTAACTGTCTCATGTTTGTCTTGGTTTAATTTGATTTCATCCTATGAGTTTATTTATTTAGTTTTTTGATTAGTTTTACAAGTAAAATATGTTAAAATATGTTAGATATTAAGTATCATAGTTTAGGATAAGAAAATGGACCTTGAGTAAAATTTCAGCCATTCCATAAATCAATATATAGATATTCAATCTCTTAAAAACAGTTTAGAATATCTGCACTCCTACGTTTGCATTTAGAATATTATTCAGAATATGTTCAGCCTCTTATGGGATGAGTAGGGGTTTAGGGTTGAAGGGTTACGAGGTAGGTAATGTTTTGTTGACATTTTTGGTCAAAGTTAGTCCTAGCATAGCAGAATTCTTAATGTGGCATATAATTATTTCAAATAATCTGATCTTGTCCTACCAGAAACTGTAAATAACCAGCTGTAAAGGCTGGTTATTGTGGGGAAACCAGTTTCAAAAGGACAGAGACTGTGACCAATGTCTATTTCTCTGTATCGGAATTGCTAATTATTATTATTTTCCATGGATCAAAATCAGTTTTTAATCCATGGAATCAAAAGTTGTTCTCTTTTTTTTCTATTTTTTGGTAAATTCAGATGTTGCTCCTTGTATGAATGCAGAAATAAGTCTGTAAAATATGTTTTAATGCACCATATTTGAATTGATCTTCTTCAACTAACAGTGATTTTGCTTCTTTTGCATGACACACCAACTCATAACTGTTTTTATGCCGCCATGAAATTCCCGTTTGCACAATTTTAGGAGTCGCATTCACAATTTCTTCGAAATTGAGTCCGAAGCAAATAATAAAGATAGATGTAAAGATTAATTTTTTAATGCTATTCATTTTATTTGACAGTACATGCATATATTCTGCATATAATGGGACTGAACCAGAAAAAAAAAAAACTTTCGTACTCTCTTATATTTAAGAGTAGTATTTCATCCCAGACAATTTTCCCCCCTTTCAACAATCATGACCATCAAGTAATAGCTACAAGATATAGAAAATGGAAAGCGATGACAGTTAATATCCAGACTGCTGGGGGAGAGAACGAGAGGGGGTGAAGAGATGATCGGGACTTCTGAGGAGAAACAGGGAGAGAATGAAAAGAATTGGTATTAAAAAAGAAAAAGAGAAAAAAAGTCAATCAGATATGTGATACTGGGGATTTAGAAGATATAGTGGAGAGGTAGGAAAAGAGGCAAAAATACAAGGTAAAAGTAAGCTAAAGGTAAGATGTATTAGGGAAATATTTGGGATGGATGGAGAGAGAAAATGGAAAAATAAAAGAGAGGAAAAGAATAGAGGGAAATGTCCTAAAAACAGGGCTTTTAGGAGTAAAATTCAATCAACCCACACAAGTCTATTGATGTCGGATGAAAAAAAAATCACAAAGATATGGATAGCAGGAGAAGGGGAAAAAGAAGAAGAGAGTAAGAGATGGGGGGGGGTCAAGAGAAGGGCAGAGCAAGGGAGGGAGAGGTGGAGGGAGAGAGCGGAGGAAGTGTGTCAGCCATGACAGATTTGTATTCCACAGTG
>CAJRST010003335.1:2187795-2201663 GCA_907169785.1 Menidia menidia | reverse complement strand
ATCTATCTATCTATCTATCTATCTATCTATCTATCTATCTATCTATCTATCTATCTATCTATCTATATATCTATCTATCTATCTATCTATCTATCTGTAAATATATATATATGTGTGTGTGTGTGTGTGTGTGTGTGTACACAGTATATATAAACGAAAAGAGGGATGATGCATAGTATATATCATATATATATATCATCATATATCATATATATCATATATCATATAGTAAAAATCACTGTAAAGTGAGTCTTTAATGATATTATCAGTTCTCAACAGTATTGCAAATGGCCACTTACTTACCTACTTTACCTTACCTTTGAGATTCCATTTGCAAGAATATTTTTTGTTATTGATTTGAACCCAAATATCTTACTATAAATCTCCATCTAAATTAACTGAACTCTCAGTGTGTGTAGTTAATGCTGCAACTGAGAAATGCTAATCGTTAAAGCTGGGTTTGCCCGTACTGTGATCCAGCGATTAGTGCAGAGTGAAGGTGTTGTAATCTGAGGATTATCTCTGGGCTCTGAATGATCACACAGATTGAATCTGATTACTGTTCTGATTAGCGGTCCTGTTAACAAAAGGAGTGACGGCACTTTTTTTTTTAGAGACAGTGGATTTGAGTTCTGTTTTCAGCTAATGACGATGATATCGTGTTTTCCTGCGCCAGGGAGAGGTCCGTGAACGTGTCGGAGCCGGAGTCTTTGGAGCTGACCGTGTCCAACCTGAGGCCGGAGGAGAGCTACAGCTTCAGGGTGGTGGCTTACAACGACATGGGGCCGGGGGAGAGCACCCCCCCCCTCAGGATCGCCACCAAACCTGATCGTAAGACATAAAAAAAAACACACAAATTCATACCCTACGCGTATATAGATACACCCATGCAATTCAACGCTCAATTCACATAGGAAAACAAATCACAAACATGATTTTTTTCTGCAAAAACTAGGTTTTTTTTACAGCTAATTAGATGAAATGAAGAGAAAATGTTGCATTCATCTCCTACTGTCAGAGTTCGGTGCGTTTACTGTTCACCTGAAATTGTCATGACCTCAGTTTCAGACTTCTTTATCTTATTATGTCACGATACTTGAAATGAAAAATGGACTATTTTCACATGACAGTATGTCAAGGAGATATGACCCGATCTGCATCCATGCAGATATCATTATTTATTCTTTACGTCTTTGTTTCTGGTAGCCAGTTTTTTAATCATGAAACTATAATCTGCGACAGATCAGAGATAAACTTGTCACCTTAGAATAATTTGATCTGGAAAACAATAAAAAATCTTTCTTTTCAAGATCAAATTCTTCTAATCTGAGGAATGAATGATGTGAAGGGACGGAAATATTTCTGTAAATAGCAGGCGAAAATAACAAAAATCATTTTTTATTCGGTGCCTTAACCGTTTTTTTTTTCATGTAGAATTTAAATATGCAGATTCATGATTTGCATTTCTTATTCACAGGCATGCATGTGCAAGATTTAAAACATCGTGCAACTATGTGGCAGGGACACCGAAGTGTCGAGCCAGAAAAAAACAACGTGATTCGGAATCTGTTGCTTCATTAATTTTCAATCTGTCTCTGACAGGGCTGGGTCCTCCAGCTCAGCCCTGTTTCCTCGAGATTACATTCTCTTACAAGTAAATTGTTTTCCCAATTATGTTTCGCCGCCACGTAATCACCAGCTGGATTAAATTCATAGGGAACGTATTCGTGTTTGGCCGTCGACGAATCGAGCTTCGCGCTTTTTTTTTTTCACAGTCTCAGATTTGCAATTTTGAGGGGTTGTGGTGGACTGAAACAAACACAGGCGTCAACAAACAAACAAAACAAGAAAACTTCTGTCAAGCATACACCCCAATAACCCCTCCATGTATGCATAAATGCTACACTTGTGCAGTAGCAAGCAGGTTTTTAAACCTCCCACCCAATGCTTAATGTTTGTTGGCACAAGGTGAAATCTAAATATATAAAAAGAAAAAAATCTGCAATGAAAATCTGAAAACAGATTAACAAGGCCACCAGATACATCGTTTTTTACCAAAAACCTCAAATAACAATTACTGTTTTTGTAAAGAAAACGGAAAACTGGCACAATGTAGAATGTAAGCATGAAAAATCTGACAAATATAAGATGAGAAATAATAATAAACTCCACGTCTTGAACTATATGTTGACAAAAAGATTAATAAGGCCACCAGATACATCGATTTTACCGAAAACCTCAAATGACAATTACTGTTTTTGTAAAGAAAACAGAAAACTGTGGCACATCACAATGTCGAATGTAAGCATGAAAAATATTACAAATCTTAGCTCAGAAATAATGATAAACTCCATGTCTTGAACTATATGTTGCCAAAAAGTTAATGTTCTTTTGCATTGGTGTAGACAAAAGGTAAATCCATATTTCTCCTGAAGCATATAGCTTGTAGTTTTTTTATTCTTTTGACCTTGTTTAGGGATCCTGTTTAAATCAGAAAAGAACCTAATTGTTGGCAGAAAATCTCTGTTTTGTTCTAAAATAGTGGGAACAGCCCTTTTTAAACTGAATATGAATAAGAAAAGAGTCACTGTATTATTATTTTTTTTGCTTTAGCCAGATCAGAACCACCGACTTCAAAAGCAAAAAAAACAACAATTTACAAATGAATTACAAATTTTTGTTTCATTTAACCAAAAATAATGCATGGACAGAATAACAATCATGAGTGTTTGGCATAGAGGGAAATGTTCGTAACAATAGATTTTTCTGTACCAGTGAGTGAGTTACTGACTGTTTTTTTTTGTGTGTTTCTATAGTCCAGGTCCCCAGCCGGGTGGAGTCTGTCCGATCTGTGGCGCTGTCCCCGACGTCCATCCAGGTGAGCTGGGACCCCCCCGGCCTCCCTAACGGCCCCGTGCTGGGCTACAGGCTGCTGTGGACAGAGAGCCCGTCCGGCAAGGAGCAGGTCAGCTCACTCACACCAACACCGTCCTTCACAAGCCCAAGTATCGAGATGAGCAAAATTCTGACCGTTCCCCTGTGTCTGCATCCAGAGCGTGGAGGTGACTGGACTCAATTACAAGATGGACGGACTCAACAAGTTCACGGAGTATAAGGTTCGGGTTTTGGCAATCAACCGCTACGGACCAGGAACCGCGTCCGAGACCATCAGCGTCACCACCCTGTCCGATAGTAAGTCTGACTTCTTCCCGCTTTATCACTGTGATCGCTTTCATGTAGAAGCAAGGTGGCCTTAATTTGTGACAAAGGGACCATCAGATCAAAGTAGTTCTCTCCCTCAAAAACTGAAAAACTGGTGGTTTTCATGTCAACACTAACCAGGATTGCAGGCAGGACTTCTTTTAGAAATGAATTGAATTAGTTTTTTTGTTTTTTTTTGCTTGGACACCTCTCTAGGCTACATTATTTGAATAGAAGTGTCAGCAGTTCTTTTTTTTTTCAAATTAAAAAACAGTTATGTCCATTGAAGCGTCCAACACATAAAAAAAAAACATCAAAGTCAAAGTTAATTCGATGAAACAATACAAAGTGCTGCATTTTCGGCACAAAATCTGGAAACTAAACTGAGTTTCTGTGAATTTTAAAGCCTGGCTGGTTTGAAATGGTCCCCCCTTAGAAGCGAAACCTCCTAACAGACTAAATAACTGCGGCCTCAGGTCATGTTTATGACCTGATACCCACATATATGTGTGTGTCTGTGTGTGTATGAGAGAGACAGAGAGAGATAAAAAAAAATGTAATAAATGAAAAGCCAAGACAACAGCAGGGAACTCTTTAGCCCCTCTCATAGACGCGCCTACTGTCAGGAATTTCATTAGGATACTTGGGGGTCTTTAATTAAGCTGGGAGAAAAGGGAACCGCTTCATTTTAGCCTCTCTGCCTGACATGTTAATGGAGTCCTCACCCTCTCCCTTCCTCTGTTTCCATCACACACACACACACACACACATCGTCAGTGCTAAATGCTGTAATGTGCTATAGCACGGATAGGGCCAAAGACATCTCGAGGATCATTAATGATGAACAGACAACCGGGATAGAAAACGGGATGTAAATTGTATTTTCGGAAAAATCTCCGGTGTAGTAATTCACGATATGATGGCAAAGTTAAAAAAAACTGAGTGAAATATACTAGAATACCAGAAGCCTCAGCCTGCTTTTACAAGCATGTATCGGATAAAGTACAAATCAGTGGCTTTTTTTTTTCTTTTTACTGCTCCCGAAAGGTTTAGAATTTTTTCTAATCCAACATTTGGTCTAAAGAGTAGATAATAGTTTATGGGGTAACAAACATAGTTCTTAGTTTAATCAGATTCAATGTAAATAAAGTGATTTTTTTCAATTTAATATAGCATTTCCATGCATTCCAGTATAAAAACTGACATAAGGACATAAATTCTGATGAGATTTAATGCTGATCATGACAGCCAAATCTAGATTTGGTTTCAAAAACAAGCCCCAATTAGATTTTTAGTTTGCAGACACAGAGACATGAATCATGTTTTTGTGTACCAACCAACCCACTAACAAGCGAAAGCCAATCTGGGATGTTTAAATGTGGAATTTGCATCGCTTCGAGCCTCTTCTTGCAGAAGATTCGAGGCGACTCCGGGTTCCGAACCAGTCATTACCGATAAGGGCTTTTGTTTGAGCCGCCATCTTTTAGAAAAAGGCTCATCTTCAGTACCCAGGGCAGTGGAAACAGAAGAGGCTAAAATCCCCCTCGGGACATCAGTGACTCACTTGAATATGCAGAGACTGTGTAGATTAATTTATCTGATAATAACAGGAGTTTATCGGCGGTATCCTGTCAGCCTTGTAAATGCCGGATGTCAATCCCTGTTCAAAAGACACCTGACCTTTTCCCTTTTCTGCGTGCCTCTCTGCGTGTCACATCGTGAGAACTCCATTTAAGAGTCTACTTCAAGTCAAGTTCGGATCAAATAACAGGAGGTATCCATACTCAGTGTTTTGACTGGAATGGGAATTGATTTATTTTGGCTTAACGGTGACCCTAGAGGACATTTTACACCAGAAATCGTGTCCTTCGGTTTAAAGTTAGAAAAACATTTTGATAAAACAAACCTTTTCAGAGCAGAAAAATGATCTTTTTTAATTTCACATTATATCAAACCGATTAAAATAAAAAAACATTATTTAAAAACCTGTTCTGATGCTTATGAAGACAAAAGTTAGAGTCTGCTTTTCACAATAAAATGAATAAATAGAATCATGCATTTATCCATCTTTGCTTATATTCATTGAAGAATGGACTTTTGGTTTTACACAGCCACTGCCTAAAAATGCATGAAAAGGACATAAATTGGCAAATAATTTGCTGTTGGGTTAATTAAAAAAATAATAATAAATTAAAGAAATAATGTAGACAGTTTACTAATGCTCTCTTGCAAAACTTTGCAAGTTATTAAAACAAGTTATTTGTTAGCAGGCGATTAAAATCTATCAGAAAATTTAAAAAATGGAGCTTTTGATGGAAGGAGCGTAATTTGCATCATTCCTTAGCACTCAGTTGATGAGTGGTGCTAAGATATGAGCGTCGCCATTAATAAACCTCCAGATAGAAGCCCGTTTAGAGGGAGAGGAAGAGAGAAGGAGACGTTCCATAAAAATGAGGCTAAATTGAAGACAAACAACACCACACCCAGATGCAAACTGACTCTATTGTGAATCTGCCATCTGTATCTCCATGATAACGGTGACTTCTCGGCTAATTAAATTCTTCATAATACACACTTAGATACACACAATAGAACGCACACTCAAAAAGTAAACAGCTGAATGGATTCATGAGTTGCTGATGCTTACACAGGCAGCTGATTGGACGACTAAAACAGTCTGATTCTCAAAGTTTGTATTTTATTTCCTGGACAGGAGTTCGGCCATTTTTCATGCTTTAGTCTTTTTTTTTTATTATCTCCTGATATCTGACAGTCCATCGTTTACTTTTTTTTCTCTCATCTTTATTTTGATTAGTTTTTCTTTTCCACCATTTTCCTGTTTACTCCATTTGCCAATACATTTATCAAGGGACTGTAATCTTTCTCTATTAGTTTTTTATTGATTTTGTGAGGTGTTTTTTTTTCTTTACCTTCTAAATTGGATGACCTGTTTAGGGATACGAGTGATGAACGATATCTCTGTAAGTGGTGAAGCAGATGTTGATGTTTTGAGCGTCTTAACGTGTTTTTTTTTTTTATTTGATCATTTTTCTGTCTGTCTACACAGTTCCCAGCACCCCTCCTCAGAACATCACCTTGGAAGTGGTCCTTTCCAGGGTAAGTCAAATATTTAATGATGATTTTAGGGAAACTAGTTTATCTGCTGCAAAAAAAACATAGTAATGTGACAAAAATAATATTGAAAATGGTCAATTGTTTTCTCTTTATGTCTTTTATTTTACTAGAGGACTGTCATATTACATAGTTTCCATGGTTTCCCTGCATAAATCATGTGTTCGTGATATCTTTTGGGGTACTCCGGCTTCCTCCCACCGTCCAAAACAGAAATATGCGCGTTAGGGTTATTGATGATTCTAAATCATGGAGTGAATGTGAGTGTGTGTGGTTGCTCGTCTCCATTTGGCCTGTGATGGACTGGTGGTCTGTCCTCGAGCTGGGACCCCCCCTGCGAATAAGTGGAAGGGACAATGGATGGATTGATGATTTCTGTGACCATTCGTGGCCTCCTGGGTCAGAAATCCCAGAATTTCCTTTGCATGGGCTCGTATTCAACATACAGTGAGCCACACAGATGTGGATAACAGCATTTCTGCAACCAAGCTTCTACTGAAAACGGGCATCCCTAGTTTTTCTGAACACAGATAAGATTCGGGTGAATGTGAAGTTAGCATGCTTTCCACATTCCATCACAAATACCTGCGCCGCACAGGGACAGGTGCAGTGGGACCCAATGGACTCATCCATCAACGTAAAGATGAAATTCAATATGCTACGCGGGTCAAATGCAAGATCAAAACACACTGAAATTGCTTTTACCACCCACGGGTTGGGAGTAAACTTAAAGGAGACATCCATCCATCCATCCATTATCAATACCGCTTATTCCCTCATGGGGTCGCGGGGGGAATTGGAGCCTATCCCAGTGGTCAACGGGCGAGAGGCAGGGTACACCCTGGACAGTCCACCAGTCCATCGCAGGGCCACACAGAGACACACAAGGACCAACAACCACTCACACTCACATTCACTCCTAAGGGCAATTTCCCCAATCTCCAATCAGCCTAACATGCAGGTTTTTGGACTGTGGGAGGAAGCCGGAGAACCCGGAGAGAACCCACGCAGACACAGGGAGAACATGCAAACTCCACCCAGAAAGGTCCTGGTTCCCCCGGGATTTGAACCCAGAACCCTCTTGCTGGGAGGCGACAGTGCTAACCACCGCACCACCGTGCCGCCCTAAAGGAGACATATTCTACCCTATTTCAACAAGTTAAACTAGTTCCCTGGTGTCCTAATGTAATGTCTGTGACAAGCTTTGGTCAAAATCCCATAAGGATGAAGCCCAATAGCAGTTCAGTCCCCCTGCCTAACCCTAACCCTAACCCAAAACAGCCCCGTTCAAAGCGCTCGCTTTGGAGTGCCTGTCTCTTTAAATGCAAATGAGACACAGGCAATCCACCCACTTCTTCAGGGAGGTGGGCCCACGTCGGCACGCTAACGCTACCATGCTAACGCTACCATGCTAACGGTACCATGCTAACGCTCACGCTACCACGGCGTCTGCCACAGATAGGCGGAGTAAGCTGAGGGGGGGGGCAACATGCAGGTGAAAGGCTGGAATATTATAATGAGCTAGAGCTAATGACGTCAGAAACTACCCACTCCTGAAACCTCCTGATTTATCTCCTGGATTCAGACTGAGGCAGCCCACAAAAACATGACCCAGTCATTTTTTTTTCACACTTTGCCTGCTGATAGGCCCTCCACAGTCCCAAATGTACATAATCACATGATTAAAAACTTTATTTTGCATAGTATGTCCCCTTTAAGCATTAGTAAGCGAGGGAAGCACTTTAGAAATAATTAGCATTCCAATCTTTTGAAACCTGTTGCACAACAGTCAGAAGGTGACACCTTTTGATTGTTAACTTCTTTATGCTTGCAGGTGTTTACAAGGCAGTTAAATGTTAGATGATGTCACATATTTGAATATTTCAAAATGTAGGTAGAATGAATTTGGAGCACTGGTGTTCAAGTAACAACTATTTATCTTACACCACACCACACAAGTTTTTATTTGCCCCCGTTGACTAAGAATTAAACATGATTTAACCTCTAGATTCTGAGTGGAAACTCAATAACTGGTACCTTTTGCACGGTGGACCAAAATCACCATCCAGCCATTCGCTATAACTGGTTATTCCCAAGTAGGGAATAACCAGTTATAGCGAATGGATCCAATTGGTGACCAGTTTACGTAACATGCATGTTTTTAGACCGTGGGAGGAAGCTAAAATACCCAATGAGAACCAACACATACACAAGATAGGATTGTACAACTCAACTAACACAACCATTATTTTATTATAGTTTTAGTCCTTTCTCTTTCCTTCCCCCTATCACTGAAACAAATCGTACAAATGACGCCATTGTGGAGGTTTAATTAACCAAAACCGAAAGAAAATAGCGTTTATTTCCTCTGATTCTGCCTTCTGACGAGTGAGCCCGACAGGTTCAAACAGGCTGACGTTCCCACTTTCCAAAACTTTTTTTCCCTGGAAGTGACTGCTGGCAGTTTAATCTGACACACATTCAAATTGGGCCACAACCATAAGTCAGCAGTCGCTCTCCAATGGCCTGGCCTCATTTTACTGATTGATGGAATCCTAACAAGGGCGTAAATCCGAGTTTTTTCTTTTTTTTTTCCTGCCTATTCCCTATTCATTTCTGCTTCCCCTGTTTACGTCTAAGTTGCTCATGTGATTCGAGCAATTAAAACGACGAGGAGGACGAGCAACCTGTTTTCAAACTATAATGAGAGTTGTTTTCACGGAAACAAAAAAGGGAATATCATGTTTACTGAGAGAGTGACCAATTAGGTCAGGGGGTCTTCAACCATGCAGAACCTTTAACCAGGAGCTGCTCCTCTTTAAACAATGATGCCACTTGTTTGTTTTTTTTGTGGCACAGGAAGCGAGGACGGAATATATTTGGAATATAAGAAACAGGGACATCTCTGTGACAAAGTTTCCAGCAGTTGTGAGAATTACTCATAAGTTCTGTAGTTTTATATGATCAACACAGTGTTGCCTTCTCAACATCGTGACACTTAATTAATAAACCAAACACCACAAACAGTGGATCACGTTGAAAGGTGGTCCAATTTAAATAGTGGAAAAAGTTTGGTTGAAGGGTCTCGGTAAGGTAGTACGACGTAAATCTAAATCAGTTTTTTTTCCCTTTGTCAGAAAGCATTGGAGGCATGATGAATGTTTCCATTAGCAGCTCATAATTTATGTCCTTTAAAGAGGAGTTTCTGGCTGTCTGTGGAGAGTTGTGCTCATTTAATTTTCTGACCGTTTCTCCGGGTGTGATTGATATTCCTCCGCCAGTAAGTTCTTGGGTAAAGGCTGATCGATCAGGAATGTCAAAGCTGATAGGCGATAGCCGAAAATCTCCCCATGTGCATTTAAAAAACTGGAACGGCCTGAAAAACAACTCCGGTGTGAAGGCGAACACCCAACGGAACAAAGCTTAAACTGGCAGTTTCTCAGCTACACACTGACTGCTTGTCTGCCATATTTGGGGCCTAATCTGCAAACAGATACAGTAAAAAACATTAAAAGAATAAAGGAAAACCTTCAGAATCTTTCCATTGTTGCCGTATTTGAATTACATTATGATTTCAAACACTCCGTTTCTTAGGAATGGTTGGTTCGGATCACTTTACAAAACCTTTGGTCTTCCTTTTCCTGTTACCTTTAAAGTTACCTTGAGGCAGATGAAAACTTAAGAAGTATTTATTCAGTCTTTTACAGAGACCCTCTGATGACATGGTAAAAAAAGAAAATTAAATTGTGGCCACGAAGTAGTATAACGTGCGCCATAATTCTTATTAATAATATTCAATAATTTAAAGTGATTTAACCCTTTAAAGCCTGATCCAAGAACAAAACAAAACAGAAAATATCTTTTTTTTTTATTATTCCTTATTTGGCCTTTTAACAAAATATGTAAAAAAGAAAAAACAGAAATACATTTTTAATATTAATGATTTATTACTATGCAATAAGTCAACATTATTTTTTGTGTAGTCTTCTGCCCCCTGTTATCAGGTGTATCTGATTGTGTAAAATAGGATTTTGAGCAAAGTTTTTACCATTAAATTATGCAAAAGGTGTCAGACGCAAAACATTTCAGAAACCGTATGAATCAAATATGATACATTTGGCATTATAGGGTTAAAAATACTTTGAGGCAGATGAAAGCTTAAGAAGTATTTATTCAGTCTTTTACGGAAGCCCTCTGATGACATGGTAAAAAAAAAAAAAAATTTTGGCCACGAACGCGCACCATAATTCTTATTAATAATATTAAATAATTTAAAGTAATTTAATTATTTGAAATGTAAATAATTTCCCTCTAGTCTTATTAAAGTATTTCTGATTCTGATTCTGATTCTGAACACCATTCCTGGACAACTGGGTAAGCAAATGGAGCGCACCATCTCTACGGTCTAACGTAGAGGCATTAGAGAGGCTAAAGCTCCACCACGGAAAGGGACAGTACGATAGAATTATATTATTGGCTGGGAATGAGCTACAAAAACAATCTGAAAAGCCTGGCATTGCTAGGAAACCGCCATTACCGAGAGACATTTAAACAGGATAGTGAGAGCCAGGTTGCTTTACCGCAAAAGGTACGACTGGGACGCGGGATAGATTTCATAGTTGACCAACTGCTTATTGTTGACCACGAAATACTACTTTGTGGCCACAATTACATTTTATTTTTTACCATGTCATCAGAGGGGCTCCGTAGTCTTTATCCACTGAAGTGAAATTTGTTCTTATTGCAGTGGTTACTCAACCCTTTAAAGCCTGATCCAAGAAAAATATTGAAGAATATTGGATTTTTTTTAGTCTGAAGTCTTTCTTTGGCCCCTCAACAACACCTGAAGAAAAAAAACTGAAACTATTTTGATCAAACTTGCTGTTTTCAGGTATATCTGAATGTGTACAACAGGGCTTTTAACAAAGCTTTTACCATTGAATGATGCAAAAAGGGTCAGATTCAAAACCGTATGTATAAAATATGATACTTTATAGGGTTAAGAAAGACCAGTCTCGAGTCAAATAGTCATATGCAGCAGACATTCACATAAGTTCCATCCATCCATTATCCTCCGCTTACATTCACATAAGTATATATTATATTTCATTATAAGACAAGTAGGTTGTTATAAACTTCCCCGTTCTGTGGTTTAAAGGCGCCTTTTTGGCTTTTATCTCTCCATGTAGTCCCATAATGACGCTGTGACTCTCTGATCAGAACACAGTGGGAGTCTCATAATTTTCTGCCGACACTGCTTCCTTCTATGTCTGTGTTTTTGTTCATGAGACAATTTTGGAAATATAGTTTTCCGTGAAAACTTTATTTTGTTTTGAACTAGAAAACGACTTACCACCTTGAGATATGTCACAATACTGTTAAGCAAATAGTATATGTTCAGGCCGCGTTTATATTTTCCCTTATTTGTTTTTACAAATGTATGAAGCATAAATTCATTTTTTGGGATCTTTTAAAGTCTTTACTCAGAGTGTGCAGTTTTCCAGGATAATTATATGCAGGTTTATTTAAGCAACACACAAGAGTTCTGTTAAACCTATTAATGTCCGAAAGATGTCACATACACACAAACTGAGCAGTTGAATAATGTAAAAAATATTTGCAAAGAGATTTTGACTCTTTACCATGAACTGCCTTTCACAAAACTTCAAGGATGTTTTTGCCTGCAGGCAAAAGTAAAGAAAATAGCCCTTTAAAAAGCTCCTTTACTCTTATTGTATCTTTTAACTGTCACAGTCACTCCCAGTCCTCAATGAGAAACACAAAGAAAGTTCATCTGGGTATTGTGGACTGGAAGTGGCCTTTTAAAACTCTCTATTTGTTAGAAACCCTCCATTAAACCCTCCATTAAAGCACAAAATAGTAGTGTAACTCTCAAAATGACTATATTGTACCATAGATGTTATGTTGAAAATACAAAAAACAACATCTTATAGAACCTAAACTAAACTGGTCTACAGACTTTTGCAGACTTTTACAGACCAATGCCTCCAACAAGGCCAAACACACACACAAAGTAGTTTAAATGGATTTAAAGCACTCCCAATATTACTAGTTAGAAATAGCTGAGTTGTCAGCTATTTATTCGATTGGAAAAAATATATGGTGGAAGAAAATATGCGGTAGAGTTCCATGCAAAGTCTGCAGCATCCCGCGGATCACTCTTCAACTGTCACACACACCTGCAGTCATGCGGTGTGTGTGAGTGCATGTGTGTGTGCGTCCGTTAGTCTGTGCGAGTCTTACCTGAGTCAGTCTCTCTGCGAGTTGTTGCTGAAGGAGAAAAATCTTTCTGCTCGTGTCAAGTTTGCGCTGTCAAACCAACTTTTCAGACAAATGTGACATTTTTCCAACTTTCCCCCCCACACACAGTGACGAGCCTCCACGAGAGAGAGACAGAGAAAGTGTGTGTTGTTGAGCTCTTGAACACACAGTGCTGCGGTTTACAGTATGTCCAGATGGGGGGATTTTCTTTTTTTTTACCCAGAATTCTCCAAAGAGTCAAGCAAAGGTCTTTTTGAGTCGCTGTCAGGAGAAAATCTTAGGCGTGTCCAGTTTATAATATAAACACTTACCTAATTTTCTTCATCAAATTAGAAACTTTCAGGTAGGAAAAAAAAAAAAAAAAATTATAATAGAAGGCAAAGCAAGGCAAGTTTATTTGTATAGCACATTTTGTGTAAAAGACAATTCAAAGTGCTTCACAGAGAATTTAACCCTGTAATGCCAAATGTATCATATTTGATACATACAGTTTCTTAAATGTTTTGCCACCTTTTGCTTATTTTAATGGTAAAAACTTGCTCAAAATCCTATTTTACACAATCAGATACACCTGATAACAGGGGGCAGAAGACTTCACAAAAAATAATCTTGACTCATCGCATAGTAATAAATGATTAATATTGAAAATGTATTTTTGTTTTTTCTTTTTACATATTTTGTTAAAAGGCCAAATAAGGAATTCAAACAAAAAAAAAGCAAATTTCTGTTTTGTTTTATTCTTGGATCAGGCTTTAAAGGGTTAAAAGCAGAAAAACAAGAAAAGAAACATAATCAAAATTAGACAGATGAAAAGACAAAATACGTTCAATTTCCATAGGCACAGTTAAACAGAAGCGTTGTCAGCCTGGATTTAAATACTGTCAGAGTTGAGGCCTGTCGCACATCTTATGGAAGAATGTTCCAGATTTTAGGAGCCTGGAACTGAAATGAAGCTTCACCTGGTTTAGTTCTGACTCTGGGCACCATCACAAGACCAGAACCTGGTTTAGTTCTGACTCTGGACCCCATCAGGAGACCAGAACCTGGTTTAGTTCTAACTCTGGGCACCATCAGGAGACCAGAACCTGGTTTAGTTCTGACTCAGGGCCCCATCAGGAGCCCAGAACCTGGTTTAGTTCTGACTCTGGGGCCCCATCAGGAGACCAGAACCTGGTTTAGTTCTGACTCTGGGCACCAGCAGGAGATCAGAACCTGGTTTAGTTCTGACTCTGGACCCCATCAGGAGACCAGAA
>CAJRST010003335.1:2131354-2159227 GCA_907169785.1 Menidia menidia | reverse complement strand
CCCCCCCCCCCCCCCCCCCCCCCCCCGAAGTCCCACTGACAGACAGACTGAGTCCACTCAGACTCTGCACTGATCCACCCACTCAGGGGGCACGAAACCTGCAACAACACACACTTCCACACCAACAGACGGCCTCCCGCTTTGCTTTAATGGGAGAAATAATCACCTGCCCAGTGAAAATACACCTGTTGGGAAACACACCCATCTATCTGGATTGTGGGTTGTGTTGGGTTCGGCATGATGTGCATCCATGTTCAGGTTGTGTGATAAGCAGAAAACCATCACAAGTGCATTCACTTCTCTAAAATTGTGCTAAATTTTGATTCCTGGAGAAGCTCCAGCTAACTTCATTCGGAAAGTTTGTAGGTTTTTCCAACAAATGTGTGTGCATTTAAAGCATATCATCCAAAAAAACAACGCAAAAAACAACTCTTCGAGACTTAAAATCAATCGTTTTGGTGGTATTTAAAGCATATCATCATTTTTTTTAAAAAGCATTCTCCAATAGATGAGGTTTTAAATCAGGACATAATTAAAAGGTGGAGTGGAAAGTTAAGAAATTAACTCATCTTTGTGTTGACACGGATGTCTTAACCATTTAACCCTTTAAAGCCTGATCCAAGAATAAAACAAAACAGAAATGTACTTTTTTTTTTGTTTGAGGTCTATATTTGGCCTTTAAACAAAATATATTAAAATAAAAAACAAAAATACATTTTTAATATTAATAATTTATTACTATGAGATAAGTCAATTAGATAAGTTGTATTGTGTACAATAGGATTTTGAGCAAAATTTTTACCATTAAATTATGCAAAAGGAGTCAGACGCAAAACATTTCAGAAACCGTATCAAATATGATACATTTGGCATTACAGGGTTAAAAATGAGCTCTGACTGAAGACCCCCCTCCACACACTACTTTTTTAGATCCAGTACTCTGAGAGGAAGCTGACACTGATAGAGTCAATGCCCCTGACTTTGAATTATATGTCAATCAAGGTTGTTGGCATTTGAACCTGCCTTTCCAAAAAATTGCAAAAGTGGTTCATGCTCCCAATTAATCCAAATCATGGCTTGGATGGGGGCTCCAGAGCCCCCATGTCCCAGAATTGGAAAAAGCAAATATAGAAAGAGGATGCTTTTAAACTCAAATTAGAGAAGAGGAGCGAGCTTGAGCGAAACCAAACTTATTACTGAACATAAGAGAAAGCTTAAGTTCATAGACACCTGTTGGAAAACACACCATCTATAAGCGAAAGCTTAAGTTCACAGCATGTTACTATATCCATTATTTTTCTGCTGTAATTTTTTTACCTGCATCTGTAAGACTAAATGCACTTACCATAATAGGGCCGAGCAGATCTATCCTTAGACAGATTATCCTCCCATAGTCTGGCATTCATCACACATTTATATGAAGTAAGCTACATGATGTGCAACCATGTTCAGGTTGTTTGATATACAGAAAACCATCAAATGAACATTAACTTCTCTAAAATTGTACTACATTTTAAAACTGGTTGGGCTGGTTCCTGGAGAAGCTCAAGCCAACTTCGATCTGAAAGTTTGAAGGTTTTTCCAACAAATGTGTATGCATTTAAACCATATCATTTGAAAAAACAACCCAAAAAACAACTCTTCGAGACTTAACATCAATCGTTTTGGTGTTATTTAATTAAAAATCATTGGTATTTTTAGCACTGATGTTGCTTTTATCAGCTTTTACGTTGCTTTATCATTTTTAAATAAGCACAGTAGTATCTTTACCTCACAGAAAAGTTCCTGGTTTGAGTTCCTGGGTCCTTTCTATGAGCAGTTAGCATGTTGTCTCCATGTTTTCATTAGGCTATCGCTAGTTGCATTCAAATAAGGTAAATAAGTGATTCTAAATTGCCCATATGGATGAATATGACTGTATATATAACATTCTCTATCATGCCAAATGACAACTGGGATAAGCAACTTTACTAAGAATAAGAAGAATAGACAATAGATGAATGGATTGATGAATGAACCGAGTCAAAACTAATGATTTAAAACTAAAGATAGTTGAGTTAAATCCCCCTCTGAGTTCTTGAACTGTAGTTGAACTGTACTTTCGCAGCAGGCGTTTGCACAGTATATTTTCCTCCGTGGTATTTCTGAGGAGTGCAGTTTGTTACTGTCACTCACAGGCTCAGCTGGAACTTGTAATTTCCTCCAGACTGACATGTCAGATTTAACCAGCAGTTTCATTTGCCAGCGCAGGTATGGGAGCTTGTGAGTTCTGTCCTGTTGGTAAATGTAAAAGAAAAGAGCATTTAATCACACCAGTAATTTGGGAAAAAAACACACATCTGTCACTCACCAAAAGTCTAACCGACTGCCATTTGGTTTCCATGGTGACAGGCGAGGAGAAAAACGGGCCTATAGGGGCGCGATTGACATTTTCTCAACAGGAACAGAACAGCAGATCACCACGGCAGAGAGTTGGGACTCAACTTCAGCCCGGTTATTTCGAGTCCTCAGAAATGTGGATGACAAAAACACAACAAACCCACAAACGTCTTAGCTTTAACAGCCTTCATCCACTAAACTGCACACGCTAACAATATTTGCACTGCTTCCAGAGATGTTCAGTAATGAAATAAAACTACTTAAGTACTCTACTTAAGTCCCAAAATCCAGTATCTGTAGTTTATTGGAGTAGATAGATTTTTTCCCTACTTTTGCTTTTACTCCACTACGTATTTTTGATTAATTTAACACTTTTACTTTTACTCCAGTACATATTTTGGATTAATTTAATACTTTTACTTTTACTTTCACATTCTGAATCGTTACTCGTTAATGATATGTAAATGTAATGAGTCATATCCAAGTCATAGAGTCAGAGCCAGAGCTGGAGATAGCTCTGGCACATTTTGGGAAGCTGGCTCCTCATTGGGCGATTTGAGCAATCAAGCATTGTCTATTGAGAAAAAATGCCTCCGGAAAGATTGCGAAATTGTCTGTGACCTACTGGGAGAATTCCAAGTTGCTGGTTAAGAGACAAACCTGGTTAAGTTGACCTGGAGGCCGTGGTTAGCCTGTTGATGGAAGAGCTTGATGCTTCTGGGCTGTTCCATCATAAGGTTAGGGTTAGGGTTAGGGTTAGGGTTAGTCCTGGTCACCACCAGGCTTCACTTGCCCCTCTGGCCTTTTGAGATGCTTTATTTGTGTTTTGTTTTCTGTTTTTTTTAAACACCTGTATGGCCTTTCACACATTTAAAAAATTATAAACAATATCTATCAAACTTTTGACTACCTTTTTTAAAATATACATGACTGTCTCAGAAAATTTGAATATTTTGATAAAGTTCTTTCATTTCTGTAATTCAATTAAAAATCATGAAATGTCATACATTCTGGATTCATTACAAATCAATTGAAATATCGCAAGCATTTTATTGTTTTAATATCGCTGATTATGGCATACAGCTGAAGAAAACTCAAAAACCCAATATTCTAATATTTTGAGATAGGATATTTGGGTTTCTTAAGCTGTGAGCCATACTCAGCGATATTAAAACAATAAAAGGCTTGTGATATTTCAGTTGATTTGTAATGAATCCAGAATGTATGACATTTTATGTTTTTTAATTGCATTGCAGAAAATAAAAAACTTTATCTCAATATTCTAAATTTCTGAGACAGTCCTGTACACAGTACTTGTACTTTTACTTATACTCGTACTTTGAATACTTGAGTAGCAATTTTTGAAATACTTCTGCTTGCAATACTTAAGTAAAAAAAAAAAAAAATGGAGTACATCCACTTAAGTATGGTGTTAAAAGAATACTTTTACTTTTACTCAAGTCCATTTTTTTCTATAGTGCTTGTACTTCTACTCCAGTACGTTCTACATCTCTGACCAATTGTGGTGTCCTCTTCCTGCCTGTCCATAATTTCCAGCTCCCAGCTCCGCTCCCAAGGACCTGACGGTCATCAGTCGTGAGGGCCGTTCTCGAGCCATCCTGATCAGCTGGCAGCCGCCTCTGGAGGCCAACGGCCGAATCACCGGTGGGTGTTTTTCTACCAATCATCATTTATCTAATAACGAATAAAGCATCGGGAGTAAAAGCTTAGTCGATTTTGGGTAAATCCTTGTTTTTTTAGAAATATGTAAAATATTCCGCTCAGGATTGCAGTTGTTATTTTGGAGTATTCAAACATACACATACGCGCACAGACATTTGTTTCCATTGTTGCGTTTCTCTTCCTCTGGGCGATTGGCTTGGCTGTAAAACCTTCTATTTTAACGAGCTCGGCTGCTTTTTTTCGCGGCGTCCCGGAGGACGGATCAAACAAACCCTGCAGGCATTACAGCCGAACGCAGTAAAACACACAGATCACAGTTCACTCGCTTTTCTATATTTCACCCTTTTTTTTAATTTTATTTGTTCAATGTTCTCTCTTCCCTGAAATTCTTAATTTCTCAGTTATATTTATTTATAAGTCGCTGTTTTTCTTCTGAACTGGAATGTTTTGTTTATCACTTTGTCTCGTGCCCTTTAAAACTCATGTTTAATGAAGACGCGGAAGAAAAAAAAAAAACATGACCTTTTTTACAACAACAAAAAAAAGGAAAATGAGGAGAAGCTCCGACTCATCTGACTGCTTTACTCGACAGGGTACATCTTGTACTACACGCTGGATAAGAACATGCCGATAGACGACTGGGTGATGGAGACCATCAGCGGTGACCGCTTGACCCACCAGGTTGTGAATCTGAACCTTGACACTGTTTATTACTTCAGGATTCAGGCCAAGAATGCCAAAGGAGTCGGCCCTCTCTCAGAGTCGATCCTCTTCCGGACAGCCAAGGGTATGTCGGGGGGGGGGGTAAACACACGAGTGTGTGAACTGTGATCGACGTCTGCTTTAAATGGAAATGTATTCTTTTCTTTTAACCCGCATACATTGACTCAGTCTCTCTCTGTTGCGCTTTCAGTGGAGCTTCCAGACACGATGGCCAACGATCAAGGTAGGCTCTTCTATTATTTTCAAAGGGATTCCTTAAAACACATTTAAAATCCAGAGGTTGAAATCCACTTCAAAGAGTCTAAACTTCAAGAATCTTGCTCGAGCTGTTTCCCTATTTCATCCCTTTTACATCAGATCATCTTGATTTCAAGTCAAATATTTGTAATACATGTCTTAGAAGTGCGCCGTCCTCAAGTAATCAGTAATATTTATATGAATTTCTTGTCACATTTAATTTTAGAATGCATTTGATCTCCAGTTTAGATTTAAGTAGTTAATCTCGTCCACTCACAGCAGTTTACATCACCCTATATATCATTTCTAAAACCTTGTTTAGTATCTGTACTGAAGGTTTAACCGTAACCCTATGCTCCAAAAGCCGAAAATGGGGTACGGCATAAGAAAATCCAAATTGGTAGAACTCTACGTACACACACCAGCACACAGTTTCCACTTTATAAATCCCAGCTGCACTTAAACATATCATGTTCCGCCCACATTCAACCATAAATAGTCAATGCAAAGCAACTCATGATCTCCAAAACGTATTCAAATGAGCCAGCCAATCAGTTTTATTTTGTGGTTACCAGTGGTTACCAATGGTAACCATGGCGAAAAGAACCAATAAACGCAGTTTAGCAGGTCAGAAATCCACATGGTGGTGATTGACTAGGAGAGTTGAGAAAATATCTTGTTTTGTACTGAATAATTGTGCTCCTACACATATTTGCTCCGATTAGTTTTGGAACACCATTGCTGCAAACTGCCTTTTGACATTGGTCGGTTCTCCCACAGCATATAGGAAATATAAAGTATCGACCAGTCGCACTAAGAAAGCCAGACAGGATGGAGGGCATGATGGCTTTTATATCCCAGACCTATTTAACTTCACATACTTTGGTTGTTCCTAGAAGTGTTTTCAGGCAGAAAGTACATTCATTTTTATTTTTATTCTAATTCTTGCTGGTAAGAACCAGTTGCCAGTCGTCATCACGGGCCAGGGAATCTTTGTGGAACCTAAAAAAATGGATTCCCTCCTAATTTTCCCCCTCAGTGCCACACATAGCAACACAGCACACACACTTTATCATAATCCATGTGTTAAAGGGGACATATTATGCAAAACCAAGTTTTTAATCATTTGATTCTGTACATTTGGGATTGTGGAGGGCCTATCAGCAGGCAAAGTGTGAAAAAAAAAATGACTCAGTCATGTTTTTGCGGGATGCCTCAGTCTGAATCCAGGAGATAAATCAGGAGGTTTCAGGAGTGGGTAGTTTCTGACGTCATTAGCTCTAGCTCATTATAATATTCCAGCCTTTCACCTGCATGTTGCGCCCCCCCCTCAGCTTACTCCCCTATCTGTGGCAGACGTCGTGGTAGCGTGAGCCTTAGCATGGTAACGTTGGCATGGTAGCGTTAACATGGTAGCGTTAACATGGTAGCGTTAGCATGGTAGCGTTAGAATGGTAGCGTTAGCATGGTAGCGTTAGCGTGCCGACGTGGGCACACCTCCCTGAAGAAGTGGGTGAATTGGCTGTGTCTCATTTGCATTTAAAGAGACAGGCACTCCAAAGTTAGCACTCTGAACGGGGCTGTTTTGGGTTAGGGTTAGGGTTAGGCAGGGGGACTGAACTGCTATTGGGCTTCATCCTTATGGGATTTTGACCAAAGCTTGTCACGGACATTACATTAGGACACCAGGGAACTAGGTTAACTTGTTGAAATAGGGTAGAATATGTCTCCTTTAAACTCTGGTATCATCGGGGAGTGGAATTTAAGGCTGAGAGGTCATACAGTGGGGGAAATAAGTATTTGACCCCTTGCTGATTTTGCAGGTTTGCCCACTTACAAAGAATGCCTATTTTTCTTCATCAGATGGTTATCAAATTTTATAAATTCATATGATGTGATTTTCTGGAATTTTCTTTGGTATTCTGTCTTTTACTGTTAGAATGTACAAATGATTAAAGTTATAGATCGTTGCATTCTTTGTAAGTGGGCAAACCTGCAAAATCAGCAAGGGGTCAAATACTTATTTCCCCCACTGTACAGGAGTCTGATCCCTCAAATTGTTGTGCGGACTTTGATTTAGATTTTAAGTCTGATTTATTCGAAAGGTCCTCGTAGGAAGTTGAGGCTCACCGGCTCAAGCATAAATGACACTGCTGTTTTGAGAGTTTATGAGGAAGTCGATGATTAAAAGCTCGATATGGAGTGAAATTAAGCATCCCAAAGGAGTTCTCCACCTCACCATCTGCCAGTTTCTCCTGGCCGCGTGGGTCAGAATGTGGGTGGATTTTCCCGCCAGGTTTTTCCTTATAGATCAAAAACTTTGCTTGGAAATCGGCGTCCACAAGTTTTAGGCTATGTCGTGTGCGTGCGCAACTTATATGATGCACCTGATCTTTTCATTTTTAGAATAAATCTGTATTTCTATTTAAACAAAAAATCAAGTTTGAATCCTTTACGAATACAAGTATTTGTGAACCAAAACAAGAAATGGACATTCACCGTGTCACATATGTTGACAAAGCAAAAAATTAATTCATATCAGCAGGGTTTTTTTTTTTATTGAACCAAAACCTAAATACTAAAAGATACAAAGTAATGCATCTATGACTACATTCATATTTTAGACAATATTTCACAACCAGGAATTTTACTGAAGATGTAAATCATGTTGAATGTTTTAAATCATGCATGTTATTTGAAGCATATCTGGTGCCAAGTTTCTGGTGGCGGTCCTTCCACAATGAACTTCTTAAAACCTGAGAATCTCCCACGATTACTCATTTTCAGCTTAATCAAGGACCTTTTACAAAATGTGAAATTTCAAAGATTTTGAGGATTCAAAATTATTTTTGAATATGCATCATTTATTACCGTGATATAACTCAACTTTGTAGTTTTTTTAGTCTTCTGCCACCTTTTATCAGGCAAATTTGATCGTGTAAAACAGGGTTTTGGGCACAGTTTTTACCATTAAATTATTCAAAATTTCTACAATGCAAAAGATTTCAGAAACCGTATGAATCAGATATGACACATTTTATGGTTAAGAGGTTTGTATCATTCTTTGTTGTTAAAATAACAGAATACCAGGAGCAAAAGGTCCTACTGTGTGCTAACAATATTTAACCCTAAAGTAAAGTTAAACCAAAGACAGATTTAGAAAAATATCATACCAAATACCAAACAATTTTGAGTCCATCTTTCTATGGTGAGGATAACATTATATGCAGCTGTCAATGTTTCAAGCAAAGGATACACCGGAAAGTTCATGGCATGTTCAATCTGTGTAATGTTCAGAGAAACTGCCAAAAAAAACAAAGTTAAAAGCCATTATGTTCACTGTACAGGCAGAGAGGGGTGCTGTAAGGAACCTGGAAGCAAGTTTTGCTTTTCAAAGTCGCATCCTTACCCCCCGGGATTTCAGGAAAAAGATCTGTTGGACAGATGGAAAAAAAGTGACATTTTTTGGTCATAAAGCACAGCAGAATACTCGACAAAAAACCAAACAAACGAACACAGCCTATCAGGACAAACGCCTCATGTCAGTTTCCGTGCACGATGGTGGAGGGGGGCAAGATTTTTATTTGTTTTGACTTAAGCATCTTGCTTTCTTTTAGGATGTTATTTTGTCATGTGCAAGCTCCATGCTTTGCTCCAGGTTTAACACAAAGACAGAGGGTGTGTGTGTGTGTGTATGTAAGGATCACACCGGAGACTACACTCTCTTTCTATAAATCTATAAATTAAGCTAATTTAGCACAAATACGTGGTCAAATTGAACTAGCTGTTATCAAGACTACCAAAAAACCTGAGAGATGTTGACTAACTTTTGTTTCTATATAACTTATAGATCTGCTGCTGTCAAGAGGTAAAGATATATTAAGACATGAACTAAAACATCATAAATCTGTTCCGTTAGCTGTCGTCCTTACTAGCATTTTAGGGTTCCGACCTTTGTGTCCTCCTGTCTTTGCTGGTGAAAGGATCTTTCAAAAGAGTGTATCTTTGCACAGCGGGTCGAGAAATCCACTGAATATAAAAAGTATTTTACAGTCAAACAGTGGGCAAACATCTGTCAAACAGCACGGGCTTTTCGGAAATAGGGGAAAGCAGAGACAGCTGCACATCACCAACAAAGTGTCTGGAAAAATAGAAAAATGGTGCAAATGCTCAGTTGAAGTTTAGACCACAGGCCTGTTTTTAAATTGTGTTCCGACGTGTTAAACCATGAAACGTAATTCACTCCATTCCATTTGGGATGAAGACAAAAACTAAAAAGAATAATGTATTTTTATCATTTAAAACATAAATAGCAATATTATCATATAATTTCGAGCAATATTCAATTCAAACATTGATTTCCGTGTTAAAGTTATCTCTACAACAAACTCATTTTTAAGTTATCAGGATGAGTCTTTTTAACTATCAAAACTATTGGTGCCTTGAGGGGGAAGTTATAACATCATTAAAAAATACAAAAATAAACAGATGTTCCCAAATAAAAAAAAGATATATTTCCTTAAAGAAGACTAGAAAAAGTGAGGAAAGACAAGGGATGAAGACAAAAACTAAAAAGAATAATGGATTTTTATCATTCAAAACAGGCACTATAATTAGCAATATTATCATATAATTTCAAGCAATATTCAATTCGAAAATTGATTTCCATGTTAAAGTTATCTCTACAACAAACTTATTTTTAAGTTATCAGGATGAGTCTTTTTAACTATCAAAACTATTGGTGCCTTGAGGGGGAAGTTATAATATCATTAAAATAAATAAATAAACAGATGTTCTCGAATAAAATATATATATATATATATTTCCTTAAAGAAGACTCAGAATAAAAATAAGAAAAACTTAATGACTTGACTTTCTTCCCAAAAAAACATGTTCTTAACTTTCTATGCTCAAAGCTCATGTTTGTTTGAAGCAAAGCTGTTCGCTAATTAAGAGACAAAAATAATTTGGCTTTCCAGATGCACAAATAAAAAAAAAGAGGAGGTGATAGAGGGAGAGCTGTTTACCATATTTAAGTTCATCTGCTGAACTCAGACATGAACACTGGATCTGCTGCTTTTCATCTGCTGCAGAGAAAAGCGAGCCAAGGGAGGCTTGAAGTTTGCAAAAGCATGAAACTTCTCTAATTTGCACAAACTTTGATATCTTGTTGCTGCTCGGCACACATAAAGTTTGATGTTGCAGTCTTTTTCTCGTGTTCAACTCTGAATCTGGAATGTAATGAGTGTTAATATCAGTATGAAACACATTCTCAGCACCAGACTTCTGGAAGCTGGAAACGAATCAAAAGCTGTTCTTCATCAGCGAAAAAAAATGCAGAGGCAGTCGTTTGGTTATTAACTGGACATTTGTCAAGTCTCGGCTGCATTTGGATTGTTTTTAAATTGAAATTAAAAAAGCGTGTTGGCAGCAAAGAATAGGATTAGCTCAGAGGAAGTGCGACCAACTTCCTCAACTGGCATAAATTAAGATGACCGCCAGGCCCTGTTGTGTCCAGTGAGAAAACCCAGCAGACTTTGAATCCAATTTATATTGTTAATACAAATTAAATTGCTAGGTGCATTTGCAAGTTAATGTTGCATCTCATTGTGAAAAAATTATACTTTTTTTCTCGCATCATTTTGTATATTTTGTATAATTTAGCAATTTAAAAAAAAAAAAAAGTAACTTTGTTGAAATAAATCAAGACCTGATATCATATTATTATTATTATTAGAATTATTATTATTATTTTATTATTATTATTATTATTTTATTATTATTATCATGCAGTCGATCAAAAAACAGACCTCATGCATCTAACTGTTAGCTTGATTCGAGACATTTTAATTTCCTGAAAGCTGGGTTAAAACATAGCTCATTTAATCACGGTTAAGAGCCCTCTTGGCTTTAATTCAGAAAACATTTGAATCTCGTCCACGCAACAGAAAACAAATCCAAACAAATAAGATTCTCTTGAGCTCAGGAGCAGTTTGAATTTCTTCCTTGAAAACACACCTTGTGTTTTCAGGGCACCTTCAAAGGTCTCACGAAATTGTAAAAAAATATTGAAGAACTATTCAAGAATATCTGTATCAGTCTGTTTACCATTATATGCTATATATATATATATGGGAAAAAATTAGGTCACAGAAAAGCACAATAGCAATATTGTATTATATGGTATTCAAAATTACACGTGGATATCTTCAAACACAACATAAAAAGGAATTGCTAAATATATTATCAATTTCCCTTGTGCACCGTAAACATAGCTTTGACACCGGGCTTCAAGGGTGGCTTGTAGAGTGTGGCTCTGTAGCAAAGTTCAAAGTCTGGGTCTTATGTGATGTTCCTTGTGTCTTTTGTGCTGCCTCGAGAAATGCTGTTTTTTTTTTCCGAGCACATCCTGGATCCGCACAAATGTGTTGGTTTGCTCTGTTCTAGTGGTTGTGTCGGTCAGCCATGCTGAAATGTCCTTATTGAGGGTAGCTTGAAACAAGGTCCACAAATCAGGTCTTAAAGCTGAAAATGATTGCTTAAGATGAGTGGACTAGCATTTTGGAAGTGATTCACCCTTCTATGATGATAAGGAATCCACTTCTGATTCCTTGTAAGTTCAAAATGTGAATACTTTTGACAATATTACACCAATACAAAATGGCTGTCGAAGTATTTTATTTTTTCAAATAGCAGACGTGTTTTTTGCCAGGTCTGGACAACTGACAGTAGTTTCAAACCAATCACCCAGTACAGAACTGGCAGTAACCCATAGTCCATCATCTCTTTTTTACGTACAAGGCCATGAAATCTGCTGGTAATCGAGGGCCAAACAGAGTTGATTGGAGTGGAGTTCCTGGAGTCCTTTTTTTGTATCTTTCAAATTTAAAATAAATGAAGTAGCGTTAAAAATTGTGTTTCTTAGAGAAGGAACCAAACAACAATACATCCACTTTGTCCTTTTTGAGATTGGGTCTTACTCGCATAGTCAACAGCCATCTCCAGCTGCCTGATAGTGTGAATACCTGCGAGGGGGTTTCTATAAGGATCATTCCAAGCATCCAGCTGAGTGATAGCATCGACCAGGTGGATGGAATTTGAAGAATTGGACTAAATGAAATCTCACGAAGAATGGCACACACACACACAAACACGCACGCACACGCACACACACACACAGCAGACGTACAGTATGACATGCACCATAACAAAGTAATTCATTTCCTAAGAAGGAAGCAATCTCTCTGACTGATACTGCCGTTCCATCTATTAAATGGCTCTGAGGTAATTTTCTCTCCTTTTTCTGGTCCTTCCTGATATGCCTTTTTTTTCCCACTTCCTCATCTTCCAGGTCGAGGGGGAGAACATGCCTTCTGGCCCTCTGACACCAACCTGATTGACAGGAGCAGCATCAATGGTAACACAGCCAGCTTTCTTTGTTTTCTACCAAATAGCAGAAATTAGAGCTGCTTTTACATTCGTTATTTAGCTCAAACAATGTGTCCAAGTATCCTGGGAGCTGAACTGGTTGGGTGTGTGTTTGTGGTAGCATCATAGCATCATTACAGACTGTTGCGTCTTTATTCTAATAATAATAATCTATCCACCATCTATCCACCTCGTCGTTGATTTGAAGTCCGTTGACATCATATCCTGTATACTTCTTGGCATCATTTGGTCCAATAGTTAACTTTTGGTGCAATATTTACCTACGATTACACATCAAATTGTCATGTTATTGACAATAATAAGATGCCAATCCAAAGAGTGTCCATAATATAACTGTAACTCATGTTACCGGTGGAGGGTATCATTATATGGGTATTGATAAAATCAGTGAAAGATACACGTGGGCCAATAAGACCGCTAACCTACACTGTCACGCTAATAATCATAGAAGCTCATGCTAATAGCAGTTTTGACAACAATGTCAATATAATTGTCCTAAAATTCCATACTCAGATAACTGCGTCAATGCTAATATCTGTTTTTTAATAATGACTCTGACAATAACAGCTATCCTGAAACCCCTGAAATTGCTACAACTGTCATTGAAGATACAAAAGATAGTCGTGAAAATGAGCCTTTGTGCCACTCTTCTTTCATAAAAAGGTCAGAGGTCATGGTTAATATTCTGTGTCTCCTTGGTGGACTGCCAAGCAAGCCAAAAGCATAAAGAGGGAATCTAAAATACTGTCACCGTTGTTGCTACCGTAGTCGGGGGTGGGCAATGAATCCGTCTACCCGGACCTCCGCCGGCTTTATGGCAGGTCAGCGAGGTCGAAGCCTCGTTCATCAGCTCCACAGTAATTCATCTCAAACGCGCTGTCATTGCTTGCGCCACAAAGCTTCCTCTCACTTGAAAAATGAGGTACATAGTAGATTCAGCGGGGACCGGTCCTGACGTCTATCTCTGCTGCTAGCTGGAGGTTGGAGGTTTGGGTATCGCAAAGGACCCTACCAGACAGGAACCATTAGTTTAGCATAAGCATTCAAGGAATATTTTTGTTCTTGGTCTTTTCTCAAGAGAGTGTGATGCTGGATCTTTACCAAGACTAAAAGATACCAAACACTGGAGGTTGGAGGTTTGGGTAGTGTAAAGGACCCTACCAGATAGGAACCATTAATTTAGCGTAAGCATTCCCGGGATATTCTTGTTCTTTGTCTTTTCTCGATAGAGAGTGATGCTTGATTTTTACCAAGACTAAAAGATACCAAACCCTGGAGGTTGAGGTTTGGGTAGCGCAAAGGACCCAACAGATAGGAACCATTAGTTTAGCGTAAGCATTTACGGGATCTTCTTGTTGTTGGTCTTTTTCTCAAATGAGTGTGATGCAGGATGTTTACTAAGATTAAAAGATAAATAACCTCTTTTTAAAGTTTTAATTAAATAAATGAACCCCTTCAAATCCACAAATCAGTGAAAGATACACTGATCCATGTAAGGTTAGAGGTTTGGGTAGTGTAAAGGACCCTACCAGACAGGAACCATTAGTTTAGCATTAGCAGTCGTGGAATCTTCTTGTTCTTGGTCTTTTCTCCAGAGAATGTGATGCTGGATTTTTACCAAGACTTAAAGATCCCAAACCTTTAATGAGAGTTTTAATTAAATAAATGAACCCCTTCAAATCCATGTATTCCCCTGACACTCCACTTCAGCAGCACAAAAAGCACAGTTGGCATTCATCCCCTGTGGATGTCGTCTTACCTCAAAACCACATTTTAAGGGACTGTGCCTTCGTGTAAATTGTGATTTGCTTAAAGCGTCATCCGTTGGTTGCAAAACGTATTCAATATTTCTTTTCATATTCTTCGAATAAAAAAAAATCTCCAATGCTCAACGATACAGCCCCACAAACAGCTTCACAAGGCTGTGTTCTGGCACGCTGTCGTATCAAGCTGAATGTTAATAAGCCTACCGGTTTGCCATCAATGATTGTGCTGAAGATTAATATTTCAGCTGGTGCATTAATGTCCATTTTTGTTTGGCAGGCATTCTTAACCAGCTTTTTAGGGCTGCTCGAGCTTTGGAGGTGTGCCCATAAACCACTACAATATACAAAATGGTAATTTATTCTTAGAACTGGGGATTACCCCAAATGATTGCTGTCATTTAGGTAAAGATTGATATTTACCAAACTGAAGAAAAATTCCTCAGTTTATGAGACATTTCTGCCAAAACCCCAACTGCCGCCCCTTTTTGTGTTGCTGAAGGAAACACTTAACAACAACAACTATAACAATGTGTCAGAATTGATATTTTCTAAACTACCTAAGAATTCCAGGTTTGCCATGTATACATACATGAGAAAGTATTTAGAATACATACCTCCTAACTTTGTTTGGCTTTGGTTTTAGTGTTTAATTGGATTATTACAAGTAGTAATACACATTCTAATTTAAATATTTTGATTCAGAGAATTTTGTGTGCCATCTATTATTTAAGGGTTTTAAAAAACAGAGCTTTTCCATAAGGGTTTGGGAAATATTTTAGCATATGATGCCAACCAACTGCTGTGCAGTAGACAGGCGGCTGTAAGTGATGTTCAGATCAAAGCCCCAGTGATGTGTGGATATTCATTTTGTGTCTGTCTGTGTGTGCATTTGTGCGATTGTTTTTGATATTTTCTTCCTCTTGACCATCCATCCTTGCCTTTGAACGGTCCTTTCAATGCCTCACAGATTTGATTCCCGGTCTACAAAGAATAAATACCATATATGAAATTTCAGGAAATTACTTCTAATGGTTTTGTTCCATGAAACTGTAGTTTTGTTTTCCTGCTCAATGTTTTGTCTTTTGATTTCTGCTCTTCTTTTCACCTTTCTGTTGTTTTTTTAATGCTGGCATGGCTTTGAAATGAATGAGCTGCAGAAGGATAGTACCACTTAATAAATTCCATGCTCTAAATATGAGCTTCTAGGGCCTTTGAGTGTGCGTCAGTTTAGTCTTTTTGCTAGTCTCCCCTTTTTCATCCATAGTGTCTAATGTTATTTACAGTTACAGTATTTGCCTTGTTACAACACAATATTGTGTCTGGAAAAAACCTCCTGGCATTTATATGGATCTCATATGCTCTCAAAGAATTGTAAATTAGATGCTAAGACAAAGGTCTCATCTCTAAACTTCTGATCTAAAATCTGATCTAATAAGATACCAGTTAACGACTTGGACCTATTTCAATGAGTGGTCATAAAAATAGCTACATATAGTAACTATGGTTACAACCTTTTCCCTACACATATTGAATAAATGTCAAGTTTCAGTGTGTCACCTCTCGGATACTAATGCTTACAAGGGTAATAAAAGGCATAGCTAGAGGTGTCAACTCCTACATAAATAATACCTACAGGTATTAGTTCACAAGTATTAGTGCAAAAGATCACTGTTTCTCAGTCCTTTCCCTTCTACATTCCATACTCGAATGGTTAAAGTCAGAACTAGAACCATTCCATATAATACTTATCAATAAATAAATACAAATATGGTCATGTCAACAATTTTATTTACCTCTTATTGATTCATTTGTACACAGTCAAATCAAGTTTTAAGTGTTTTTAGCCCTTTAAAGCCCGATCCAAGAACAAAACAAAACAGAAAATGACTTTTTTTTTGTTTTAAGTCTTTATTTGGCCTTTTAACAAAATATGGAAAAACAAAAAACAAAAACAAAAATAAAATATTTATATTAATAATTTATCACTATGCGATAAGTCAAGATAGTTTTTTGTGTAGTTTCTGCCCCCTGTTATCAGGTGTATCTGATTGTGTACAATAGGATTTTGAGCAAAGTTTTTATCATTAAATTATGCAAAAGGTGTCAGACGCAAAACATTTCAGAAACCGCATGTATCAAATATGATACATTTGGCATTATAGGGTTAGCTTTATTCAATCTTTAAGCTATCACCAAACATTAGTAAATCAGTTTCAATTGTGTACCAGAGAAAATGTAAGACTTTTTTTGTGTTAAAGCAAAAAAATTGCCATTGCATAAAACGTTTTTAGTCAGTGAACTGCTGCTACAGATGGCAGTCCCATAATTTCATGTTGTTGGAGTAGTAATTAAATTGTCTGACATTTGGGAGTGTAAATCAGACCTAATGAGCTGAGATGGATGGATGTCAGAAAACCATTAATTTACTGTAAATGATCTCGCACGCACAAGAGAAAAGCCTGACCTTTCTGCACTTTTGAGCTTTCGCTCTCCTGCTGATGCAATAAATCAGGAGATGATTTGGGAGGTGAAGTACTTAACAAGGTGTTAAATGTTTTTATTCTGCGCTGTGATAATTATGATAGAATGTCATTAATCAGGCTGCTGGAGTCTTTTTCTGCGTCCCGGGCCTGAGGAGAGTAATTAGTCTGTCAATCCACTCGTCCCGCTTTTCCCGTTCACGCTCTGATATCTCGACAGCCAGTAGGACTTCCACTGTACCTCCAGATGAGAGCCGCGTTTGAAACCTTGTTGTTCTAATGACCCCTCGGCCTTTGCTCATTTACCACATCCACACCAGCAAAACGCCAGCAGAAGTTCAAATATTACATGGAAATTAAATAAGCAACTTATTTTTGTGGGGAAAAACACTATTCAGAGAGTCCAAAGATGATTAAAAAGGAATAAACTGAGTTTTCGGTACACAAGGCGTGGCTCTAAGCTCTGAAAAAGACAGAAAATGGAAATAGAAAGATACAGAAGGTGAAAGAGGTAAAGTCTCTTTTCTGTCTGTCTTTCATAAAAACATTTTTCTTAATTTGACTTTCATCGATTCCTCTCGTCTTTCGTCCAACGTGTTTTCCATGTTAGCCGATTTTTGCCTTATTTCACGTCCCTCCCTTTTTTAAACCCCTCGGCCTTTGCTCGTTTACCACATCCACACCAGCAGAACGTCAGCAGAGGCTAGGATATTACATGGAAATTTATTAACCAACTTATTTTGGGGGGAAAAACACTAAACATAAAGTCCAAAGATTATTAAAAAGGAATAAAGGAAGTTTGTGGTACACAAGGCGTGGCTCTAAGCTTTGACGGATCGGGGTATTCTCTGAAAGAGACAGAAAATGGGAATAGAAAGATACAGAAAGTGAAAGAGGTAAAGTCTCTTTTCTGTCTGTCTTTTAATAAAAACATTTTTCTTAATTTGACTTTCATCGATTCCTCTCCTCTTTCGTCCAACGTGTTTTCCATGTTAGCCGATTTTTGCCTTATTTTCACATCCCTCCCTTTTTTAAACCCACTCCTCTCACGTTTCACAGACTTAATACCCCTCATTCATCTCCTATGTCTCTCCTCCGCTCTTCAGCAGGGTTTAGTTAATGAATGACAGGGCATCATTAATTCTCCTTTTTCATCCGTACACCCGTCATCCTCTCCCGTTCGGTCGGCGTGTTGATTGGTGGAGCGGGAGCTCGGCATTATCCAAGCCAGTGACACAATTTTGATTATCTTTCGCTTTGATTTTCTTTGCGGCCGAAGACGGAATTGAAACTCCGAACACTGAAAATCTGTTTACAAATGAAAATAGACCCACTTTAAGATTGCTGCAAGAGTCAAAAATGCTTCTCCCTTGCTTATCAAGGTTTGAAACAACAATAATTTTCATTGTGTAACCCAAAAACATCAGTTTTGAACTGTGGTCAGCCAATAGTACCTCAGAAAAAAATATTTCTAATTATTTATCTCAATGGGATCTAATAGAATCCCATATTTACTACTAATTAAATCATAATGAGACTATTTAGATATTTTGCCGTTCAATTTGTTTGAAAATGTTTTTCAGAGTCTCCCATTGGTCAGATGCGGCCGCCTCATGGCAGCGTCACCCCTCAGAAGAACAGCAACCTCCTGGTCATCATCGTGGTCTCAGTGGGGGCCGTCACGGTGGTGGTGGTGGTCATCGTGGCGCTCATCTGCACCCGCCGTTCCTCGGCCCAGCAAAGGAAGTAAGAAACCCTCCGTCTGCACCCCCCAAAGCTGAAACCACTCTCATTTTCATACACGCGTTACCTTCAATGTCCAAACCTAATCTCCATTTGACGTCGTCTGTGTTTTCGATATCAATAACGCGTGCGTTTTATGACTATAGTGAGGAGAGTAAAGCAGTTGGTGTGTTTGTCTGAAGTGAATCCAAGCAAATCTGAAGCCTGCAAATGACTGTCTTACTCTATAGACGCGCCTTGTGATGGATGCGCTGATCCACCGTGACAAAACTCATTTCCGCATTGTGTTTCATTATATTAAACCAGGCTGCCATCAAGGAGAAAATGTTGAGGAATCCGTCAGTTTGGTTTGAGAAAAATAAAAAGAAGGGTAACAAAACAATCAGCAGCCCCATTCCAGGGATCTTTTTTTTGTTGCTTTTGGTTTTAACTGAGATTGTGTTCGTTGAAGCCTGGCGTGTAGCCTACTTATTGGGACAAATTACAGTAAGGGAGGCGGAATGACAACATTGTGACTGTGTTGACCTGATTTTCTGAGAGGGTTAATGTAGCACACAGCTGTGAAGGAAATACAACACCCTCACTTTGTACCGTCTCACTGCAAAGTAGATTTTTTTCAACTCTACACATATCATTTTGAATCATGGACATTGGCTATATAGCAGGATTTAGAAGATTATATGGCTATTTATTATTTTTAATATATTACATTAATATATAATTTAATACATTCATTATCTTTCAAATGCTACATTAAAAAATGTAGCATTTTCTATCTTAAAAAATTTGAAAAAAATATCAAAATAGTTCAAAAAAATATCAAATCGGTTAATTCAATATCAAATTAACGATAGGTAGACCCACACAAGATGGAACACTGGCTGAATAAGTACTAAAGTTGTAACTGTTTCATGTGGCCAGCCTGTGTTGGAAATGGAAAAGTATTTTGTAGAGCCGTGCGTTTTGTGCATCTTTGTGCGTCTTTGTGCGTCTTTGTGTGTCTTTGTGCGCTCAGATCTCTCCTCTTCCGTTTCCCACTGACGTCGGCTACTCTTCGTATAATGCTGCTCAGCGGTGTTGTGTTTTTATGAAAGGTTTATAACAAAAGAGAAAGGTTTTCTAAGAGTGTGGGAAGGGTTTATAAAGCCTTGAATATATATTAATAAATAGCTAAATGAATAAAAGGTCACTACCTTGTGGATTTTCACCTGTCACAGGGGGTTATGGAACCTGGCCCCCGCTAGAAAAGGGGCCACTCTAGTTAATACACAACCTGCAGTCACGTAAACGGACACTGGCTTTTCACGGGTTCTGCTTTCATCTTTGTCTGTCTTTATTTATTGTACCTTATCTGCTATTTATCACCCACAATACAACCTTTAAGGAGGGCATACTTAGCAGATTTACATTTTTAAGGATCAAATTTGTTTTTAAATATCTCAAAATTTCGCAACATTTTGACAGAAGACTTTTTGTTGTCAAAAACAATAAATTTAAGGAATAGTTGTAATGGCATGATAACTCCCACTTATTCAAAACTGACACACTTACGACACATTTCTGACACAATCCGATGGCCAGATAAATATAAGCAACCCCCCAACTACATTTTTTTTTAGCTTTCCTCATACATTGAACATCAAATATGAATGCCAGTATGAGCAAAGTTTGCTTGTTGAATATTCATGTCATGAAAAAAATCCTAAAACCCTAACCTTAACCCACAACCTGAGCTAAGGTCAACTTCCAAATGTCTTTACTACCGTCTTCTGTCACTTTCCCAATGATACCCACGGCCATAGCTGCCTTTTGAGATGCAGTTAAACCGATATCTCGGAAATTTCTAATCACTGCATTATCTCATTCATAGTGGTCTGCTCCAAAGGCTTATTTTAGGATATATTTGGGTTCCCGTGAGGGCTGAGTGCCCCGCAATAGCATGACCTCCAACCAAAGTCCACCCTTCAGACGTTTAAAACACGACAGAAAGGTGTCCTCATCTCCTTTCCCTTTTCCTCCTCCTGGAATGGAGAAATCATATCATCTGGGTTTCTGTTTAAAGTTTGAACGTGATTCATTGGAAGGCTTAGCCACTCCAGTCTTTCATATGCACATGTTATCCATCCATGCACCCACTTTCACCCGCTTAGATGTTTAGCCTCCCAAAATGACCCCTCACTCTGACCACTGTGTGAAGAATAATCCAGCTTGAGATGAAAGGTGCTCCCTCTTGCCAAAATCTCTTCCAGTGCCATCGGTTGTGAGGCTTTACCTTCTGAGAAAGGTTTTTTTCCTCAAGCAAACTGCTGTGTCAGCAAAACGAAATGTGTAAATTAGCCAAACTTGTCCTGTTCTTCCTCAAGCCAAACATTTACAAAGGCAACAACAAGCCTGCAAATCTAGAAAAATTCCCAATGCAGCCGGCACATAACAAGCCCTGTAGAGATGTTACCATCCAATTCATAATATTATGTCTATTGAATTTCATAACTCACTTATCTATATAGTAGCTGGCATAATCATGTTTATTATTCTCATCTAATCCAGTTCGTAACATAATGTCAGACGCTTTAATCCTCCCTGTTGGGTTTTAGTTGATATCAATTTTTAATCTGGTTCAGTAGAACTACAGTCATTGATAGAGAATGCAAAATAATCAGAACCCCTAGGTTGTCTGTTTTCATCGTCTTCAGATATTGTTTCACCTTTTCCTTTTAACCCCTTGTCTATTTATCATTATGGCAACAGAATTGTAATCTGAGTTTCGTGCTCTGCCCGACACTTTTGCTTTGCCAAGGGAGTCCAGTCAGGGTCAGAAGCCTCCCCTGATCATGTTATACTGCTTTATTATTTATTTAAGATTTATTTTTGTTACAGAAGTAAAATGGTTAATAACAAACCTGACCGGGGGACAGGAAAAGAGAAAAAAAAAGACAAAAAAGGAGCAAAAGATTGAATTAAAAAAGGATGAGAGAATAGAGAAAAGGTAAAAAAATAACCCGCGCTGAAAATAGAGATCTCTAAAACAGGAACAAAGGAAAATAAAGGAAAAAAAAGACAACAAAACTATCCATTCAACCCGTTTATCTGTAGAAAAGATGTCCTATAGTCAACGTGGGCAAACCCAAGGGTTCTAGGTGAACCTACAAGTTTCACTTTGATTTCCATTCAATCCATCCGCCCTCTGACGTGTGTGTGTGTGCGTGTGTGTGTGCGTGTGTGTGTGTGTGTGTGTGTGTGTGTCTGTGTGTGTGCAGGAAGAGAGCGAGCCACAGCGCCAGCAAGCGGAAGGGCAGCCAGAAGGACCTCCGCCCGCCCGACCTCTGGATCCACCACGAGGAGATGGAGATGAAGAACATGGAGAAAGCGCCCAGCGTGGCCCCGTCGGGCCGCGATTCGCCCATCCAGTCCTGCCAGGACCTCCCCCAGGTGGCCCACAGCCAATCAGAGAGCCAGATGGGCAGCAAGAGCAGCCACTCAGGTTAAGATCTTTCCCCTCACTTGTATAAGATGAAGATTTTCCCAAAGATTTATAATTGATTTTGTGCTTTCCTTTTACTTTGAAAAGAAAAAATCCATTCGTTTTTTTATTTTTATATCAAGTGAGAATCTTCCTTTATCCTGTTATCTCTAAAGTTTTATGTAGGGTTTAATCTGTATCACATAGAGCATCAAAACTTTAAATAAGCAGCCCTAACTTTGCCCATTAGTAATTTCAAGCCAATTTATTCTGCCCGTAATGTATTTAATTATTGATTCCTTTATTTCTATTATGAGTCTTGATTAAATTCCAGCAGTAATTAAGCCGGGTTCATCACAGATAATGAAGGATATTTAGTGAAAATGGAAGTGTCAAACAGATAGCTGAGTTAAAGTAGGTGAGAGAAAAAGGCCTTCATTCCGGACATTCCGGAACGTTGTGGCATTCCAGGTGCCGATGCGGACGAGGCGTCCAGCAGCATCTCCACTCTTGACCGCTCGCTGACCGCCAGGAGAGGAACGCGGGGTAAAATGATGATTCCCATGGACTCCACGCCGAGCAACACGCGTAAGTAACAACAATGCTACCCCCATGCTTACCTTTTACTTCCCGTAAAGGTCTGTACTCTATATATTTTTTCCGATTTGACTCTTTTTGTTCATTTTTTTTCATAAATATTTAATGCCGCATGCATTTTATGTCCTCTCCGTGTCCATTTTGCTTTGTACGATAGCCATAAAAGGTGTTTTTGTGCTGTGGGACTGTCACAAAGCCCTTGCAGAGGCTTGAGATGTGTTTTGGTGTGGTTGTCTTTCTGGAGGAACTGACAGTGGTCCCTTAAGACCACAAAAGAAGTTGCAGTACAGACCCCGCTCCCGTATAGAAAGTGGATGGATAAAAATGGAATTCCTGCATAATGATGCAGCCAAACTGATCTGGGATCTGTTCTGTGTCAGGATAGCTCTCACACTTACTTCAAATTTGTGGTACTTAGCGATTCGTCTACATGAACCAACTGAAATAAGGCGTTAGAAGTGAGACTCGAGGATTTTTACTCCTCGATATTCCCGTTTTGCGATGTTCTATCGAAGACTGAGTTGAACCCGTGTGTCTGACTTCTACTTTTTTGCCAACAAAGGTGACTCTGCTAATTGATATCCTACATGTATGTGGGCATGGCTTCAATAGCCGCTTTGCTAAAAGGAAAAACAAGTTACAAAGTGTTTTATTTATAACCTTTTCCATTTTGTTATGTTACCTGGTGACAAGTAACCACCCTTTTTAGCATTATACTGCCTTTCCGTATCAGGAGAGCATGATTGGAGTTGATAAAATGTTTGTACATCAACACAGCTGTTGGTTATTTTCAAGTAGATATCTAGAATTAAGATCGTATTTAGCACTAGCTGTTGGCAGCCATTTCCAGCAGGTTTCCCAGCTGTTTTGTTGTATCTGACGCTAATTTTCCGGCAATCTCCGGGATCATCTGGTCTATTTTGGTGTCTATAGTCACCTTCTCCAAGAAGCCAAATACTTTCAAGCTCTCAATATGCTGCAATGTCAAAGATTGATGGGAAAAAGTAGAAACAGAACCTTTTTCATGCAACTCCAAACAAAAGTAATATATTACCATATATTGAGCTTATTTAAAATGGTTTAACATCCAGATAAATCATGAGAGTCATTACAAAATGTTAAAAAAAAGGCCTTTGTTATTTTGCATTATAGCAGGGTTTATTCTATAAAAATCCCAGAGGAAGGGCTGTATTGAACAGGCAAGGCCGCATACTGATTTCAGTTTTGTTCTCCCCATATGAGATCATTTCCAATCCTCTAACTGTGAAAATATTCATTTTACAAGATCTCCGTGTTTGTTTGCTTCCAGCACTTAAACTGGATGGACTCCACGAGGGTTGTTCAAAGGCAACAAAGAACGTGTTATCCCGGCGTTCCCAGCCTTTTGTTAACGTTAGGAGTGTTTTGCTTTTCTCAATCTTTAAGCGCTCCAGAAACGTTCCGAGGGGCCCGTCGGTCTCCGCAAAGCTTTGAGGTGTGTTTGTGCTCATTATCCCGCCGCAGCATGAATGTCACATCCCAGAGATAAGAAACCAAAAGCGGAGCACGTCTCCTGAAGAAGAGACTGCCGCTTCTTCTGGGTTCAGAGCGAAACGCTCAACTGCGGACCGGCAAATCACCCCCAGACTTAAATATTTCAAACGCCATGTTGGGTATCATCCGCTCTTTATCTGGTCCCCTTTTATAGGCCTTTTGTCACAAATCTTCTAACATTTATTAATCAACAAATAGTACGGCGCATCAATGTTGTTTTTTTATTACAGGAATGTATTATTCTGTGTATCTTCTATTGTTTTGGGCTCTATTGGACTGAGCATATTGTACAGTATACGCAATCAGAAGGTGAGACACGCCCCTCTTTTGTCGGGATGCTAACTCCTGGCCTGAATCAGATGCAGAGATTTGAGTTAACAAAAGGTTTTATTAACTCAGGGCCAATCTCAAGGAGTGAAAATAAAGAACAAAACTAGGTAGACAAAACTATGAGCAAAGTATTAAATAATAATCACTCCTAAGAGGCAGAACAAAACTGAGGAAGAAGTATCAAAATAAACTCACTCCAAAGGAGGCATAAACGGGGATAAAGGAGGAAGACAAGGATTGCTATGAGCTTGCTCATGAGGAGGATGAGGACGAAGGACCAAAGATGAAAAATAAAACACAATGGCACCAGACAATAAGAGACTCAGACTATTTAAACACAAGGGAAGGTAAAACCAGGGGAACACAATTAGTGATCAGGGGAAACAAGCACACACAAGGGAGTGTAAGAGACCTGAAACAAGGGGATGTACCTTTCAAAATAAAACAGGAAATGGCAAGACAACCATGGAGACGGGACAAAACACCAAAAAATCCACAGACGTGACATCTTTGGACTTTTGGACGTCAGTTTTTGGACATTTGACATGTCCATTTTCCACTCAAACCGCATCAAGGATGCATCAGGGTTTGTAAGATTAGATATTTGTAATATTTATGGCATACGATATGCAGCTTTCCTGGTAATCCAAACATAGCATCTATATAATTTAATTATGCTAATTATTAAAGATTTAACTGCTTTGTTTTAAAGCTATTTCTTTAAAAGGGCCCTGTCTGTGGCATTGAGGATGAGTGGTTTATGTGTTTGTTAGTTATTTTCTCCCAGCGTCAGGAAAAGTAGGGTTTTTTTTGTTATTGCTTCTTTATCGATTTAATTTTTAGACAGGTCAGAACTGACTGCAGGTCGGTTCTGCCTCCAGATCGTACATTCAAAATGTGTACAAAATATGTTTTTTGTGTTGTATTCCTGAAAACGTACATATATATCCCTGGAAAAGGCCAAATGCAATGGTCTTTTAAATCCTTCTGGTATTTCTCTTCATTCCTTGAATGTGATATTATGTTAATTTTATGGATAAAACTGTAATCAGATTGCTTTAAATCCTTATTGAAAGATTTTCTTCACATACTTTTGCACAAATATGGGATCCTATATCTAATTTAGCTATAATATTTTTGTAATTAATCTAAATACAGGTTTTGGAAAAAATCATATTGTCAGTCAAATAATAAACTGCCAGGCTGGAACACAAAAAACTAAACTGAGTAACCTGAAACTTAAGAATAAATTAACTATTTTAATCATTCCAGATGATTCCACAACAAAAAGTTATTTGTAAGCAGTAAGTACTTAAAGAAAAATACTGTTATTTTTGCTGTTTTTTTTTTCATGCATTCTTTTATGGAGCTTCTCAGTTTTAAATTAGAGAACATTTTCAATGGAAAGTTTTTAGCATCTCAAAATTGAAAGATATTAAGAAAATTTTCAAACACTTTATCAATATCATCTTCCTGCTATACTGACTCCCAACTATGTTTCAATAATTCATCAATTCATTATTTGATTGATTCTTCAGATCTTATTCTTTTAAGATCCTGAATAATTTCTCTCATATTGCATATGAAATTTTTACAAACTTCAAAGACTGGTAGATAATCACTAAAATGCTAGATTAATAATCCACTTATTTCATTGTTATCTATGATATTAGTGAATATATAATCTACTAATGTGGAACAGTTAAGTGTGATCCTGCTGGGTTCATGTTCTCAAACTGTACATGGTATTAATTAAATTTGATCGTGATGGTTTGAGTTAAGAAGATCTATATGAGTATATTATGAATCTATATTGATATTAAAATATTAAATTTATATTAATGAACAGATAAAAAAGGCCTTCTGAGATGTAAGTGTGCATGATTGGTCATAAATTCTCTAAATATTTCCATGATTGAACCAGAAGCTCTCTATATTTTTACTTTTTTAACATATATACAATATTTAGACCGTTATACATTCAAATACATCTGTTTTCAATCTAGTCATCTTTTCTAATATTTTATACTTTAAGTTTCTGACCACATACACGGCTACTGTCCACTAGTTTTCACATCTCTTTTTATATAACTGAACTCATAACCCTCCTGGTTATAGTCAGCTCCCTTCTTAGAGCTGAGGAAGGTTTTCCAGATGACGATAACGCTAAATGGCTCTTTAAACTGGCTCAGAGAGTCTTTCCTGTTAAAGTTTGCATGTAAACTTTTGCTGTTGTGATGTATGACTGAGAACTCGTCTGCTTTATGCATTCATCCATTTTTCAGTAGCAGCTGTTGTCAACGATGTCTTTGAAGACGTTATTATGTGGAACTCATCCTCTTCCATGTTCTGACATATACAGTTTGCATAATTTAATGTTTTCAGCTGCAGATTTTCAGTATTAAGAGTCGTAAGTGTTAGCTTTGTGTCCACAAATGATGAGGAAGCAGTTCCTGCTACTTTTGACATGATGCCTTTTATCTCTTGTGCTTTTAATGTACCTCAAAGAGTCGATATTCGTATTTTTCCGGCTCTGTGATTTTCCGTTTAGCTTAACGGAGACTTTACAGTTGGTGGTCCAGCTTTATCCCCTCGGATAAGAGGAGAGAGGCCGCCAGGAGCTGGACTGGGCCCCACCAGCGTGCTGGTCTTGTGCAAAATTCAGTTCCCCTGGAATGATCTTTTCCCCTGGTAAGGTTCCAGATCATTTCAGGGGAACAGAATTTTGCACAAAACTGGGGTATGATCGGGGCTGGACTAGCAGTCTGTAGATGATTACATCATTCATCCTGGTATATTGTTCTTAGTCTGCCACTAGCTTCTCCAGAACAGTGATCCATTTTTCCTTTTCAAAAAGCCGTGAGGCCTTCACCTCTTCTACCAATTCCAGAACGGACTTCTGCCTGATGGAGTCGGATAGCCGAGGTTTTTCCCAGAAAGGAAATCTCCTACCCTTTCCCTGTTTTCATCAAACGTTGGGTTTTGCTTTGGTCCCATACTGGCAAACAGGAGGTTTTGACTGGCAAACAGCCAGTATAAAAGAGGGCACAGACAAAAGGGATTCGAGTAAAATGGAGAAAAACAGACTGACCAAGAAACCTTTAAGAGAGCAACAGCAAGGATCTTAAGAAAATGACCAAACAAACAGTGTAAAGACAGTGTGCCCACTTATGTGTAAGAACAAGACAAAAAAAAGAACTGGGTCAAGACTAAAACAACCGACCAAAGTAAAACTCCATAAAAAAAAGCTCCACAAAAAGACTAATTAAAACCAGACTAACCCGTATTGAATAATTCCTTACGTAATACAATAATTGAATTGGGTAAAAATGACATGATCTGTTTCAAATGATTTTTTTTCCTTTGCCTCCTTCTCAGCTCTAAATTTCCCACCTACCAGCATTTTTTGCATGCAAAAACAAATAAGCTAAAGAGAATTTAGCATCCATTTAGCTTTGTGTATCTCAGTAATCAATATATTTGTATTGATTTT
>CAJRST010003335.1:2095956-2131344 GCA_907169785.1 Menidia menidia | reverse complement strand
ACAATCCTCTGGACTCATCCCAGTTGAAAGACGTTATAATTACTGAGTTTTAAACTGTTGTATTTGCAGTTTCTGCAAACGGCCAGCTTACATATAGCTAAGTTGTATTTATCCACACTCTATTCTCCAGCAGTGACTTCATTTTACACAGAAGTGGGACTTAATAAACAAATATGCATCAAATAGAAATGAAAACATTGTTATTGTTCCTAGGAGAAAGTCAGTTTTAGATTTAAAAAATACTGATTTGATCAACAATAGAAGTGATTTGTAACAAAAAAAACGAATATTTATTTATTTAATTTTTAAAAAATCTGAAATATTTTTATAACATGTTGTAGAGTACTCAGTTTTAGATTTAAAAAATACAGGTTTCATCAACAATAGAAGTGATTTATAACAAAAAATAACTGTATTATTTCACTATTTGTTTAATTTTCTTTATCAGAAATCTTTTTATAACATGGTTGTAGAGTGCTCAAAATCAAATGTTACAGTCATCAGCCCTCACACAATAACAATAAAAAATATCTACAATAGAAAAAAAGCATTTATTTATCTAACCACTTGTGTGTGTTGTTGACCTGAGGGGGTGTAATCAGTCTCTATGAGTACCCCGCCCTGCAGGTTCCTCTCAGGGTCACAAGACATGAACTGTCTGCTCTTACTGCCCCCCCCCCCCCCCCCCCCCCCCCCCCCCCCCCCCCCTCGGGTTGTAGTCGTTTTCTGCTCTTACTATATATATTCAGTTTCTTTGTTTTGTTGGGTTCCAGGTTGAAGTCTTAAGGCTAAATCGTATAAAGAGCCTACTCCTAATTGCACCGTTGAACACTATAATCCCGGTCCTATGCCGTTGTGGTTAGCGTTGTTTGTCGGTATAAAAGGATGATGTTGCTGTGTGATTGTGTTGAAATAGTGTAGCCTTTGGGTTTCCATGTTTAACTGAAATCAGATTCAGATTTTCTGACTGCTCTGTCCACACTCCTGTGGACTGTCCTTGGTCTGGTTAGCGGTCTGTTTTAGCATTAGCTTACTGCTCTCATGCCCTGCGTCCTGCAAGTGTTTTTCTTTGTTTTTTCTCTAATCCCCTTGTCCTGCCCAGCACCATGGCAGCCATCCATCCATTTTCTGTACAGCTAATTCCCAACGGGGTTGCGGGGGGGCTGGAGCCTATCCCAGCTGACAATGGCACACAGAGACAAGCAACCACACGCATTTACAGTCACTCCTCGGGGGCAATCCAGCTGTCCAGTTGACCAAATGTGCATGTTTTTGGACCGTGGGAGGAAGCTGCAGTACCCAATGAGAACCCAGGAAGACACAGGGAGAAAACATGCTAGCTCCAGTCCCCCGGGGACTTGACGTAGTCGTGCCAAACCCATTTTGGACGGTTTATACTTTTAAAGCCTCCCTTGATATCCAGTCCATGATTATTTATTTATTGCTGATACAGTATAATGTACATTTCTGGACAGGGGCTTGACAGGAGGAGGGAAAGCATAGACAGAGTAGGAAAAATAGAAAGAACTGAAATAAAAAGAAAATATTTAGAACAAAATGACAAAACCTGACAAACAGCTGGAACAAAAAGTTCTCCTACTGCCTCCATGGGGAAACCAGAGAGAGACAATCATAGATACCTGATAAAAAGAGAAAAAAATAACCAAAAAACAGACTGCAGCAACACCAGCAGCAAAAATATGGAACAAATCTGTTGATAGCAAAGTACAAAACAACAGGTCAAAGCAGCAAACGTAGCGGTGTGTGGCTCATGCTGGTAGGTTACCTTCTGATTGGGTCTTCTCACAGTGCTCCAACGTCTTCCAAATATCCAAAGATCCTAACCTCTGGGCCATTGGACGTGCATTTATTTTAGTATTTTACCGTCTCAGCTTGGATTACTTACAGATTTCTCTCTTTCAGCGGTGGTCAGTGCCATCCCGGTGCCCACTCTGGACTCCTCCCAGTATCCCGGTATACTGCCCTCACCGTCCTGTGGCTTCACGCACAACAAGTTCAGCCTGAGGGCCATGCCTTTCCCCAGCCTCACCGTGGACAGAGGATACACGCCAGGTACTGCAACCCTGACAAGCAAACGCCCAAGACAATAGTGGACGATCCCAGAAAATACAAATCAGAACATTCAGCATGCACATCCAATACATTTCTAGCTAGAAAAATCACATTTTTTACCAGTTAGAAGAAAGTATGTCCGCAAGTCTACTCATCGACAGAACAAAGTTGTCTTTAAAAGACTCCAAATGGGTATTAATGAATATTATTAAGTTTATAGATGTTGTTGAAAGTACATTTTCATTCTGCAAAGAAATCTCAACGAGGAAGAAGACTTTCAAAAGAAAAAAAAGAAAACTTAATTAAATTCGTAAGCCACAAAATATTGTTCAAATTTAAAATTGAATTCTGAACCACAAAAAAGGGGGAATAAAGATTTTGAAACAAGTGTCTTAAAATGTTCCTCAAGTCCCATGTAATCCGTAAATTACTATATTTTATCTATTAATCCATTGATTCTACTAGTTATGTTTTCTTGCTGGTACTTTGTTGGATTTAACTAATAATGTAGTTTAGATCTCTGTTCTTGGAGAAATAACTGAGTTTTATGTATTTATCGACACAACAATAGCCACGGCCAACCTTGATAACCAAAGACTAAGCCGAAACACTAAAGAGTAACGAAAAGAATAAAGACCAGGAGATGAGGGTGGACATAAAATGAAGGGAGAACAAAGCCGGGGAAGAAGATGCTGGTGGTTAAGGTGACCCCTGGCAAGTCTCACATATGGACAAGAGGCACCAGAGAGCTTAAGTACAGAGAAAGTTGATTACTGAACAAAGAGCAGCTCAGACATTAAGCTCGGGTTAAAGGAGAAGAGCAAAAAAAAAAGAAAAAGACTCAACAAACACTCGGGAAACTATGGAATAAGGATTAAACCAAGCCAATGTTCACAAAAATCCATAAAGCATGACTGTGTTGGGACTGGAGAGCCCTGTTTTCAGTTTCTCCTGGAAAAAAAAAGATTTAAAAAGAGAAAAAATGTGAGGAATCAATTCAACGGCGTGACTCATTGATTTTAACAGAGAACTAAGTGGAAGGAAGAGTGGAGGGATAAAGTGCAACAGCCACAGGAACGACCACAGCCTTGAGAGGATAGTCAAGGACTGAGGCTGGAGTCAGTAAAGTTAGATGATAATAGATCTACACCAGAGGCATCTCACCTAGAGTGAGGACATAAGGACCTGGACACGTTGCTCAGTGGTCCTATTTTCAGAAAAAAACAAAGTAAATTCTGTGTTTCATTTGGAAATCGAGTTCCCAGAGTCTGGCGAAGAGTGGCGAGGCAAAAAATCCTCTTTTCCTGATGTCCAATGTGAAGTTTGGGGTGCCATGGCATCTTCTGGTTTTGTGTCCACTGTGTTTTCCGAATTCCACCGGCAATGGAACCATCTACCAGGACCCTCTACAGCCCTTCATGCTCCCCTGAAAAGCTGTACGGAGACGCTGATTTAAATTGTAACCGGGAACAGTGCCAAATTTACCAAAAGCTGGTTCAATGGCCACGGTGTTCCTGTTCTTGACTGGCTAGCAAAACCACCCCCTGACCTGAACCTCGTAGAAAATCTATGGGCTGTTGTCACGAGGAAGATGAAAGACACCAGACCCAAGAAGGAAGATGACCCCTTAAGGCAGCTATCAAAGCAATTTGGGCTTCCATTACACCATCGCGGTGCCACAGGCCGTTGGCGTCTGTAGTAATTCATGTAAGAGGAGGCCCAACCTAGTGTGAAGTGCATAGAAATAGACATGCTTCTCAGAAACCTGATATCTGTGCTCCAAACAACCATTTTTTATAAGTCTAATGTAATATTCTAATTTTCTGACAGATCATTTTGGGGTTTATTTAACCTGTAATCCAAAATACTCAATATTTCAAGTAAAATATTTGGAATGTATCACTCTAGGTTTGATGATTTCTACTCAAATTAGTTTAATTTTGTGAGACGATTCTGTCACGGGGTGGATCTTGGAGGGAGGACTCAGTCGCAGAGATATGGAAACAAGGGTTTATTTGAACAAAAAACTCACTCAAACGGAGTGGATGGTGACAAAGTTCAAAACAAGGCTGTGGCAAAACTATGAACAAAGTATCAAATCAAGATTAAACATGACTGTGAACACAAAGTATCAAATTATGTAAACAAGGCTATGGTAAATAAAGTATCAAATCAAGATTAACAAAACTGTGACAAAACATGGCTATGACAAAAACATGACTGTGGCAAAACATGGCTATGGCAATAAGGAAAACAAGGCTATGGCATGGCTGTGACAAAATCAAACCTGACGTGGCGAGGGGTGACGAAAACAGAAAGACGAAAACGAAAACGCACTGGCACAGGACATGGGAAACAAGGACTATTTAAACACATGAGGGAGGGGAACCCCAGGTGTACGCAATAAGTACTCAAGACATGGCGAGACACCAGACATTCCCCCAGACATGACAGATTCATTAAAAAATGTTGCTTTTTTAGGAAAAATTGCTCTTTTTTTCCAAATGTATCTTTATGCAAGCCAAACAAAAAGAACAGGCCTGTCCTGGATGACGCAGAACTGGCATTTTTTCATGGTTAGATGTAGCCTCAATATTGTCAATACAGTTATTTCATATGCAAGTTTTATATACTTACAGCATTAACTGCTCTTTCTCCTTCCGCTGTTCCGCTCCTCCCTCCTCCCGTCTTATCGAATCCCCATTTTCCGCCAAGCAAAATCCTAAACGACGTGGTCGGAAGCTCTAATTAAGCAATTCAGTAATTGGGTAATTCCTAGTTGCCTCACGACGGTGATTTAACAACAACGGCGAGAGGCTCCAGAGCCACCGAGTCAGCTGACAATCCGCGAGAACTAATTGCCGCGCAGAAAGCCCCCAGTTTGGGTGAGCGGACGGGGGTGGGACAGCTAATTAAACAGAGAGGACGACGCAATAAGAACAACAGGGACAGAACGAGTGGAGGTGGGAGTTGTGTAGCCATGCTTCCACCGGCAACACTCGCTGATTATTAATTGTGTGCTGAGAGATGGGGCTGAATAAAAGTTCCAGACATCACGGAGGAAAGAAACGCCAATCAGAGTAATTACAGTAAGAACTCAGACACTGATGTCTGTGAAACCTTCTGACTAATTCAGCTGAAGTATCCGCATCCTTGAGCATTTCAAGTCCTCCATATTTAAAGAATGGATGGAAGTTTGTTTCATTAAAGTTGATGTCCAGATTTCTGGAAGGGTTTTAGGACAGGTACGGCAGATACAACTCAAGTCTCTTTATGGATTTTTATTGCGCACACATACACAATAAGCATCCACACGCACTACTTAGCCTAACAGCTACAACTACGCTAGCCTGGAAGCTTGACAATTAGTGACCGTAATGGTAGTTAGTTAGCAACGTTGGTTAGGTTGTAAACCTGCAACGAAAACCTAAACACAAAACCCATAATTAACCAATGACCTTATACAATCATTCATGGGATATTAATGCTTGATTTGAATTACTAGCAATGCTAGTTTATAGCCACTAGCCGGCAAGGCATACCAGTCCTGACCATCAATCAATGAAGTTCTAATTATGCATACACAGACACACAGGAATGATAATAAACAAACCTGTAACCTGGTATTATTATAGAATATGTGAAATATAACATAAAATATGCATGCATTTGGAACAAAGTGGTAAATGTACACACTTATTTTCTCAAATACCCCAGGACATACTCACAACACCTACCACTTTTAGTACATATATATATATATAAAGCAGTATCTACAACTGCTGGAAAGTTCTACGGTTGAGCTGGAGAGCAGACGGGAAGAAATTGCAAATGGAAGATCAAGTGGATGTTGGTCATAATAGAGCATTCATCTTGTAAAAGTAGTAAGATCTTGGTTAAAGTGGTAAGATCAGAAACAATCTGTCCACATGTGTCAAAGGGCGTTCTCGGTGGGTGGCGTGTTGTCGTGGAGTTGGACCTAAGGTGCAGACATTGGAGAACAAACTAAGTTGGTGCGACCAAACTGGGAAACCAGAATCTAAACTTTAGAAGTCAAACGTTCTAAAGACAATGTAAACAAAGTTAAGACATAGACATAAGATAAAGATAAAGAAAAAGAAAAAGACACTAGAACTTAAGGCAAGGCATGAGACCACTCAAGAGAATATGATAACCAAAACCACATGGAAAACTCAAAACAAGGAGACCAACCAAAAGAATCATGATGCAAATGCAACAAAATTAAACCAAATAAAGAATACTCTAAAATAAATAGGAACCGAAATGGTAAACTGAAGACCAGATGGGAGACCAGATGTAAGGAACACAAACTCTGGGCCTCTTCTAATTTTTCACAAGTGTCATAACTACTTATGACACCAATCTGTCCATGAAAAATGATTAGCTCTTGTGAAAAATGATCAGCTTTTTTTTTCACATTAACATCATAAATGTTGTTTTGGTGGTTTGTTGAAACGATTTTTTTATGTTACACTAACACAATCTGCCCCATGAAGCTGTGTGATACCTGGAAGAAGAAGCACATCTTAACAAAACTTTCTACTTAACTAAAACGGAAATAAGCAACCTCCTGAACTCCATTCACTTTTCATGATAAAAGTAGTCTATGAACTGGTATCTGAGCATCAGCATCCAGTTTTATTACCCATCATCCATCACTTTCAAATAGGAAACCAAAATGTTCTCAGTGCCAAGTTGTCAGAAACATGGTTTTGAGATTAAAACGACACTAACAATTTGTTCTAAAGGGCAAATACGAACACTTTTTTGGGAGTTTGCACAATATGTGGATTTTATCGTTAGATTCAGTTTGTTCTACGATATTGTGTTTTCTACAGTTTTACATCAGTTTGTCATTTAGTTGTTGAAACTGTGTTTTACTTCCTCAAGTGTTTCTTTCTCAGTACGTAAAAAAAATGTTTTGCAAGGCTCCTGTCACACTCCCAGCTCATCTTCTGATTTTTTTTTCTGCCATCAAGAGGCTGCGATTTTCATTCCTACAGCTCTTCCTCTTTCCCTTTTAATTAGGGGTGTGGATTCGTTTTTCACGTCAAATTACAGACACATTTCTGCACACATTCAGAAGCTTTTTCAGCCCTCTTTCACACAGATTTGTCTCTTGCAATTTTGAGAACGCCACGCAAAGAAACTCAGCGTGGAAGGAAGAAAAAAGGAAACCTAGAACTGTCTCTCCTTAAGGATAAGACTGATGTTTTATATCTATGCTTTTTGAATATGCAGTTTTAAGACAAGTATATAAAATATCCTCCAGATATTTTTCATTGTAAGCATTTTTGGAACATAGCTAAAAGCACTTTTTGTTATCCGAACATAAATGTATGATCTATAATGTGTGTTTTGCACATTTAATGGGACTTGAGGAGTACAGGAGTGCACACAAGCATTAGTTATATTTCTATTTCAGAGTGAAATGCTGTTTTTCTTTGCTTCCATGCTGCAGTGGTAATTTAAACAGAAGCGGCCCATCCTCTCGGAGAGTTACTGGCTGAATCAAAGCCGAAAGGACCTTCGTGTTGTGCCACAAAAAAGAATTTTTCATCATAAAATTCACACTTTTGAAGCTGTCTTGTTTGTTTTCCGTGTATTCGCCTGTTTTATGCATTTCCTCCCAGTGAGTGCTTACTCTTTACAGATGTAACCGCGATTCAGACTAATTGGATATTTTGTCTCGTGTCGTTCCCTCTCTGCATTCTGCATCACTCTCCATCCCTGCTGAACATCTTACCCCCCCCCCCCGACACTTCTTTTTACCTCACTTTTCCTCCTCTCAACATCCCAGCTATGACCTCGGACCCCTCGGCCAATCCCCTCCTCCAGCAGCAGGCCTCGTCCCAGCCGCCCCCCCCCCTCCTCCCCGGGTCCTCGGCCCCGCCGGGGGACCACGCCCCCCCCGTGGGCCCCGTCCCGGGGGCCCCCGCCGCGCCGGGGGCCGCTGAGGAGGCGCAGGGGGGGAGCAACCGCAGCATCCCCACGGCCTGCGTGAGACCCAGCCACCCCCTCCGCAGCTTCACCAACCCCCTGCTGCCCCCCCCCATGGGAACCATCGACCCCAAGGTCTACACCTCCATGATGCCACAGTCCAGTGAGTACAGCTGTTTACTCCATTTTTACTACTCTATTTACTCACGCCTCCATAAATTAAAAAGGATCTACTTTATTTTTGTCACAGAAAATAGTCCACAGTCCGGGAGTTTTGGAATGTTTCTTATTTTCTTGACTTTTTGCTGTTGGGTAAAACGGGAAAATTCTATGCTGGATATTTAGTTGTTTGCGAAAGTATTAAAAAAAATTGGTATAAAATGTCAAGAAAATCAGATTGGATTTTTTGGAATAGTTTGAAATGAATAGTGTCAGTATTTAAAGCTGTGAGATAGACTTTTTTTGCGTATAAAAGTTTTTTTATTTAAAATTACTGTACAGTTATCTGTCTATTCATGGAACTTATCCTGGGCAGGTTGCTAAGCCACCACAGGTTTACATAGAAAAACTAACATAAAACAGCTATACAATTCTAATATAACAGGTAAACGATTTCAAATAACAGATTTCAAAGCAAAACTGGTGATTTCATCATAATAAAACACTAAAGGAATCCACATACATATCAGCATCCAAGGAATGAGGCTGAAAACTTCCCCATGTGTTAGTAAGTTACGGTATTCATAGCTGTAAGCTAAAACTTTCCAAAAAAAGAAGGTCAGAGCAGATCTAAAGTAAACTTTCACAGCTTAACTATGATATGTGTTAGTTGACGTGCAAAGTTTCTCTATAGTCTGTTGAATGAACATGGAAATTGCAAACAGTTCAAAAGCAGCATTTTTTACGGTAGAAATCTGCGTTGTGGTAAGGTCAGGTGTCTTAGCAGCCCATCCTCTGAGTCTGTTACCATCACTGGTGTGTGTGTGTGTGCATCTGTATGTAAATTGAGGAATAAGGTGCACACTATTAAGTTCCTTGTGGAGCTAAATCAAGGTAAAAAGCGACATTTAAGTGTGAACCATTAACATAATTTGCACCCAATCATACAAAGCAGCTGAAGAACAAGGTTGGATGTATTCTTGCCAATGTCTTCAGACTTCATTATGACAACAATGAAGTCATTCTCGGCAACAGTATATGTGCATAATTGGGGTGTATAGAATAGACTATAGAATAGTTGATTTCTACAAACATTTATGAAACAACCACTTGGAAAAAACTTTGTTTCGTCATTTCCCAAATGCTGTTGTTAAAGTAAAAGTGCAGTAAAAGAATTCACCTTCCCTTTCCAACCTACAACCTGTCGCATATTTCAAATATGAAGTGAGCGTATTCTAAAAAAATAAAAAAAACACATTTCTGGCACAGAATACTTGGATTTTGATCAATCTTTTTGTCTTTTTCAGCTGATTTAAAACTTTCAAATGTAAGAAATATACAATCCGTGTCAGAGTACGACTTAATTTCTGTTGTATGAACCCAACTGAGGATGAAAACTTCCCATTTGTAACTGCATGCCAACATTCTCCTCTCCATAAATGGTAAAATGGTTTGATCTGTTTGGTTGGTTAAGACCTCAGAATTTCCCATCTAAAGAAAACTTCTGAACCACTTCCCCAGGCTCCGGCTTGTTTCTGATTTTCTGTCATATTCTTGTAACTTTCTAACTTGGATTCTCTTTATCGAGTCTCCGTAGGACGTTTGATATTTTATTCAGGGGAGCTAAATGCATTAGCCCGCGGGTGTTACACAGTATGTGTGTTTGCCTGTTGGTTTGAAATACTGTAAATGGCCTTGACATTAGCCAGAGGGTTGTCTGTGATCTGACCTGGACTCCCTTTGTTCTGTCTCTGGCTAAATGTTACCTGTCTGTCTCTCCACACGTCCAAGCCTCTATTGTTCTGTCGCTGAGCTAATGTGTTTTTAGTTTAATATGGGAATCGGATTATCCAGAAAATGAAAGTGAACTTTGATACACAAAAAAAAGCTCATTTGGACTTAGATGTGCAGTTTATTAATCCATTTCCTTCCTTTTTATGTAAGTGTCTTAATGTAAAATAGATCCATGATTTTTTAATGTCTCCTCAATGTTTGGCTGATTTAATGACAGATTACGAGGTCAGAAATTAAAATGATATGATACTAAAGAATAAGATGAAATATTAGTGAAGCTATTTTATGCTGGAAGCTTTTATTTTAAGAAAACCTTTGTAGGTCTGGTGGTTTCCTGAAAAATATAGTACTGAAATGCTCCAAACTCAGTCTTTACTTTAAACTACTGGTTTTGTCCTCATTATATTTAATTTATAGAAATCTAACATACATCAAATCTGACTTTAATGTGTCAGCAATACATATTTGTTCTCATTTTTTAGTTTCTATTAAAAATGGATTCTGAGCTAATATGGTTTTAGTTTAACAAATTTTCCACCTGTGAAGATAAGACATGACTCACCTTTCTGTTGCTTTTAATCAATGCATTCTTTGCTCTGAAAGAAATGTATCGACCAAAATTTGAAGGACTGGTCTGGACTCATTTATTTTGGTAACACTTTGCAATATGACACATTGGCTCTTGCGATTTTCTGAATTTATTTTTCCCTTGAAATATGAACAATAACCTGATGGAATTGTTTTGTGGACCTGAAATGAGTCTCTGTTGGTATTTTCGAGTGAGTATGAAAAATGACGTTATAATGGTAAAATAAACGTATTTTTCTTTGTTAGTTTGGAGAAGATATGGTTGTGATTGACAGGGTGATGATTAAGATGATATGATTCCAGTTGTTTTAATTTGAACCTGATTAATTGTAAAATTCCTCCCAGAATTGATCGTATTTACCAGATATTCCCAGGGAATAGAATAGTTTGTGAAAAAGACCTCACCGTTTTATAATTGTAGATATCTAAGTAGTGAGAAGTAGTTTTCTGTCCTCCTCAGGGTTTTCCTATTCAGAACAGTTCCTTCTACAGAGTTGCAACCAAGAACAAAGCAGCAGACACCCTCTTTTATCTATTTATTTCCTTTGTTTTTTGCAGTTTTTTCAAATTTGCCTCACGTCTTTGCTGGTAAATGGACGTCTGGCTCTTGTCATTCTGAGCAGCCTTGGGAGTATAGCGCTTCACAACATATGCCTGCATGCAAAATGCCGGTTAGAATTTTACATAAGAATGGTAAAAATCAAGGATTTTAGACGTACCGCATTTCAAACCGATGAAAAAAAGAATATAGAATAAAGAAATATCGAATAATATAGAATAAAGAAAGAAAAATAATGTAGAATATATCGATTTCAGATATTGTACTAATACAAAAGCACAAAGATTCCCCATTGATCTCCATCTTTTCTATGTACCAGTATCAAGATATACATGGAGACGTCATATGAATGCTGTGTACCTCCACAGAAGCTTACTTTCATTCCAATTTAGATCCAAAACCCTTGACATAAGTTCCAATCAAAGGCTGCTCGTCCCTGCAGGTGTGAGAAGTGTACATAAGAAAAGTGAGAGGGAATATTCCCTATTTCTATTCAGGGCTTCAGTTTGATTTCTTTGGCTTTTCTCTTGCACACAGGTGGAGATGTAGTGGACAAAAAACAGAGAAAACAAAACTCTTGTTGTCCATCATGGGCAGTGCGTGTGTGTGTGTGTGTGTGTGTGTCTTTGTGTGTTCTTTTCTTTGTGTTTCACGTTGACTGTGTGTGTGTGTGTGTGTGTGTGTGTGTGTGTGTGTGGGTGTATATACAGTTCTATTATGGTTCTGTTTACATGCCCAGGTGGCCTCAGATTAACATTGATTTTTAGCTCCTGGAAACCTTTCGCTCAGAAATAGTGCGCCTGAGGCGACAACTGAGAGACTCGACACTCTTTCCGTGACCCCAACCCCCCCCCCCCCCCCTAAAAAAACACGGTGCTCTAGAGCCGGGCGGTTCAAACCTTCTATTTCCCATCTTCCCCTTCACCTCCTCTGAGGGGAAAGCAAATAGACGTGAGAGGAACTCCTTCTTTGAAAAAAAAAAATAGCATTCTTTCCTTTTTTTGATTGCAAATAGAGAAGAACAGACTCGATTAAGCTTGTAAAATGACTGGGAAGCTATAGAGGATATTCATTAATCTAAGCCAGATAGATTTTATTGAAATAATGTCAAATTTAGAAAGAGATACGTATGAAATTACAAGCTAGAATATTACTCAAAATTCATTTATGTGGGTCTGAAATAATCATAGGACCCACTTGCTCATTCCAGTAGACATAACCCATGATGGTTTTTTGTAAACATGACAGTGTGCCAACTGGGTCAGAAATGTAAAACGACTTTGTTTCTGGTTAAATAATAAGAGTTATAGCTAAATAAAACGATCATAATTATTCATTTCTTAATAATTTCCAGTCTTGTAAACAGACACAACAGCATGGGACTTATTTTTAGTTCCCATATGAAGTTTGTTTATACATTTCGCCCCTTTTTCAGATCCCAACCATGAAATACTTCACAAAATCATGGAAGGCAATAAAATATAGTAAGATAAAATGATGTAATATGCTAAAAGAGCACCACATTTACATAACGCACTTCAAAAATACAGTCTTGTTCAAGCCAAATTAGGATCCAGTTCATTGTAATACAATCAAAATCAGTTTTTCATTAGATTCCTAAAACGTCCAGTTCATACAGCAGTTTTGAAATGAAGTTCTTTGCCAGGGAGAGAACCGGATTGCAGTAAATCCTCTCATCCAGTCCCCCATTCTGAGCATGCACGGAGAAAAGGAAAGCAGAAGAAATCTCCTGCAGAACCAGACTGAACCGGACAGAAAGGCGGCCATCTGCCTCGTCCAGCTGGAACTTGACCACTCATAGCTCTGAAAGTCCATGTCAACATTTAATATTTAGTTCTTAAATGGTGGTTCAAGTTAAAGCCATGACAACCCCTTGTTGTTTAGGGATTCAGTACATCATTTTCGTACATTTTCATCCTTTCAAATGAAAATTATGAATCACTTTTTAATTGAAAGAGCATCTTAATTATGTGGTTGATGATGAGATATTAGCGTATTTTCCCTTTAATTGATTTAAGTAGGTGTTTTGCCTTATCTTTTTTTGTTAATGCAGATAAATCAGGGAATATTTGTTAAACAAATGACAAAACTGACGTTCTCTTAATAAGAAAATAAATTGTTTGAGGAAGACAGGCGCATTTCTAACAGGAGATTATTCTCTTAACGTCCCTATTTTATAAGCCGAGACTTTCTTTACTCTTCAGATCAAGCCTCCCAAAGCCCATTTGCCGAGTAAAGTGCGATGGCGGTCCGTTACTCAGTTAAATTGGCCTGGATGTGTGGTTTAATGCTGGAAGCTCTAATGGCGTTGTCTGATACAGAGAAAAGACATTACAGCCACAGCTGGAGGCAGACGGAGCCCGCAGTGATGGATGCTTTTCTCCGCATTTTCTGACCTAAAGGAAATGCATTCTAACCAGCGAGGAGATGTAAAATCGTTTGCGTAACTTATCTGTGAACATAAAGGAACTCTTACAGACGAGTTAAAATATGGTGATTTTAAATGTCCCTCTCAGATCTTTTTACATTGTGCTATTTTCTATCTATTTCAAGCTCAGTTGCTTTAAGTTCTAGTGGCTGTTCTAATAGTAGAACAAGGAAAAGCTCAGTCCATCTGAGAAATATTATGGAACCAATTGATACATCAGAGATTTTAGCTAAAGAGAAACATCAGTAAAGAAAGGAATCAGATTATCCAGATTATGACTATTTCGAAAGTGAACATTGATACACAAAATAAAGCTCATAGGGACATAAATGTGCAGTTTATTAATCTATTTCCTTCCTTTTTATGTAAGTGTCTTAATGTAAAATAGATCATTGATTTTTTTAATGTCATCTCAAAGTTTGGCTGATTTAATGACAAATTAGGAGTTCGTAAATTAAAATGGTATGATACTAAAGAAGAGGAAGAAATATTAGTGAAGCTTTTATATGCTGGAAGCTTTTTTTTTAAGAAAACCTTTTTAAGTCTGGTGGTTTCCTGAAAAATATAGGACTGAAATAGTCCAAACTCCAGTCTTTACTCTAAACTACTGGTTTTGTCCTCATTATATCTACATTATAGAAATCCAACATACATCAAATCTGACTTTAATGTGTCAGCAATACATCTTTGTTCTCATTTTTTTAGTTTCTATTAAAAATGGATTCCGATTGCCTTTTTCAATTATAAAATGCATAGACTTATCTAAGCAGAAAACTGGCCCAATACAGTTGAAATAGATCTAAACAACATAAATTAAGATAAGCAAACAAAGAAAGGCCAACGTCTTGCACGAAGCAGATGAGAAGCCATCCCACCACCTCCAGAGGTGTTCCTGTCCCCGCAGACACTTTTCATCTTGAACAGTATTTACTTCAAACTGTTCTGGGGATCAATAACCCCATCCCTTCCATCTCACCTCCCATCGCAATAAATCTTTCCTCTTTGGCCTCGGCCCAGAAAACAGAGACAGACGTGTCTGATGTGAGCCCTGGTGGGCATTTCACACCTCCACTCCCGCATGTCTGCTCTCTGCAGCCACCTTTTCTGAACAGAAGTGCCCCCCCCCCCTTTTCTACCACATTCCCTTTCTGACAAAACCCCCCCTGAGGGGGTACCAGGCTCAGTGAAACTCTCTTTTATGGCTGTTTTCTGCTCTGGACGTGTAACCTTTACTTTAGCTCTGTGCTAGCTGAAGATAATGTTTTTTATATCATTTTATTTTTTTTATTTATCCGGAGCGGAGGCCGGTTTGCATTGGGGGGGGTGACAGCCGTGAGATTAGAGGTGATACCAATACCGAGCGTTGTTGCTCTTCAGTCGGAGAGGAAGATGGACCACAGAAGGTATGCCAGATTTAAAAAATATATATATTTCCAGGGCCGAAACAAGCCACTAGCGCCCCTCGAGGTCTGAGCCCCTCCAGAGTTACTCTCAATCAGCGCTGATTACCTTCATCAAGCCTAATAGCCTAGTTAGGGGAGGAGACCAAAAATTTACATAAGGGTGCCTGCAGGCTTCTTTTGCAACTTGCTGGTCACTGACCTGCGAGCTACAGTCTGTGTTTAGGACAGACATTTAAAAAAAAGGTGAGACATTTCTGCAAATACTCTTTTATTTAATTTATTGTCACGCATGCCTCTGAGGGTGATGGAATTAGTTACTCTTCTAAAGCATCGTCCTCGTTCCTCTCATTCTGGGCTTTGGCAAGAAGAACTTCTTTCTAGTTTTCACATCATACTATATAAACTATATACTGGTCAGTGTGTGATTGTTTAATAAAAAAGGATCATTTCCGTTACTACATTTTTCATATACACTTCTTTCTATGCCTTAAATTGAACCACCTACTTCTTTTTTAACCGATTAAAAGGAGAGTGCAAAAAGACATTGCTTTTAATAGCAAAAAAATGCTAAATGAAACACTAAAGTGTTCATTTAAGTTTGTATTTAATGAACGAATGGGCCGGGTGGATTTCTGCCGTAACATTATGTCCATTTGCAGAACAGTTCTGTCATAAAACCTGAATTACACAAAGCACTTCACTCTGTTTCCTCAACAGTCAACCTTTATTTAGCTACAAATTCCACTAGTTTCTCTTTTGCGGTCGCTAATTGCATTTCATTTGATTGTTTTGCTTGATGCCTGCTGTTGTTTTCTATTGAAACATTGAGATAATATACCAAGTGTTGACCTTACGGGTCAAAACTGGGGACTGATTTGGACATAACTGGCTGGGAAATATTCAATATCCTTAAGCTTTACCAATTTTAAGCTATTTGACTTATCTGAGAATGATGTGTCTTAAAAAAATCAGATTTTTCTTCTGACAAACATGGTCACAATAATGGAATTTTCAACTGAGCATTGTCATAGATAGATTAAATAATTTCCATCTGGGATTATTAAATTATTTCCGATTCTGATTCTGATAATTGCCTCTTAAGTTAACTTATTTTAGAAGGGAAAGATTAACATATTTCTTACCCTATTTTCCCTTAGGTTTTCATATATAACAACTACTCCTTTAACTTCATTTGTTGCCGATGTAACTTCTTTGACCTTTTAATAATGTTGTACACGTCTCCGATGGAGCTTTGACACATGTTGGGTGAAGAAAGAAAAAGGATTTATTGTCTTCCATCTTGTAAAGTTTGCCCATGTTAAGGCAGTTTAAAGCTGCTTGTTCCTCGTTCTCCGGTGTAATGGGCTCGTTCAGAGGGCCGTTCCAGGTGTTTTGTTTCTTGGGGAGCAGAGGAGATGTTTATCGATTCGGAAGTGAAGGAGCGGTGAAGGGGATTGTTGGGAGCTGATGCCTCAGGATGTGTTCAGACAGGAGGAGACTGTTCAGGGACCCTGAGATCTGGAAATAAAAATAGGCATCTGTCTGGTGTCTGTTTCTTCTCCTTTTTTATTTTTTTTATTTTTAGTATTTCTCTTATTTTCACCCCTTACTCTGGAGAGAGGCATCCTTGAATTTCATTAATGATATTTATGTTGTGTAGATAAATGTGTTCAAAAGTTGACTTTATTGTTATTCCGTATTTTCAGTTTCGAATTCACTTTGTTTAATTCTTGGTTCTCTTTTTCTTACGACTAAAAGAATCCGTCCCACGACCCTCAATCTGAATGGATTTTCATCCGGGTGTCCAAATGGCCCAAGCAACCGGGTTTTCCCTTTTAAATGTTTACATAGTTGCGTGCAAATCTTTCATTTAGAGCAGTCAATAGCAGCCGTGTGCCTCCGGGTTAAGTCATCCCAGCCAGTAGCGATATGAACGTCAATATTAAAGCTCTGCAACGCGTGAACCGACCCGGTTATTTGTGAATATATTTCCCCAGTTTATGGGACAACTCAATAGCTGACCCAGGCTCGCACATTTAGGAGAATTTAAAACAGTTTAGAGACTGGCAGATCAAGCCAAATATAAGAATAACTTGCTCTATACCTGACTATATTAGAAAAATTCCTAGTATTGCAAGCTGGTATCTGATTCCCTATAAAATAATAGATGTATCAACAAGACTAAAAGACTGTTTTGTGCTTGCAATATCTACAACAGAGGTGGAGCCGGTTGTTATGAAAGAATAGATTATTTTCGATTTGCCTGCCTTATCAGCCCCTTTTTTCCTCACATCACCAGCCCCCCACAGAAAAATCATCGATAGCACTCTTCGTTTAGTCTCCGACATGAAAGATGGCATTTGTCACTCTGTCTGTAAAATCATCGATTAGCGGCCGTGTTCTGCGTCTGAAATAACTGAGAGTGGCTGCTCTGTGATCACCGATGCGTGTTCAGTCCGCACCACACCAGAGGATGTTTAGTATTCTGTCTCCGGCACGTTCTGACCTCTAAAATCTCTCCCAGAACTCCCAGATTCTTGTCCAAGGTATCCTTGACTGGACTGGATCGCCACGCTGTTGATTACGCTTAAGCATTCCCTTTGAAATGATTGATTATTCTATCCTACGCTTTAAAAAAAGGTTTGATATTTTTTACTCTAAAATCACCTCTAATTCCTGCTGAAAATCTTGATTGTGCTCTCCTTTCTGCCATGGAAATCAGTGAAAAACTATTATGAAGATTAATCAGTTTGAATGATTTGGAGTATTAATATATATGCAACATGGTTAGAGGCCGGACTAATGGCTCCAAGAAGCATGAGATTTTTTTGGTAAAAAAAGGGGGAAAAAAAAGTGGATTTTTTTTTTTTTTGGGATAATGATGACAACTATTATTGTTATTTTTACCAATTGTGGCAGTGATATTGTTATTATTATTCTCATTACTACTACTATTATTATTACTACTATTATTATTTTATTTACTTTTATATGTTTTATATGGTGGGATTTATTCTACAATCTGTAGTCCTACATTGGGAGGGAGGGAGGGATTGGGAGATTTTATTTATTTGTACTACCATGTTTGAACATGACGCAAAATGTGGGGACATGTATGTGACTTTTATGTGTATCTTTTTTGGAAAATTCAATAAACACAATAAAAAAAATTAAAAAAAACAAAAAAACAAGTGGATATAATGTTTGAAATTTTTTCTTTTTTTGTCCAGGCGCGAGCCTCCCGAAGCCCCAGGTGAAGACGGCGTCTCTGGGCCAGGCGGGGAAAGCCCGCTCCCCTCTGCTGCCCGTCTCGGTTCCGACGGCTCCGGACCTACAGGAGGAAGGGGGGGCCAAGCCCGCCGAGGACTCGGCCACCAACGTAAGTCCGTTTGGTTCCAGTGCTGAATCCAAAAAAAGCGTCTGAATTATGTTCGCTTTTTGAGCCGGCCTCGTATGTGTTCGGGTAAATATTTACTTTCAAATCCTGAAGGAATGAGAATATCTTACCAAAGCTTGGATTAAAAACATGTAGAATATCTGATGAAAATGCATCAGTCAATACACAGTTGGGTAAGTTGTTTAATCACTCAAATCCGCTTGCTGATTTCTATTTCGATACAGTTTATATCAAAGCGTCTTTCTGTTTTTTAAAAGTCTTTGTTGGCTCCAGTTGCCTTTATTTGAAAGTGGTTCTGCCTCCTAAAACTGAGCTAAATGGACAAATGATGAAAGCTTTTGACAGATTATGGTTTTCTGTGCTACAATGATCATTATGTAAGATTATTTCTTCAAAATCAAAGCAGACCAGTTTGCACTTTAGGGGTTTGCAATGTACTCTATTTCTTTATTATTAAATAGTTTATTCAATGCACAGACTTTTATGCTGACTCAGATTTAAAAAAAGTGCTTTCCTATTGCCAGCTGTCACAATATTCTGAATACGGTCATATATGTCTGTGCCGAACTCAAAAATAGTTTCCTACAAACTCTTCCAGGTAAAGCCAGTGTGTTACTGGTGTACCACGGCTGTAGCGACATGCTCAATTAGCTGTAGGAAGCAAAAAAAGGCAGCCAATTAACTACCACATCCTTCTTCTAGCTTCTTATAGCAGCTTTTCTGTATACAACTGACTGAGTAACAACTTTGAAACACAAAACGAACCACTGTAAATGCAGCCGAAATAGCACTTTTGGAAGAAATCAGCATTCTTTGAGACAAACAAGGGGCACAAATGGTCACGGAAGTCTTCCAGATTAAAGATCCACCCTACTATTACAAAAAAAATGACTAAAATGTAACTTCACACATATTTTTTACTTTCCGATTCCCACAAAATTGATTACCGTACTACATTTTATCAGTAATTTGCAGATTGGATACTTAATATTTCTCGTCAGGTCCTTCTTCTCCAAAAAAATGGCACCGAATCAACATTAAAGAGTTCGATGAAGAAGAAATAAGTCGTGGAGAGTGAATAAACTAAAGTTAATATCCCAAGAATGTTTACTTTTTGCCTACAGAATGATGCAAGGCTCCTTTTTTTAAAAACCAAATGATGTGCATCAACAGGAAGTGATAGTACAGCCTCCGGAGGAGAGTTCTCTTTCAAACTTTGCATCATCTGTGATAACAGGTAGAGGTTATGCATTCATCATCATCGCCGGCGAGACGCCGCTGATGTTTTCAACGAGTCAACGGCGTCTCATTTTATCTGAAATATTCCGGAGAATTAAAGCTGTGTGGTAGCGTCTCTTCGTCTGAGTTTTTTTTTTATTTTCTCCGAGCTCTCTCTGAGCCGTCTTTCGGGAGACATCATTTATATACCAGTCACTCGTTTGTCTCCCGGTAGAAGTGCATCAATCAATCAGCCTCTGCATTAAATCCGCTGACAGGTGAAGTGAATAACTTTGATTGCCTTGTTACAATGACAGCTGCCAGCCGGTGAAAAATATTAGGAAGCAGGGGGAACAGTCGGTTCTTGAAGTTAACGCACTTCGGGCTGGAAAAAAAATTGGAAAGCAGGAAGATCTGAATGTCTATACCAAATTGGAATAACTAATGTTAGATGCTCCCACACAATGGTGGATACCCATCTCTGTAAAAAAACAGGACAACCTGTAAACGAGGGACTGACCTAAGGCCAGTCGTCTGAAAACATGCAGAAACATGTCAAAAAGTCTGACAAAAAAACAAAAATCAACTGTTGGATCCATGTCAAAGGCATTGTTGTTAGTTAATCTAATGATTAAATGTCCAACTGTCATTGTATATTTCCTTTACTTGTTTAATTCAGGTCAGGATGGCAGGAGGACTGGAAATATCCCGCTAATATATAATAATCATAATCGCCGTTCTAAACCTTTCCAGCTGCTTTTTTCTTGCTTTTTAGGTGATCATAAAAACAAACCAGCCTCTATTCAAGACTCCTCCTCTGGTAACACCAATAGTTTGGTTACAAGAGCAAGAAAAATGACTAATATTGATGATCGTTTTAAGATTATTTGATTCTGTTTTTGTTGACACTTTATAAAACAGATGCATCTTTTTTAGAATGCAATGTTGTGTCTGATTTGTTTTGAGGTTTGTGGCATGATGCAGATGTTCACATCTCTTTGTCCCGTTAATATTTAATGAGATATAATAAGGCTTTGTAATATAATTCATATCTGAGTAGAACTAAGCCACTAAAAAGTTCCTTCAAACGCAATAAGAACTTTATTTATGTCACCTTCTCAGTCTCCCTGTACATAAAAATACACATAATTTGTTTTTTTAAAGCATATAGGGGATATTTAATCATGACTGGAACAAGTCTGCCAAAACTTTTAAAATAAATAGTTTGTTTTAATAGTTACAATGTTTGTCAGGTTCGGCTTTTATCAAAAAGCTGATGAGAACTGACTTGCAAATATTAGATATTATACATGTATGTCACATTTAATACCTGTTTATCAATTCTATGATAAACTTAAGTGTAGCAGTCTCATTGTGCAGACATAGTAGCAGTAGTCTTGTAAAATGGACCTAAAAATACCCACAAAAAGATCAAGAAAAGAAGCTTATTCAGTTGGAGTCACACAGTTTATGAAGGAAACAGCAAACCGGCTCTGAGCGTGTGTGTGTGTGTGTGCATGTGTGTGTGTGTGTGTGTGTGTGCGCGCAGCATTGTTACCACACTTGTTTCCTTCCCTCAAGTGTGTCGGTGGCCTTTTAGCTGTGGAATAAAAAAAAAAACTGTTTTATTATCAAATAAAACTAAATAGAGGTAGAGAGAAGCAAGGAACAAGATGAGGGGGATAGAAAATGAAAAGGGAAAGGGGGATAGGTGGATTTCAAGTTTAAAAAAACTTGAAACATGTCTAGAAGCAATGATGGGGAGCTGAGTGGCCGTGTGAAAGGGAGGATAAAGTAGAGAGTAAAAAGAGGAGGATGAAAAGGGGAGGAGGGGGACAGAGTAATGACTCAGGCACAGATGGTGGGAAAAGAAAAGCCCGTAGAGATGATTAAGAGAAAAATCTGAAGAAAGAAACGATAGTAAGAGACAAAGATAGAGAAAGTGGACAACCCTTAGATGGAGAGATGGAGAGAGAGAGATTAAGGGAAGTAAGGCGGAGTAATAAATGGGGAGACTGTTATTGAGAGGAGATGAGAACGGAGAGAGGAGAGAAAGATAAACGACAGAAGATGATGCGGAGCGATGTCGGACGTAGGAACTTGTTAAATATTCATACGTGATTCAATGACAGTAGGACAGGAGGAGGTGTCGCCACGGCAACCGGAGGAGAAGAGGGCTGGCGAGGAAAGGAGGGACCGTGAGAAAAAAAAAAAAGAAAGAAAATAGAAGGGGCTAGAAAAGAGGGAGGGAGGGGAGGGGTGACGGGGAAAAAAAAAGTCGAAAGCCACGAGGTGTTGCTGTCACAATTTAAGAAGACGGGAAAGACAGAAACATGAAGCTAAAAGTGGAGAAAAGAGGACACCGTGTGGATGGGAGGGATTCTGGAGGAGGCGGTTGCCACAACAACAGCAGAGGAGGGATGGGGGGGGGAGAAAAAGAAGAGAGGATCCCTCTTTTCTCCTCCCCAACCCAGATGAGTCTGGGTTAGGAAGGAGAAAAGAAGGGAAATGAGGAATATGAGAGACAAAAATCATCAGTGAAAGCAGCCTCACCGAGGAAGAGGAGGAGAATAGATGAGAGGAAGAGGTGGAGGAGAGGAGGAAGATGTTAAAGGTCAGCAGGTCCGTCTCCGTAATCGATCCGGTCTTTTCCCATCAGCCCCCTGGCCTATCCATCACACACACATTCACGTTATTTGACGGCTGCGCGGGGTGAATAAACCATGAAACACAGCAGAAACGTGCATCTATTACGTTTCCATCCCAGAGAAGAGGAGGAAAAGATGGAGGAGGAGTGAAGCTCCTTTTGTTAAGCGGTCACTTTATCTGTTTCTGACAAATCGGGTTGTTTGTGTGTGTGTTACGCTCTCTATATGCATTCCTATGTCTCAACACATTACTTTAAATCTAGCATTTCTGTCGGCAGGGAAACTTGTTTTAAATGTTTTTAAAGAGCCTTTTGGAACAGCTTCAGTTCCCGTTTGCTGCAGTTTTCTAAACTCAGATTTATTTATATATTTCTTTCAGGCCATAATGCATCATTACACATTTTAATTATTTTGTATTCTTCTAATTTTTTTTTCATAACTGGGAAATCCTTCTTGAAAGTAGGTTGTTTCTCTTTTTTAAAGTTTACTGTAAAGGTATTAAAATGTATTCATAGTAGTAGAAGTTCGAAGTAAAGCTTTCATTAATTTCATATATTAGTAGAAGCTCTGTTTTTAAACAGTGACGTGTGTCTGACAACACTGATTTCATGATTGGCAGCTTAGAATTGTGATAAATTATATGTATGATTACGTTTTTTGGCACTTTTAGGTAAACTAGATAGATTTACCGTCATTTCTATAACAGATCAGGTCAAATATTTGATACAGAGATGCTTTTTTAACTTTGTGAATCTCATAGAAATAATGAAAAAGGGTTTCTTCCTTGCAGTGGAAGATTTGTTTGTATTATTTGTTTGTATTATTCAAGATGTTATGACATTATTTACATTTAAATAGTTTTCCTATACAGAATGACTGATAAAAACTCAGAATTCCATGCATTTCTTTTGAAGTGATCTCTGTTTGTTGACCTCTTAAACAGAGTTTAATCACAATCAGAAAGGTTCTTCCTATGTGCATCAGTCAGTAGTAGTAGTAGGAGTAGTTATGGGAAGGTTTATGGAAGCAGAAGGTTTTACTCTACATCAATCTTTTCCGTGGAAGAGTCAAAGATTTGGGATGTTCAGCCAAAGCAAACCGGCTCACATTAAGTCATCCGAAAAGCTGATGGTACAATGATAATTGGAATGTTGATTATTTGAAAGTTAACAAACATAGACAGACAATAATGTAATTGTTTATAATATTGAACAGAAAAAATAAAAAACAAATAATTCATTATTGTATCTTAAAACTTTTTCCATTTAATCCTAACACACTTATTTGTCCACTCTAACATCTGTCTGTAAGTACTGACATCAATTAACTCCATTGTCTCAATTTTTTACATTTTAATCTCAAATAATATCAATCAAATACCAACAATTCATTGACGGATGATAACATAATATATCATAATGTGTTATACCATTATAAACTTTGGTGTTCAAATGTTCCTAACTCCGACTTGAAATCCCAGAGTGATCAACCTAGGAAAAGGTTTTATATTTTTAGAAATAAGATCAAATAAGTGTTACATTCTGAAACTTTAAACCTTCCATTTGTAGAATCTGATGTTCAGTCCTGACATTAAATACATATTAGCCTCCGTCCGCTTTGTTAAATCACTAGTTCAGTTAAAATCACGGTATATGACAATAATATCAACAATAATAAGACTAATAACTATATGTGTATTTTATTTATTAGTCGATTGTGTGAGTATGTATGACTACATTTGTAATTTACTGGTGACTGCAGTACATCCAATCTTTTGAAGCAATTTTCCTAAAAAATCAGCACATGAAAGAGAAAGAATACTCATAATATGAACACCACATTGTACAAACATCCCTAAAACACATTAAAAATCGCATTCGAATGAATCCAAAACTCAATAATTGAGTGATATATTCTCTAATATAGCAGAAGACCTTTTAATATAATATTTTTTTTCCACTATTTGTGTTCTGAGCTGTTCTCTTCAGTTCTCCCTGATCTCTCAGATGCAGACAGACAGAACAGAACACCTATGCCTCGACCACAGTTATCTTTTTGGGCATGAAACAGAATTTAAAGTGCTCTGTTCGCTGTCTTCCGTTGGAATGCATCTCTGTCTGGATGTGGAGTGTAAATCCAGGTCAGGAGGCCAAAAGAGATGGTAAGATATCATCAAAGCGCACGCAGCATCCACGGGCGTTCTCCCCCATCAACGAGGCATTTATGACTGTGAAACTCCACATCTATGGGTCAATAAATGAGACCACGGGGTCATGGTGTTTGTCCGATTTTTTTCATCCACTGTAATGGTTTTTATAGACGCCTTTTCCTCCCTGTAAAGTGGAAATTCCCCAGCAGTGTGACACTTTTAGATCAGCTTTTATGATCTGTTTCCCAACTAAAGTAGAGGTCCAAAGAACACCGCATCAGTATTATTAAGATAAAAATACGTTTTTAGGATGCTGCTTGTTCTATTTGTTACCTTTGATATGAATCTCCAGGTTCACGGTCACTGGAAAGCCACACTTGGGAGTTTAACACAGAAACCGGGAAAGAAGAAGCCTTCTCAGACATTTAGAAAAATACATTTTATTATCCTGAATCTGCGATAACTTAGATTCCAAAGAACATCTGAAAAATGACACAGCTGCTACAATAACCAAGGTCACTAGGATACCATGAAAAATCACTTTATTTTCAATACATTAAAAAAAAGGAAACTGCATGTTTGAGTCTAAATTTTGGGAAAATGTACACAGAAATCTTTTATGTGCTCCAAAGAATTCAAACTAATGTTGATATAATCTTATCCTGACTGTAAAAATATGAATTTAGTCCAAACACACAAAAGCTTATTTTAATATAAAATAAGCAATCTTATAAATAAAATAAGCAGCTGTGAATATAGCAAAATGTTCTTTTGATATATCTTTAAAAAAAAAATTTGAATATTAATGTATCAGGAAAAAATGATAAAAAATGTGATCAAACCTAAATGAAAGCATTGCGTATACACATACAATCCATCGATGTATTTGTCTGTTAGTATCTGGTGTGAATGGGCTTCCGCTGGCAGATGAGAATGAGTGTGAACTGTTAGTGTTCTCTGACTGAACACCACTGATGTTTTAAATGAAAGCTTTAGAGAAATCTATATATGGCTGGAGGGTGTGCAAAGCTGCCCCTTGACAGACAACTGCCAATAGTTAATTCCATGTGACTGTATGATCATGTTAAAAGCATTAACTATACCACACCATACCATCTTTATTTATGTAGAACTTTGAAAAAACAACACATGGTTGACCAAAGTGCTGTTAATTCAAATGAAGAAATATGAAGAAAAATGGCTTATAAAGGGCTCTTGAAACTCTATGAAACAGGGGAAATATATATATATTAAATATATAAATATATATTAATCATATGAGCACTGAATAAATTATATTAAGACTGATAATACTAATACTGGAGTTTCAAATGTACCTCTTAAAAGAAAAAAAAAAAAAGAAAATTTTACTTACTAGAACCTTTTTACTGTTGCATATTTATTTTCCGAATGCATACATGTTTTTCCGTGGAGAACATTGGAATTGGGAAAATTTAGTCTCTTTCTCTTTGAAAATTGCAACATCCATATTTAATTGAACGTACAAAATGTGGAAATAACTGTAAATACTTTAGTCTGTTCGTCAGACAGAATTGTTTTGTCTTGTGACTCAGCATCTTTCTCTTGGATGTTAGTTTGATGTATAGAATTCCTTTTTTCAATACAGTATGTCCTCAATAAATATGTTTTAAGAAGAGGGATTTCATGAACACTGAAACTAGAATGGCGGTTTTGAACGGTTTGAACATTCTCAGTTGTCACATGACAAGAAAAAACTACTTTTAAGTTGATTTAAAACCTTATTTTTGCGCATTCTTAGTCAAGATATTTCTGCATTACTTTGTCTTATTTAATATTTAGTTAATTTATTGTATTTTTCTTAGACGCATAGATTTCTAGTTCTATTATTTACCAATTAGTAAGTCAAATAGTGAGCAACAACTGTTTAAAAACTGCTATCAGGAGTTTTGCAGTCATGTTATAGAAAAATATTTGCAGTATGTTGATGGACATTTACAATAATGAATTTACAATTAATTTTCGTTCATTTAGGGTAACATGCACTTAAAGTAGTAAGGACAAACGTCTCTTATTGCTTATATTTAGCATTTTGCTGTTGTCAGATCAGTCTGTTTTAAAGCCCTTTTCTTACAGATAATCCATCAGAATCAACACACTTGCTTCTTATTTTTAAAAAACTCTCTACTTCACTTGCAGGAGAGAATAACTGGACATGACAGTCATTGTGATAAAGAAGGCAACAATTTCCTAATCTATGCAAAAAAAAAATAGCTTGGAGAAAGTAGGTGAGACGCATTAGAAGTCTGAAATGCACGAACAATAAACGGCCGGATAGACTGGGAACTATGATTTATGTCCTCCGTGAAGGGCTTCATAGAAACAAGTTTCTGTGTGCGTGAAAACCCGAGTAAGTGCGACTGCAATCCCTCAAAGCAGCCTCCTCTCAACTGACCTGTTTTATCAAAGCATGCCAGTCTTATTATGCTGTCATCCTAACGGATTGGTTGGGCTTGTGCAGCTATGAGGGCAACAGTGAGCAACAGTAAGCGAGCGGCCTGTCAAAAGACACGCGGAGATTTATTAAGTCGAGACAAATTGGATTTAAAACTACCCGATTCAGGGTTGTCCGATTCACCTCGGAGTTGTCGGTGTGTTCCTCGTGTTCAAAAGTGTGTTTTTTTTTTTGTTCACAGTTCCACAAACCAGCCGCTAACGGGGCAGCTTAATAAAGTAGCGGACATATTGGCGGTACCAGCCTGGTTCTGGAGTTGTTCAGCCGTTTCGGCTTGTATTTGCGATGGAGTTTATAGAATTGTCCCGGAGAGCAGATTGGATACTCGGAGTGCATCCAGACCTGCCTCAGACTCAACTAAAATAAAGCTATTGGAACACTGTCATTAGAAGAAAAGCTGACATTTTGGCTGTAGCAGAACTCCAATAACCTTTTTTAGAAATACTTTTTTTTTTTTGTTTACCACTGGGGTAGAAATCCAACCCAGCTTGTATTTAAACACGGATGGAATCGTTTCAAGACGGTTTGGAAACTTTGGAATCAAACTATTCACACTGAACATTTGTGATAGGCCTTGAATTTCATTCCCTAATTTCTATCTTCATCATCTTAGGTTAGACATCCATAAATCTATTTTAAATCTGTTAATCTTATGTATTCGATGAGTAATGTTCTAATAATCTTAAGACAAAATCCGAAACTTTGGAGTCAAACTATTCACACTGAATATTTGGGATAGGCCTGGGATTTCATTCCCTAATTTCTATCTTTATCATCTTAGATTAGAGATCCATAAAGCTATTAAAATCTGTTAATCTTATGTTTTCGAGGAGATATGTTCTAATCATTTTAAGGCAAATCGAAAAACTTTTGTTAACATTTGTGATTGGCTTAGAATTGAACCCCCTAATTTCTATTACTGTCATCTCAGGTTAAACATCCATAACGGGCATTAAGATCTGTTTTTGAGGAGTTATGCTTTAAGGCAACCATAAAGAAAACGTTTGCCTGTAGAGATGATTTTCTTGTTTGTAGGCTTTCAGGATCAGTGTTGTAGCATCCGACACACTTAATGATCAATATCTTTTCACCTCTTGTTCATGTGTACTTGGCTTAGGATTGGCATGTCCAACATTTACCACAGCCTGAGCTGAACAAACTCAGCTGGATTCCAAATAACAAGCAGAATGGATACGGATAATCACCTATCTTCTTTTTATTACCGCTGTAAACAGCTATTATTAATGAAGCAGAGAGTAGCATTTCAATCTCTCCATGGCCCGTATGTTGGCTAACATCTCATCTCCACATTGTGTTTTGCTTTGCAGGTTTACGAGCAGGATGACCTTTCAGAGCAGATGGCCAGTCTAGAGGGGCTCATGAAGCAGCTCAACGCCATTACCGGCTCCGCTTTCTAACCCCGGCCCCGTGCCCTGGACCGGTCAGGAGCCCTGGACCGGTCAGGAGCCCTGGACCGGTCAGGAGCCCTGGACCGGCCTGGAGGGCTTCTGCAGGACTCGCCGCGACAGGTCAAACTGGGTCTGGAGGAATCAGAATCTCTGTTTTTGTTTCTTCTGGCTTTGGCTGGTGTCCACTGGCTCTGGGACCGGACAGAAAGGAAGTAAACAGACTATAAACACAGCATTACAGTGTTAACCCCCCAAAAACAGGATTAGGGTTGAGGGGGTTTTCTTTAGAATTTCAAACTGAGACCCCTTTACGTTCCACAGAACTAGAAAATACATTGCTTAGTGTTTCACCTTAACGGGACAGAGGGGGGATATCACAAAAAGAAGACAAAGTTGTAAGATCCCACCAGTTTTCTCTGGAGTTTGTGATATTTATTAGCATCCTCCTCAGCCCACTTACTGTGACTGTACCTCATTCATTTATTTTGGGAAATTTCTGTCAGATGTGTGCTTTCACCTTTCAGTTTTCTTACCTGTAAACTCGGCGCATATACAGGATGCACCTTTGGTTTTCCCAGTTCAATAGAAATCCAACGGAAAAAAAGAAAAGGTCCTTTTACCAGAACCTTTTTTCTCTACAAGTATCTGACGTGTCCTTATGGTAGCATAAGAAGATCCTCTCCAGCTTTTATTCGACGTATTCAGTTCCTTTTTCCATTCAGCAACAGAACTGAGTAAACCTTTCTGAGCAAACCATCAACTCAACAACACACTCAGCCATCAATTTCTTGGATTTGGGAATTTTGAGAGAGGTCGGATAAATTCGTAAATCATCTCCAAGTCCGGTGATTCAGCAGAATCTGGATTTTAGCCAACTCGTCCCTCTGGACTGTGTAAAAACCTCTGTAGACTCCCCCAGTGAAGCATTTTCTCCCCCCAACCCTGAGAAACCGTGTCTTTCCTTGCTCCGGCTTGTCATTCGAAGATTGTCGGAAATAATTCGTCTCCAAGGGGGGAAAAAAATGGAAGAAAAAATATTCCATGGTTGAGAAAATGAAAGGCTGAAACATCAACAAACACGTTTTGGTCCATCTCAGCAAGGCCAGGTTGGACTTTGTGTGCAAGGCCTTCTGCTCCGTGTTCCCCCCCGGCTACCTAAGGTCAAAGGTCACAATAGAACAGGAAGTGGGTTCAACGGAGACCGGCTTTGGGAAAAATGACATTTTTGGGACATCTAGTGACTAAATTAATTGAATTCACTATCATTATGTTTCTGCAGACCACAAATATGTTCATAGTGAGGACTCAAGAGAAAATTTTAACAGTTTAATCCAGATTTATGCAAGTTAAAAGTTTGATACGAAGGCTGATGTGAAACACACTCACATATTTTGCAGAGTTTGCTGAGTCATCAAATCAACATCAAAATAAGATGACAAATTTTGAGATTGTGAACAAAAATGAGTGGCTTGCAAAAACAAAATGGTCATTTGTTTTTATGAGTTTGATGTCATAATAACAGGTCCAAATAATCACATTATCCAATAAGATGCTTTTCATGACCCAGAGAAACGATTTTGTAACGGTGTTACATTGATGGTCAGAGGAAAGTCCACCAATGTCAGGATTTTGTTAAGTCGGAACTTATTTCCATCCTTTAAACAGACGTACCTCTTTTAGTGATTGCCAGTGTGGGAAAATAGCAAAACCGCCAGCCTCACTTTGAGTTGACTTCAGGGGGTCCAGTGTTTATAGCAAAATAAGAAAAAAGAACAAAAAAAAGACGAGGAAACATGAATAATACATAATCCACAAAGTATATTTTTACATTCAGTGGCATGTCCGAGATGTCATTTTTCAGACGGTTTTTTCCTTAAACATATTCTCTTCAGAGACGAGCATTTCTCCCCAAGATGAAAAAGTAATAATCCGCACCCCCGTTTAACTCAGACTTTATAAACTAGCTTTTTTAACTGTTTTCAGTCATTTTTTCAGTTCTTTTTCTTTCTTTTTTTTACAAAAAGGAGTGAACAGGAAACTGTCCACGGTGGAGGATTTCCAGCCTGCGTTATCTGAGTTTTGGGATGAACTCTGTAACACGAGGTCATGACGGGATTAGCTATATTACGAATATTTAACAGCTAGATTTACAGTGAAAGAGGGACAGGACATTGAGACGTTGAGTTAGAATAGGAGTAGAAGATTTTGGGTTGTTTCTGTCTCCCTTTGTTAAAGAGACAGAGATAGAGATAGTTAAATGTGTCAGGGAGAGTAAGGAAGGTGTACACTGTCATAAAAACATTTTATTAAAAACTTGTTAGGTGATAAAATAACAACGATAACAAACCCGTCTTTTACAGCTGCAGCAATCCACTTTTCAAACCATCAACCCTTATCTTTCTGACTTAAACTCGTACAAGTTTGAGGGGAAAACATCTGATTTTTGATTAAACGACTTCAAAACATGGATATTATTTGACAAGTGGGGAACGGCAGGAATGTGAAATGAAAAATGAACCAGTCATGGGCTGACAGGATGTTTAAAAAAAAGGGGAAAAAACAGGCCATCAGTATTCTCCATATCTGACTGTGTCGCCGTATTGTAATTTACAGACCTTTATCTCTCTGCCAGGAAGTAAAAGGCCTGGAGGAGGGAGAAAAAGAGCCCAGACAGGAGGAGGGATTGGGGTGGGGGGGATTGATATGCAGGGGTTGGTTTGAACGTGGGAGTCAGGGCACAGAGGAATGAGGCCGTGAATTCATTAGAAACGGCGTTTCTAATATTATCATTCAGGCTCACGCTCGCTCGGCCGTTACAGTAGCGGGGATAAGTCCGAAAAAGGAAATAGGAACGTCTCGCTGGATGAAAGGTTGAAAGGACAGACGGGATCAAACTCATCGGCGTACTCTGGGACGTCCATTTGGAGTCGGCTCCCCCAGAAAAAAATAAAAAAAACCGAGCAAACCTGGAGCCTGGAGCTGAAATGATCCAGTGGACTGAAACGTGATTTAAAGGAGGGAAATGTGATTTCAACACTTAAGATTACGGCGGGCTGTAATGTCCACTTCAAGTGACCGCGGGGGATATTTGACTCGTATGAGTGTTTCCAGATTATCCTCAAATATTTCATTTCAGAGTCTGACCAACTGGCCTTTTACTTCTTCAGATTTCACAGAATCCTTTACTAAAGCACTACTACCCGGTTAAGTTTTTCTCGTTTGGTTCTGAGTAAACTTACTTGATTATAGTTTTTTTTTTAAAGATATGACGAAATAAGACGACATGACACTTATCTCCACAGACGCCATGTTGCTTGTTGCCTTGGTTACACGTTAGTACATCGCGTTACAATAAAAACGTCACTTTCTTGTTCAAATTGCCTCCGGTTGACCGGATTGGACATGAAAATGAATCACGCAGGGTGAGAAAATGATCATAGTTGGGGATAAAGTATACACGTTTTAGAATTTGACTGTTAAATTTCAAGGATTTACACTCGAGGTTGCAATTTCTTTTGAAGTCCGTTCAGATGGCTGTCGGGAAGAGGAATGTTTCTGAATATGAAGTACCACAGAGCTTCTTTTGGGCCAGGGATTTGCTCGTTTCAGTTATAAAGGTCAGTTTTCTGACACTTGAAATCCATCCAGGTTTCTAAAGTGCTGTTATACGAGGAGGATGAGGTTTCCAAGACAAAAAAAAACAACAAAACAAACTAAATAGCGACCGTTCGCAGGACGTTTTTAAAGATTGAAAAGTGAGCTGCTGAGCAAACCATTTTCATGACAGAGTAAGAGTTATTCATATGTGCATTTTGGGGCTTAGAATTTTCCTCTCTGACATCTTTGTGCATCTTTTTGTGGAAAGCTGGTTCTGGACAGTCTGCTAACTCCTATGCTAGAGAAACCGAATTTAGTATTTCCAAACTACAAGTCCTCCAATCAAACTGACCACTTAAGCAATTCATTCATACCCTAACTTACAATACCAATTATAGAAAATCACATGCTTTCTTTTGAGTGTCTTCTTCCATTAAATTTCACAACAGCTCAGGGTTTGTGACCTTACAATTTCTAACCGTTATTTCTGACGATTAATGATGTTTTTTTTTTGTTTAATTAACAAAAATGGGCTGTGTTGAGCCATTAAATCCACATTTGCCCTAAAATTACTTAACCCCATGGTAGTAAAAAAGGCATTAAGAGATTAAAGGAACCACTGAAAGGCATTCGGTTAGATATCAGATACATTGTTAAAACATCCCATTTTTAGATAGGAGGCCGCTGCGTTTTTAACTTCTCCGTATTCTTTTAAATGATCTTTCCTCTCACCTGAAGTCCAGCTGTGTGATTCACAGCGTGGGCATTAGAAGTCCGGACATGTTCGGGCTGATTAAACGGGGTTCTGGATGGTTTTTCCCTGCAGCTGCATTAAGCACTCTCCATTCCCCTGATGCATCCCAAGACATTAGATGTTTGAAGTCCGGGCATATTCTCGAAAAAAAAGAACACTAAAGGTATTTTAATTCCTGCGGTGTAACATCCAGCTGCCAAAATGGGTTGAACATATTTTATTATTTTATCCAAATTCAGCCGCTTGTGGATTCCTTGTGGATTCCTTGTTGTCTACAGGATGAATAAGACTTTCTAATTGTCTTTACTTTGCTTTACGGTGTTTTGTTCTCCACACATAGGCCATCCATTTGAAGTCTCTGTGAAATGGTGAAATGTGCTCCGTGCTTTGTTAATTTATTCCTCCTGCAAAGTCGGCACCCAGGGAACAGACGAGATGATGGCTCTACCCAAAAGCGCCATTTCCTTTCAAAGAAACGCCACAAAGAGGAAGTTTAGCCTCAGCGGGGCAGATATTGGCTTGCAACAACTGTCTGGAAACACTGTGGAGACATTAGACATTCTGAGGGCTCCTCTTGTCCTGGAAATACCACAAAATGTCAGAGAGCAAGGTGCTCACTCATTGCTTTACACTGTAATAACACATTTATAACAAGTCATGTGCTCTAGCCTGAATCTCCCCTTTTTTCGCAGTAAAGATAATTTCACTCTCATTTAGAAGAACAGAAACAAATACGTTTCACTGGAGAATTTTAATTTGATTTTTAAAAGTTTCAACAACCAGCACATTCTTTCAAAAAGAATTATATAACATTTTAAATGAGTTATATAAGATTTTAAAGTTAAAATGGTGAAATTCAGATCTAGTTATGCCATCTGGACTAAGACAGATAATTATCATTTGCTTTGTCAACCAAGAAAGACCCATTCAATGACAATCTTTTCATCTTATAAATTTTAAGGTTACAATTTTTACCATCATTACTCTTACGATAACGCAGGTTTAAAACTCTTTATCCATTGAAAACCACTCGATTGTTTCCTAAAACCAAAAAGTTACTTTTCTTTATAAGTACAAACCACTTCAAAAAGACTTAGAACCACGTGGTCAGTTAGATGCAAGGACTTGTGAATGGTGATAAAACAAATTAGCTTATTAAATTGAAAGAATGGTGAATTTTATGGACCTTTACTGAAATCAACAGCCGCTCGGAGAGAAGTCAAATTCAACACACGTCCAAAGTAAAAAGCCCAATTTCATCCAAAACTGTCTCTTTATCAACCGCTTAAGTAAAAATACCAAGATTGTTACTTCCTGTCAGTTATTTTGGGTTATTGAATTACAAATTTCATCAGCACTTACGTGTGTTTTTCTTCTTAGTTCTGCTCAAGGTTTTCTTGAGCACTCTTGTCCCGCCTTGTAACATCCAGATGCTTTATTTTGTATTTATTTATAGATCTTTCCGCTTCATTTTGATTATCCATGTGTATTTTTCTGTGGGGAAAAGCATTGCTGCAGCAGAACTACATTAAGAAAGCTGCCTTTTTATACAGTGTACAGTTCCACTAGAGTAGAAGTGACTTTTTATAATTAAATTTAATATATTATTACTTTATTTCGAGTGCTCTTGAAATCTATTATTTATAACTGTGATATTTCTGCTTATGTACATTTAGTTTAGCAAAGGACAAAATGAAAAAAGAGGACTGAAGTGCTGATTTGTTTTGGTAGTTTTGTTTATTGCCTTAAGAGGTTTCAATATTGTTCCTTTTTTTTACCAATATGGTAGATTATTTAGAATTCTTGGAAGACACTATCATCAGTGGTTTGATTTCATTTAGAGCTTAAAATGTGTTGAGTGGGGCTCTGATCTCATCTATGCAGTTATTCTGTTTTAATAGAATCTCTAGTGGACAAAAAATGCATCTGAGAGGTATGTGATGCTCTGAAATCCAATTCCTGGTTTAGAAAAATGGTGGAAACATGGTTAAAAGTGAATGGAGTGTATAAAACTGAAACTTAAAAGTTGTCCCAGGGTTTTCATCACGGTAAACTCGAATGTGCTTGTTACAGATGTAGTGAAAACAGCTGTTGTGGTGCTTTTAAGGGAAATCTGACATCAGAAACTTGACAACAAAGTCTGCAGAAGAGTCCACTTTCTGCCCTATTCTTGACATTATTCACATCTGGTTATTATTCATCCTTGTAGCGGTTATCTCAGAGCTCTGGCCTTTTTCATTACTTTACATCATGTTTATATATTCTTATGTTCATTTTCTGCATTTTTTTTAATGTTATTTGTATCTGAAGCCAAAATAATTAATCAAATATTTACATTATCACCAGTAATTGGCACAGGGGCCTTTTTTCTTTTTTTTCTTATTAATATGGCGCTTTAAATAATGAGTTGTCAACTTTCTGAGCATTTTGAAAAAGCATCATTACAAAGAGGTTCTTACACATTGCTTTCATATTTCCCATTTCACCACAAAGGTTACATTAAATAACTACATAATGCACTAAAGGCAGTAAAAAAATGACAGTTAATGTAGAAATAACTTGGATTTTTGATCTTATGTCATAGATATAACAAGGGAAAACTTCATTCCCACGTTTAAAAAGAAAGACCTTTTTTTCCCCAGTGTTTGGATACATTGTTGGGTCCCACTGATAATTCAAAAAGTAAAGCTACATGATGTAAAACAAACGTATAAAGGCGACAACATGTGCCGAGTT
>CAJRST010003335.1:2059728-2078183 GCA_907169785.1 Menidia menidia | reverse complement strand
ACACTGTATGAAGAGGATATTTGAACCTTTATGCACAGTTATGTAAAATATAATCATCAATATCATTTAAATTAAATAAACTATCTATGTGCAAACTACGCCTAGAAAATTAGATGTGTAACTTTAGAAATTGTATACCCTTTGTATTTAAATTTAGCAGTGTGCCAAAAATCTACAGCCAAATATGTGTTGCATGTATATATATACAGTATATATACATATATAATTGATTCATGTCCCTGCACTTTGCTAATGAATCCCGTTTATTCTTGCCTTGTTTTTGTTCAATAATGCCGGTGACAGAGAAATATTCCATAGTCGAGGAAGTGGGGCATAATTTTCCTTCAAAAATGTCGGAATACGATACTTTTGAGGTTTGAAAAAAAAAAGTTTCTTCATTTAATTGATTGTAAAACTATTTTACAACCAGTACATTGCTAATGAATAAAAGATATTTCAGGTATTCTCGACAAATTGGCAAAAATACACTTTATAGCTGACTCAGTCTTCAAACATTCATTTGATTTAACATATTAAACCATTTTCGGCAAATAATACTATTTCATAAAAATGTGATTAACTGAGATTCATAAATTACAAAGCTTAATTTTTTTAAATATATATGCACATGTTTTTACAGGCCTTGATAATGCTTTATTTCTAAATATGATTTTTAATAATCAGAGATGGCCTTTACTAATTATTTCAAGTCTGTATGAAATATAAAAAAATGTCCATGGTCAAAAGTCTGCTGGTGATAATGAAACCATGATAATGAAGCATGTTATAGGTAATAATGAGTCATATCTGCACCACTGCATGAACTTAGCTGACCTTTTGGGTTAAACGTACTTATTAAAAGAGTTTCGATGCGGCACACGTTTCCACTCTGACCTGGGTTGATTTCTTAAGGAAAAAGTTTGACTCAAATATTCATCTCATAGATTTTTTAGCAGAACGCACCCATGCATATTCGATGAAAATGCTTCTTTTCCTTTTGATGGCTGGGTTGGCATAGCCATACATGGCCCCGTATCACTGTTTAATAATGGGGATCCAGATCAACCTTAGGATTCAAAGCCTCTCTTTACCATCTTAAGTTTCTGAGCTTGATTCATAACCAAGACTGGTAGCTTACCCGAACTGTTCCAATGGAACTACTGGTCTCAGGTCAGTACATCAAACAGTCCGCATTGTGTTCTATGAAAGAAGGAAACGTCTATTTTGGGCTCTTTGGTGTATTCTCTTTCTTCAGACACTCCTCTGATTGTGCCACGTTCAGTGATAGCAGGGAATGTAAAGTTCTGATCTTCAACAAAGAAAGGAAAATATCGCGGAAAACCACACGAAGGGGAAATTTTCCCGTTCAAAGAAAAGAATCTCCCTCACACAAAAGCTTTCTTGTCTTGTTTACATTGATGTTGAGCACAAAATGACATCAAGTCCAAACATAACTGCAAAAAAACAAGAGAAGATTTTTGCAGCTTCTACAGAGTGATATATATATATATATATATGAAAGTCATACAAGATCAGTCTTATTTTTTCATGCATACTTATATCAGGTCCTTTTTTGATGCAGTGTGCCTGATGCAATTTAACAGGTATGGCTTGCAATCATAATTAAAAATGGAGCACTTGGTGGGTAATTGGATGTAACACTTGACGCCAAAAGAGATAAGGTGCCTCCTGAACAGCAGACAGAAGCTCTGTGCCAAGAACTATTTAATGCAAACAGTGTGTGAATGATCAGAGGAGGAGTAAATAACAGAAATATCGAGAAAGATTAAACTACTTTGAAACAATATATAAAATAATGTTTATTGAAGCAATTAAAAGCTTTAGTTTCCAGTCTGACTGCCTCCTGTGAGTGTGACATGTGTTTTATATAGCTGTTTTTAAGTGGACAGTCTTTTACTTTCTAAAAAAATGTTAAATTAATACATTGATTACTCATGTTTCCTTCCGTGTGCTGAGTTGAGACCTCTATTAACACACAACTGCGTCCTGATTTGCACATTAAGGAGTTCAGTCATCACTCAGATGGACTGGGACTGATAACAACCAACAAAGTGCCTCTTAAACTGCTTTCATATTTGAAGCGTAGTCTCGACGGGGCTGTGGCTTATTTCAGCTGCTGTCTAACCACCAAAAACACCGCACAGCCCTGCAGTCAATTCCTGTTTGCCACTTTGAGTGTTGCTGTCAAAGACTCAGACTTGTTTACAAAGTCATAGCACAAAAAAAATGTCTTTCATTTTTGGTCAAATCTAAATTTTTATATAGCTCTTGTTTTTGCATTTAACTCACAGCTTGTTTATTCTAAAGCTAGAGCTTTTTAGGTGTCTCTGGTGGTCATAAATCAAATCCTGTTCCTCTGACTTGATATTACAGATGCCATTTCTGTTTTTTTGCAGCCCATCTGGGACCACTGACTGTCTGTTAGGGCACGGAGGCTCAGGAGTTCTTATTATAATTACTATTACCACCGCTTCTATTTTTGCTGAGAGGAATACTAGCTTTCCATTTAATCTGGTGAAGTGCGTCAAAGAAGGAAAGACCGTCTCGAGACTTGAGTTTTATTGAACATAAGCAGCCCGTGCTAAGTTCTGTTGCTCTTTGTGAGCCTGTGCGACTTTTGTAATGTACAGTACGCTGTGGCTTTTTCCCACAGTCCTAAAATAGGCGCATTGTGAATGTGAGAGGGCGTGGCTGTATCTATGGTGGACTCCGGGCTAATGAGATGAGCACACGAAGACTATTTAAGAGAATGTATCTCCATTCTGCAGAGATAGGGACGCGTTCGGTCTGTGAAGAGAGGAATTTGAGGATTTCTACAAATGAAGTACATCCCTAATGCTGAATGTGTTGAAAGCATATTTTGAAATGAAAAATAACAAAGAAAACTGCTAAAATGCTAAGATTTAGGAGTATATCTAGATTGGTGGAGGGGGTCACCTTCTTTTGCATAAAGATAATTCCAAAAATAAACATATCATTGGTAAATAGTGGCCAGGATTATCAATAGCTGGCTGTTTGTGGTTAGACGGACCTTTGAATGAATTAATAAATGAATGAATGAATTAATTAATTAATTAATTAATAGAATGTATTGATCTCACAGTGGAGAAATTCAATTTCAGTACATTTGCTCAAATGTTTAAAAAAAGCAAAACATTTCTTGTAGGAAATTCCTTCTTTTTTTTCTTTTTTTTTAGTATCTGTGGATCTATATAGGTCAGACATCAGAGAAGACAAAACGCCTGAATCATCATTTAGGGGGATATTCATTCAGTTGTTTTAATTCATTAAAGAAAAAAGAGAAACCGTTCGCAGACATGATCCAAGCCCGGAACATTCATTCTCATTCATTTAAAATAGTTTTAAAAAGCCTATTTAATATGCATTTCTGTAAGAAATTCCAGAACAACTCAGACGCCGACATTTATTAGTGATATGGAAATGTTAACAGGTTAAAAAATGCATGAAAGCGCATGTTAATTTAATCTTTTTCTACTTGACCTTATCATTTTTATTGCCAGTTGTCTAGATATCTCACTGTCATATGGAAAATTATTTCGTATTCTTACTTGTGGTTTTACTCATTCACCAAATCATTCAATTTGAATTTTGCTTAACTAATGTATGAAAAAATAACTACTTGACTTAAACTCAAACTCTTCTGTCTCCACTGTCATACATTGCCATGCATCCTGGAGCACAACTCTTATAAAGGACTCCAAAGTCTCTTTAAATTTCTGTCGGCCAACTTTTTCTTAACAAGCAAGGAGCTTCAGGAGTAACTTTTATCTTTACAAGAATGGATATCTCCTCTGAGAATTTATCATTTCCTTGGAAAAGTTGCTCCAGAGGCTCTGGGACAAAGTAGAACTAGTTTTCTTTTTTTCCTTTTTTACATTATACCTGTGATTGAGTGATTTTATGGTCTCTTTTTGCAAGCTGAACAAAAAAATATATACTTTTTTTACTAAACCAGAACCTTTAGCCATGTGAATGGAATCATTTTGCTTCGTTAGTTTTCTTTAGAAACAGTTAATGAAAATCCTGGGGGTGATAACTGGGGTTTTTGTTTGAAATTGGCTTTAGATGTATTTCTCTGATGTGGTTTGAGACTTCATAATAGTATATTATGACACCCCGGGAGCCTGTTGATTCTCCTTTGCTCACTTTTGTATTATAGAAATTCATTTCATGAAGCTGCTTTCAATATTTACTTCTAGTTTGTTATGTTCATATTTCATTATGCTACCCATCTGTCAGCTCGCTCTCCACCTGCCAGCTTAAATGTTCCTGGATTCCTGTCCACACACTCCCTCCAGGCTCCCCTAACTAGGAGATCAAGTGGAACAGACTCCTATTATCACAATTGCCTTTGCAAGCCATTTTCTCCACTTGGACACTCATGAATTTTGACTCCTTCCTGGCAGAAGTCCTGGTTGTGTATATGTTTGTGCGTGAGTGTGTGTGTGTGAGTGAACCTGTTGAACCTCAGCATCTCCAATACTTTGTATTCCAGCTTTTGTATGTTTTTTCTTGTATTTGCAAAATCAAAAGGCTCAATAGTTTTGAGAAAATGACAAATTGTGGATGGTATTAACGCAAAATTCATATAAGATGAAACAATTATTTAAAGAAGAGCATGACTTTGTATCAAACACTAATCAGTTAACTCCTCAAACACTCTGATCATACTCATTTATTGTGTTTACATAAACCACCAACCCCAGGCAGCCTGAAAGATCAGGGACCACTAACCAGAAGACAATAGCCTCTTCACAGATCTTTATTTTTCATTCAAAATAGTAGTTCAAGATCTTATGTTGTTTGTAACCATGTTGTAACATCTGATCTCAAATGACCACATTGCAAAGCACAGACAGACACACACACACACACACACACACACACACACACACATACATACATATAAAAAAAATGTCTGTGTCAATGTGTTTGGTCATATCCTAAGTGCTATTTATCAAGTGATGACTCATGTTAACTGTAATGAAGACCTCCATTACACGCGGTCTTATTCTATTGGGTTATTGATAAGTTCATTATCGGCTTACTGTATGTATTGTATATTCATGTGTTTGTGGACACAAATCAATGATTAGATTTATGTGTTGGTTTTGCAACTGTGGAGTAGTCTTCCTCCTTGGTAATGCAGTGAAGGTTAGTGGTTTGAATCTTACCGAGCCACATTTATATCCTTTTGCGAGACACTGAGCTCAACATTTCTGACTAATTCATCTATTAGTGTTTAAGTGTGTGTCTTGTGAAATTGTTCAAATTAAGATGTCCCATGAAAGTGAATGGAGAAATGCAACGTAAAGTTTAAAACTACTCGTGGTGTCTAGAAAAACTAGAAAAGCACTGTAAAAATGGCAGTATCTGTTTAATATCTGTATATTTATTTAATTAAATGCTGAATTGTCTCCTTATTTATGATACTTTTTGTATCCCAAATGAGGAGACATGATCACATGATAATGATCACATGACATGAATGGTCAATATACCTTTACTGAGTTAAAAGGCTAATCTTATGAATAGACTTTTAAATTATTGGCATTCCCCACTGGGTGGCATCATGTCTGCGTTCAAACGAATGGTCTGTGGATATTGTATAGTTTTTCCATAGAACTTGTGCATTAGCGTGCTGTTCTAATTTTTAAGACCTTAAAGGAATGCCATTACAATATTCGTTGCATACACACACTCTATGTATAAGTGTGTATAAGTCCCCATAAACCCTCTGGGTTACCATTGTTGCATTTCGCCCTCAGAGCCAGCTTAAATTATGGCTTTAAACTAAAATGTTCACATTTAAGCCAACTATTTTTTTTCCCTCTACATATGATGGATATAGCCTGGCCTGAAAAATGGTCAGAATGTGTTTAAAAGGTTTTACGACATAAATCGTCTTGATGATGACAAATTGCATATCAAAATATGAACTAAAATTGTTTGATCTGCCACATTTATAATAGTCTGTTGAGAATAATTACAGTAATTTCTAGTTATTGTACAAACGGTAGATGTAATTTCTGTAGAAATGCATTTTCTTACACAGATGGATAGCTATGGAGGTTAGACTGTGTTAGTCATTGCAAGTTAACAAGTCCAGCAAGCGTTAGCGCTTTGCTGGTGCTGCTATCTGAGCAGACATGGAACTTTTATTGTTCTTGGTTTCTACTCATCTCGATGCTCAGGATGTGGGCAGCAGTTGCAGGGCCTTTTTTTTTTTTTTTTGTTTTTTGAATTTGAAGACAAAACAACAAGAAAAGTAAGAATTGGTGAGCCATATCTATTTATAGAGTATGTGTGTGTGTGTTTGTGTGTGTGTGTGTACTGTGGTGACATGTGAACTGCTGTAATTTGCCTCAGTCCAGCCCAGAAGTTCTTATGAGTTATTACCCCCCCCATCCCCCCCCACACACAGCCCCTCACCACCAAACCCTGCAGGGTGCCATCCTTAAGCAGAAATAGAGCGAGTGGTCAGGGAGTAAACATTAAGGGCCCCGAGTCAATATGGCTGCCTCTGTACATCCAATTTGAGTTAAAGAAACTTTAGAGCTTAACCCTTTTATGAATCTAAAGTTAAGTGCAATTTTTGAAGATCTGATATCCCTCAAATTACTGATTGATGGTTTGTATATACATGAATATATATGTCAGAATAAGAATCAGAATCAGAATTATATATATAGAATATATAGAATTATGTATGTAGATATATAGAATTATAAATATATATATATATATATAGTTGCCTCATTTTCATGTTAATTTATAATCACATATTAAAGAGTGTTGATTATGATCATACTATGAATGAGACACTGAGACACTGAGACATCAACCACATTTTCTGACCCGTTTACCCAAGTAGGGTCATAGTTCGGTTAAGCAATGTGTGTATGCCGCTACATATTGTGTGTTTGTAAAACTATTTAGACGTACACACATTTTAATCACAGTATTGGCCACAGCTTTGTTAACCCGATTCTTTAGTTGGAAACCTGAGAAAAAACCAGAGTAGATCAAGAGTAAAATATTTACATTTATTGGGTCACAGGCAAAGTATATCAGCTGGGCTCTGACAGACAAAAACCTCTCTCTGGGTCTCAAACTCTGTGTGTAATGGGCTAGTTACCTCTGGGCAAAAACAGGCCAGGTCCTAATTCATGCAGATGACATTGGAATGTGGTAACAAATGGTGTGTGTATGTGTTAACCTAAAGACTTTGGATCTAAGACAACAGAGAAAGAAAAAGAGAGAAAGGAAAAGAGAGAGGAGAGAGTCTGTGGTCACAGCCAGAGACTTCAACACATAATTTAGTTCTAAAATGAATACAACAAACAGTAATTTACATAGATCATGTGATAGAACAATGCTAAAGTGAGTCATTTTAACCAAATTCTAACAGCTGCTTTGGGGGCGACTGTGGGTAAAAGAAAGACATACTACGTACTCTACTATACGTCATTATGCCTGCTGTTTTCATGGATCTGTATCAGTGCTGAAGTTTGTATGAATGCAATTTAGAAATAGCATTGGGTGACGTAACAATTGTGAACGGACTATAGTGGAAAATAATGGAATAATGTGGTATTTGCAACTCTTATAAGTATATTTACTGTTACAGTGATTTACTGAGAAAAGGGCTAAATATGCCTGTACACAAAACCAAAGAAACCATTTGGAAATTAAACATTTGTTATAATTGTAGATCTGATTTGCGTTGTTCATTGCAGAGGTAAATGTTGAAAAATCAACCAAGTATAGAATATTAAAATACCTCCCTTATATAATACGTTTTTAGTCCCTTTTTGAAACAGTGTCTATGGATTGTGGTATTAATGAGTGAGGAAACACATTTTGCATCTATTCCTGGTGGGAATGGGAGGCCATTAAAGTGAGTGACAAATGGACGTAACATTTTTATATATTCACAGACTAATCAGGATGCTAGCTGTAGGATCGTCAGACTCTGATGCGAGCAACAATTAAGCAGGCAAAAGAGAGTGATTTAATAGTTCTATTTACAGTTTCCATTTAATGAAATGGTGTAGCTTCAGATAGATAGATAGATAGATAGATAGATAGATAGATAGATAGATAGATAGATAGATAGATAGATAGATAGATAGACAGTGGATGTGACACTGAATGCTTGTACTAGATATCACAAGGAGCAATCTATTTAAAAGCTTCAGTCTGGAGGAGGCGTGAAAGGCATGGGACAGTTTTCCTGCATCTGGTAGACTGAGAGTGGACTGGGGAGTGAAGTATGGGAAGGAGAAAGATGATGGAAGAAGTTATTATAGAGTCTTTTCTTATCCATCCATCCACCCGGCTGACAGCAGGGCGAGAGGAGGGGGTCCGCCCCGGACAGATGTACTCACAGTCAATCCCAGGGGAAATTTAAGAGTGCACAATTGACCTAACGTGCATGTTTTTGGATGGTGGGAGTAAGCTGAAGTACCCAGAGAAAATGCAGACATTAGAGAGCAAGCAAAGTCCAACCGGGAACCTTCTAGATATGTAGATGCTGATTAAAGGTGATTATGAGTGACTTTTTTGGGAAGGAAGAAAAGATAAACATGATGATAAATATTGGTTTTAATGAAGGTTGTGCAATTATCGCATTATTTTTAAGGTTTAAAAAGATAGTTTCCAGTGGAGAAAAGCTGTTGGGAATTTCCTTAAGGGTTCCTTTTGTTGTTAGAATAAAACTGACACCCAATTTTAGGGACTTGTTGTTTGTGGTAGATTTGCTTTTGCAGAATGAGCCCCAAGATCCTGAATCCTTCCCGCTGCCTTCACTTTCTGTAGTAAATTTGTAAACCTGGGTGCTGAACACACGGAGGTAATTGCCGGGTCGTCATTATAATTCACTTTTATTCACGCCTGGGGAGGTTTTTTTTTTTTTTTCTTATGTCTTGTCATTTCCTGTTTTATTTTGAAATAGTAACCCTCCTCTTGTTTCTGGTCACTTCCTCTTGTGCCAACAGGCTGTCTTCCCTAATTACTGATTGGGTCCAGCTGTTCCTCGTTTCCCCTCCAGTAAACTTCCAGTGTGAGTCTTGTCGGGTCATTTCTAAGGACTCATCACAGACTTGTCACGTGAGTCTCATACTTGACTTGATTTAGTTTTCTCCATGAGAGAGTTTTGTTTTAATTAGTTTCCATAGCCTTGTTGAAGTTTCATAGCCTTTCTGGTTTTTCCTCCTTAGTGGAGTGACTCTGTTGTATTGCTTCATAGGCTTGTGTTTCCTCCATTTTATAGTTTTGTCTTAAATGTTATATTCCTCTGATTAGCGGAAGATTCTTTTAAATTTAAAATGTTTTTTTTAAAAGAAGTTATTTGTATTTCAGTAACGTTTCATACTTTAGTCCCCCTCTGCCTTTCGGAGGGATTTTCTGTTGTTATAGATGATTTCATAGCCTTGAAGCCTCTCGCTGAAAAGTGCCTTGCCGTGATCATTAACTTTTCATAGCTTGTTGATTTTTTTTCCTCTTCTTTGGAGAGATGATCAATAAGGACCACTGGTCATCTGCGTCCTGTCCGGGGTCCAGGATCATGACAGAGGTTTGATAAATGTCTAGGTTAATGTTTTTGACATTTCTGAAAACAATTTGGCATTTAGGCTTAATGGGACAAAGTGGAAATGGTAATTCTGTGAAAATGGGCACGTGCAGGGTGTAAAACTGGTGATAGGAGCAGGGAGGACCTGATCAGGAGTGGTGCCCCCTTTCCAGGATTTGTCAAGATGTAACATTCCAGGAAGTGAAGAGATGGTTTGAGGTGATGAGTGGGGGAAAAAATAACTCCTACAAACACTTCGGTGGACATATTAGGGGTCCATAAAGAGCTCTTCTGGGGGGGTTTTTTTATGACTGAAATGAAGAGTTATGGAGCTGTTTGGATTCTGGATTTTGTTAGCCGTGAAGTGATGAGAGGATCCCGTTTGTCCCGGTTGTGTGTTGACTGTGTTTAGGAGGCCAGCAGGATAGAGCTTGTGGTCATCCACTAGGTTCACAGACTGTGTAACTTTTAACTGTGTAGAGGGCTTCTGATTGGCACCCAGGACAGTGTCGTATTCCCAATTTTCTGGTGTGTAACTACACTACCTGGTGGACTGTAAGAGAGGATCGCCAAACAAGCAACGATATCGAACCATTTATGCAAGTTCTACACTACAAATAGTACTTACATCCTTAGTTTCTTTAGTTTGACTTTTGAAATCTAGGTCAATAGAAGGGGAAAAAGTAAGAAAAGCAGCAGACATAAACTATCATCCACTCCCAAGACCAAATGGATTTTTCTATTGGAATGCCAATAGCATGGGCAACTAAATATTGTACGTGTCAAGTTAATTCGAGTTTCATATAGAAAACTTCAGCCTTTTTTGGAAATGATTTATTAATTGAAAAATAAAACCAGGAAGGCTACAGTGCTAAGCATCACACCACCATGTCACCCCAAGTTTTAGTTAATGGTAGTTTAAAAATTTGGTAATTTTGATCGCAATGGTATGGTTTTTAATGTTTGGGTTTTTTTGGGGGGGTTTTGCAACTAAGCACAGATCTACTTTGTAAAATATTGTTTGAACAAGAATGTCCTGAGTGCACAGTGAAAAATAAAACGGTTTTACTCTACAAATTAGTCTTGAAATTATCAAAAATGATCAAAGAAAGTATTTTATATAAAGTTACAGCATATTTAAACATGTTGAACTCATTCGACTTACCAATAGGTGGCAGGATGCACTATGTGGCTCTGGACTGCTCTCTTCCCAGACAATGCTCTCCAACTCTTTTTATTGGACACAAACACGTTTCATCTTCCTCCTCTTTTTCCCACCTGTAACAATTTTAAGGGCCAGTGTGAAGTCAAGAAATGCAGTTTTGTTGCCTGAGGGCAACAAAGGTTGCCACTTTAGAGGTGCAAAATAATTAATGTAATGCCACAGGCTAAACTAGTTTAATACAGTGTGTTCAGTCCTGGTAAAATGCACGAAATGGTGGAAAGGCACCTGCTAGTTGGTAACTTCAAAAGTCCCAGAAGAAGATTTCATTGATACATATGTTCAAATAACAGCCAAAATATTTATACCCACTGCAGTTAATGAATGGTTTGAATTAAGTTTTACAAAAAAACAGGTTGTTTGCTACATCTGAGCTAAAAGTTTAACAGGTTTAGTTTGGTCCATCCATCCATATTGATATGTTTCCCAGGTTTAACATGCCTGATTCAGAATGAATACATCTCTTTAAACGATGAGTGTGTTGAAGCAGGAAATATCTACAAGGCTCAGAGTTTTAGATTCTTGCTGTATTGACAGACAAAAAGGGACTCCAGAGTGAAGGTTATGAATTTATAAGTTTGTGTGATTGAGCACGCATGTTTTTTTTGCCAGGTGGGTGATATGTGTTAAGGTTGGGAGAAATATTGAATAACTCCTAAATCATTAAAAGAAAGAGCCACACAAACGGATTTAAAGACTAAAGTTTGAGTAGATTACTAATGCGGTAAATTGAACTATAGTCACCGAGCTTACAATTAAAAATAGCTGACTACCATGTCCATTAAAGTGATGGTTTGTGCACTAATGCCTTATTACATTTCATGAAAGTGTACATTAAATGTGACCCATATCCTGCAGAACTCTGAGACCTGCACTGGTGCCAGACCAGACTTGTCATTAACATTAACAAAATCATCTAACAGTTACAGAAGGAAAAATAAGCTGTGTGTGAGAACAAATCCTCAGAATTAAGGGCTCTTTATGTTTTTCTGAGGGTTTTTTCAGTCAAATCCTAGAAAAGTGTTTGACTCATCTATTCAACCTTTGGAACTTTGAATGCAATATTAGTGTGTCAGCAAAAACTGCAATTTAAATTATCTGAAGGCAGCTCTTCAAATCTGACTAAAAGAAATAGCAGCACTACACCGTGTTCCCCTTCTTTAGAAAATTATTAACTATTTTTCTTTTTTTTCATGTTTCATTTTATATCTGGACAGCAAAAATTAGAACCGTTTAATCAGCGTAACACGCACTGCCCATTGATAATAACCATTCAGGTTGTAGGTGAATAGCGTCCCATACCTAATTCAAAGTAACTATATGTTAACAATGAAGCTGGGAGCTGATAAGATGTGAGGAGCTCTTTTATAGCATGCTTTCACTTCTCATTTTCCACAGTGAGATTGGCTGTAGCTTCAAGTATCATGCATGTTTCATGTGTGGCTGCGGCCCTTTGATGCCACGAGCAGAGCTTGTAATGTAGAATTCTGATTGCTGCTTTGTGCATTTTATAAAAGGGTAGCTTGTAGCCTAACAGAGGAGAACTTCACAGGAAACATCGACTGGGCGGAAATGTCTTGTTTTAGGAAACAAGATAGAACTATTTAAGGTACTGATCGGGTTCATTATCTGCACAATGACTCTTTTATGATTCTACACAAAAGCAATACTCAATTTTCTTCTCAAATACATTTTTTTAAATCTACATAGATTGAATTCGGCATGTATATGTTTGTATTGAGGCTTATCGGGGCAAAATGGTGAGAACTTGGTACGCTATACAGATATAAAAAATTGTTTGATATCTAGGGAAATGATAGGGGAAAATACCTTTTGGAGAGGGAAGTTTTTAAGGTAACTGCTGAGTAGATGGCGGCCAGAGCTTTAGGGTGGAGTCAACTCTCCAGTGAAGTGCAGCTACTAAGTGTTGCTTGCTGCTGGCTAAAAGCAAAAACACCCTGAGGACTTTTAGAATTCTTTGATCCCTACTGATTTGCTTTTGGTTGAACGCTGTTGACAGTTTTTTCTTTTTCTTTTCATTTTTTCCAGCTACTTCTCTTCCTGGTTTAAGCCAAGCCATGTTTTCAATTCAGAAATTTGCTGTGTAACTGACTGACATTTTTTACAGCTACGAAATGCCTCTGTGTTCACATTGCATAAGTTACAATAACAATATACTCACAAGAATGCCTAGAGAATCACCAATTAATATTCAAGGCTGATGCTGACATGATCGAGAAGTTTTACCATATTTTCAGATTTTGTTAATTATAAATGATCCAATCAATAATGTATAAGGCCTAATTGACATTGTTTTTTTTCCTTGTTAAACTATTCCAACCATTTAACAATAAGACAATATTTCTGTACCTAAGAAAGCAATATAAGCATATTTATCTGATCACTGATCTGTTCTCGCCCAGTGCAATAAAAAAAATGAATACTACAGCATCATGGCTGTGGATGGCTGTGCTGGTATAATAACCTACAGAAATCCTGTTCACATACTTGTTTTGATATCCATTTTCTCATTGACATGTCAGACTAACTCTGTATATTAAAGCACTGTGATACCTAAAGACCAACATAAGAGTACAAAATGAGTACACTCGAAAATCAAATTTAACATTTTCTATGCATTTATTCTCCATATCAAATAACATGTGTTCACAAAGTATCAGAAATGTAAACTAGAAACAAACAAAAAATACAGTATATATCTGTAGTTACATTAATTGTTACATGATGGTCACAGTGTTAAGTTCATGTGGTTTGTAGTTTTTTTAGATTAGAATCGAGGCAGTGCCTTCTGTTATCAGGCCCTTCTCACATGGAACCAGTTTGTGTCTAAAGAAGTAAAATGCCTCTCTTTCTGATGATTAGAACTGAAACTAGCCTTTTTAAGTGTATAGTCTGGGATGGCTGAAATGACTCATAAACACTTGTGACGGTTTTCCATTAGTGTTTACTCAGCCCTACATGGTTCAGGAGGTTTTATATTATGAAAGACGGGCCAACAAAAGCACAAGACAACAAACAAGGAAATTGTGGCAACTATAAACCGTCTAAACCTCTGTGTTGGTTAGTGCATTAGGCATTAACAACTTTTATGATCACAGAAATAATTAAATTACAATTTTGTTGCCCCGTTTTAAAATAAGTGGGGTTTACATGATAGAGTCACTTCTAATGGTGTGACTCACTGGCCAATCAGAGCCCAGTAGTCTGCCGTTGGCCCTACTCAGCCCCAATGGAAAACCAACAGAGTAGGTGCCAAATTAGTAACTATTAAGTGGGCCTGGCCCATGGTGGGAATCCAAAAACACTGTGCCACTATAAGTAGGCACTAGTAGAAATGTACCACTAGACTAGATGGGGACTACCCATTATGCACTTTTTTCATTCTAATTTCTCCTTTCCATATACAGATCAACTTGTTGTTGATAAGGACTCGGAAAGGAATCCAATGTACAAAGTCAGTTTTTTTTTCTGGAGATTGAAGTACACATAAAACTCAGAGATCCAAAAGGAGTAATCCAAAGACGAGACAAAGGTCAAAACATTAGACATCAAGGGCCAACGTTAACGCTGGGGTGCCGACAGAGGTTAAGACAAACTAGCACAGCTGGACAGGAAGCAGAAGACCTAAATAGGAGGCAGGTTATTGTCACAACCAGATGAACCTCATCAGAAACACATCTGAGGGCGGGACTGAGAACTAACAGCCATGACAGTTGTTACCTTTGAATTCTACTTCTCTTTATCAGCAGGTATTCCCGGCCTGATATGATATTTTTTAATTTCCCGTCTTTTCCTCCGTTGAGTCTGGTTTCTGTTAAAAGGGAGTGCCATCTTTCTGTCATCAGTTTACAGATCATTCTGTGCATGAACTGGAATGGTATGACATTTTTAATTGAATTATATTGCATTATATGTTATCATAATTAGGGTGTAAAACAATAAAAAATCTTTTTAAATAATATACCTGGGCTGAATTCCTTTTCAGATTGTTGCACAATGTGGGTGACTGTGGAAAATACTTCCATAGCTTTTAATAATGCGACCAGGACAAGATTAAGATACATTTGGGGTCCTTGTAAATTTGTGCTCAAACTGAATACTTTTCTAAACATACGAACATAAAATCTGCATCTGTTACAGCACTGTATCATCCTAACTTAGAAATGTTTAAATATTTCCAAGAAATGTAAATGGTTTTAGATGGAGATGTGGATGGAGACATGTAAATCATTCATTTCTGTTTGCATTTACATATTGGAGAGCATTCAGACTAATTTGAATTAGAGATGATTTATCATCGTTTTATTTTTGCACGTATTGGTATGAAAGCCTCCAGAGTCTCTTGACCCGTCAGCTATTAGATTTCACAGCTTTAACATATTACATAACAGTTAACGGTGTAGTTTCTGTGCAGCACCTTTATAGGAATCATACATGTAAATCTGTCATATTAATAGAAAGGGTACCCTGCCTCTTATGCAATGCCAGCTGGGTTACAGCCCCCTGCAACCCTTCCAGGAATAAGCTGTAACAGAAAAATCTGTAATAACAGTAACTGTGTGAAGATTAAAGATCATAAACCTTTGTTGCTCTATAAATCTAGTATGTAATAGTCAGAAAGTCAGAAATCTCTGTGTATGTGTATGTCTGGGTATGTGTAGTCTGCTAAACTATCGTACAATTGTTAACCTGTCATTTAAGCCATCAGATTCCTCTTTTGATTAATTTCCCGTTCATCATGATTCTCTGCTAGTTTTGGGTTATCAGGCGCTCCAATAGCCTTTGCTTTTCAAAGTTTTAGTTAAAAGTTTTCTCCTCAAATGCCATTTGAAGAATATATTGAGGCTGGCAACGTGACATTTTGCCAGGTAACCCTCTGACAGCGTGACACTCCACAGTAATTACCACAGTCATCATCTCTGTCTTGACCTTGGGTTGCCAGTTGTGAGCTCATTTGTTCTCATGTTCTATCTGTCAGTTTCATGAATTTAACCAAGTGACCCCCCAACATTTTAAACCAGGCTTCACCTTGAGCTCACCCCCGTGTATTTACACTGTCCATATGGACCTTCTCAAAACGGTTTTAATCCCTAAATCGTGAAAATGCAAACCAGTTGATATAATGAACACCGGACAGTTTGGTCAGGGGAGGCTGTTTAAAAGGGGCAGCATCCATTCAATCGATTTCAAAGTGTAGTGAATGTAAAATAAAATAAACAAATGGAGCCCTTTCACCTATTACAGTAGTAATCTGCCAATCAGAAGCTCTGCCATCGATTTCCCACCCTCTCAGGACCGAGTGTCAAAATGTTCCGATGCCAACATACTGGGATCCATGTCGCCTCTTGAAGTGTGATGGGGAGGAAAAAAACATGTTATGGTGTTTAGACTTAGATGTGCTGTGGAAACGTGAAAGCGCAAATATTGTTTGCAGTGTAAAATCTTTGAGTGTTCAGATGGTCTGTCAAAGCAATGAATAAGTAGAGTCCGCTTATTCCCCATTTAGAATGAACAATATGCATATTTCAGGTTTTTAAAAGGAAGCTGAAGGACCTGGATAGAACTCACAAATGTAATTAATTTGATCCAGGGTTTCTAGCCACTCCATAATATATTGAATTATTCACTACTAGGAAATTCAGTTTTTTTGTTTTTTTGTTTAAGTTTTCAATCCACAAGGTGAACAGTTTCTTCAATACTAATTAGAGTGAATGTAATTTCACGGAGACGGAGTTCACTGTAGCTTTTTAATAATTGATATTTGTATTTACATTTATTGCTATGTTTGGGTTAACCTCCTGTCTGTGTGTGTGTGTGTGTGTTATTAGAAAGTTTGTGTTATTGTGCAAGTCTCTCCCACTCCCTTCTCTCAAAAGGATGAGTCATCGCTTTTAAAATGTGACAGCAGCGGTCGGGAGAAGCTGATCAATAGTGCTCATTGCATTAACATTAAGCTTTTTAGAGCTAGCGAGTGTGGATGTGTGTTTGTGTTTGGGAGCATGCTTTGTGAGCATCCCTCTTTGTTATGACACTTTCATTTTCAATAGATTTTTTTTTTCTCTGAAAGATATGCTAGGATAGCCTTAAATTGCTTAAATGAATAATATGCTTATGATTCCAATTTCACAATAACATCATAACTTATTAGTACTCCAATATGGTGGTTAGATGGGATTAAGATTACAATGCTCCGTGTAGCTCTGTCGGGAGAGCTACTGAGGTTTGGTTGGTAAATAGTTGTCCTTCTTTTGCTGTCTTGTGCTTGGGGTGTATATCAATAATGTCACCGGCCGGTCAGACGCTATTCTGCCACAATTTGTGAAGGAAATCACATAAACTACATTGGGCTGTGCAAGTCTGAACAATGTAGGACTGAGTGGGAATCAATAGATAAGAGCCAAAGACGGGTGGTGATGATTACTGATGAATAAAGTAGCGTTCGGCAATTTACCCATAAATGTTTCGAAATGTTCAATCTGTGGTGGGCAACATTTACAGGCAGAAAGTTAGATATCTAATAATAAAGGTCAAAGATCAAATATTATAATGGATAAATGTTTTGAAGGATTTTCACATGATGAAAATGATGTCAATAAAAATTGATCAACCCTATAATATGTATGGTACACCTGGGAGAAAACTTTTCTTTCTTTCATTTTTTTTTTTTTTTTGGAAGGGTATTATGAGATCTCCATGGATCAATAAGACCATTCTGTTTCATAAAATCAGAGAATGGTTTAGAAATAGCAGACTGACTAAAAACATGAGGATTCGACCAAATCCAAGATAGGATAAAATCCACAATTTAAGTATTCTTCTAGGATCAGCAGATGTTTATCCAGGAAGGGTGTACTTGGAGCATATCCATATACCAGCAAAACAAACATATTTTTAAGGTACCAGCAACGACCAGGTACCTGCCACCCCTACTGGGTATTACATCAGTAGATAAGATCTGAAGTTTGTTGTTACTTAAAATGGCAAGTCCACTTGCTTTAAAATTAACGTTTGAGAGGAAGACTTGACTCATTCAAGGGCAATTTAACCTCAGGGGGATCTTTAATGTGAAATTGAGTCTAAACATGAGCCCAAAACCTTAGACCTCTTAACAGGGTAACCCATACCCCTGATATCCCAACTGAAGAGGTGTAGCTGACCCAGTAACGCTGGGACGTGTATTTCTATTAACTATTTAGGTAGAAACAAAAAAATCCAAGTGGTCATAGAGAAGCAAGATGTGACACTGTCCCCCAAATATTCACAGATAAACCCAAAGTTCCCGTTTAACTACAGAAGTAAGGAGAGAGCAGTTTGTCCGATTAAAAAAAAGTTGTCAAATGGCATTCTTTAACTGAAATTCTAAATCAACAAATGAGGGAAAAAGAACCACCTGCCAATCCTGAAGCTATTCAACAGTAACAGCGTAGTTATAAATATGTTAAAATGAAAAAGCACAAATTACAACATTTTTAATCTAAAGGACAACATTCCAATTACACAACACATATGACAGGCTTATTATTCCCACAAGGTTTCACAAATCACATTTCTACATGGATTAGTTTAAAGTAAAGCATTTGAAAACACAAATGAACA
>CAJRST010003335.1:2029619-2056736 GCA_907169785.1 Menidia menidia | reverse complement strand
AAAAAAGTAGCAGTTTATACTCTGAAAATTACAGTTTATGTGTATGAATCAGCATATTGGCAGCTTGCTTTCAGAAAGAAAATGTCAGAAAGTGAAGAAAGGAGTACAGAAAGTAAATTGGCAACAACAGAAAAATAAAAGAGACAGAGGGCACACGGGCTTTTATACTGTGTTCAAAGTTGTGAGGAGAATGGCGTCGGCTGACAAGAAGAGACATCTCAGAGAAACGAGTGAAAATATTGAAAGTCACTCCAGCTTTTCTCACCGATTTTTCTTCCAAACTTTGTTTGATCTTTTGTCCAAACTTGCACTGGAAAACAACACAGTGTCAAAGGAGACTTCAAAAACGAAAAAGCATTGTGGGAGTTGAACAGGTCTGACATGCTTGTAGTTTAAGCAGTTGTCAGATTAGCAGCAGTTCAAAATCTCTGACATAGTTTTCATCAGTTTTCTGAACAGCCCCTCCACATCTCTGTTATTTGTAAAACAGACGGTGGCGGAATAAGAAGCTCTATTAGCAACCACCTGGAACCCCAAAACCTTGGTAGAAAAAAGAAAAAAATACAAAGGTTCTCCATCGGCTGCTGTGGAGAAAACGAAAAGATGCATAATTCAAATCTGCCTGTGGCCCTTTCTAAGTTTATATTCACATCTGTGAATTCTTCTTCCCTAAAAGAATCTTAAACGTCTCAAACCAAATTAGCTTTCTATTAAACTATACCTAAAGTCTAAATTATTCTGGAACATAAGTTCAATAGTTGAAACAAATTACTAACGCATAAATAAGGTTGACTAAAAGAGATTTTGTATTACAGGTTTTGAATAGAATGACTACCTAATTAATACATTTAAAAGGATAACACAGGATCTTTACTGCCAGTATCAATAGACACAACCAACCCAAGTTTTTACAGCCTTGCAAGAGGTGACTTGTTTGAGCTTTCGATCAGTTTGCAGACATCAGAAAATGTAAGACTTTTTAACTTATGAGAGTTCCACCAATATTCTTTCAATACTGTTCAGCTGCAGAAAATCAGTATGCATTCATCACACATCACATAGAGCCGCGGTGACCTTGTCCAAAAGCTTCTGTGTTTTGGGCCCTTTCTAAATTTTAATGGTTACAAAGTATCTATAGATATTTATTTATTTAGATTTTTTTCATATTTTGACTTGGAAAGGAAGTCTGTTCCGCTACATTTTCTGTTTTCCCACAAATCCACCATTAAATATGTCAGATGTTCTTCATTTTTTATCTACCTGTTAAAAGAGTTTGCCTCACCTCATTTCACAACGTTTCCATCAGGGAAAAGGAAAGTACTAATGGTTAGTATCTAATATATGGGGGGGAAAGCTTTAAACGAGGAGATGCATGAGACTCTGGACACGCCGTGCCACCATTTATAAATCAGACCTCTTTTAACAAGAGAAAACTTTCACAGTAAGAGTTTTTCTGAATGCAAATGAATTCTGGATCTGTATCGACGTGCGCGGCGTGCTTGTTGCAAGGTCGACATTGTCTTTCAAGGTTTTGAGAAGTTTGGGACTGGCTCAGGATCAGCAGAGTTTGCTGAGACTATCTGAGTGGAGAGTGTTAACTAACAGACAGCGTAATCAAACGGCTGTTTATGTCTGACTTGAGCATCATTTGCTCTCATTAGCCGGCTCTGGGCGGCTGCTGATTGGCTGCTGGCGGGTTGATGGTCTCTTTGGGTTTCCAGCACGCTCAAATTACAACAGTCAGAAGATTCCCGTCACGCTTTAATCACCCGCCTGACACAGTCTGTCTGCTGATTCATTGACCTCATTATTCATTGTAATCCATTTGTATTTGTCAGAGAGGATTCTCCCCTGGCTGAGCGATGGGGGGGGGGCTCAGTTTCATTCTGTCTGCCGACGGCTGTCAGAGTCCGGGGAGAACGGCACCTGGGGTCGTGAAAGGGATCAATCCATTGATTGGGTCTGGTCTGTCGGCTAACAGGTGGATACAGTTGGAGTAAACTCATCCGTATGCTCACTGGGTGTGAGGCGCAATTTGCATTCAAAATTTCCTTCATTTGATAATGCAGAATTTATTTCATGTATTGTTCACGATGGAGTTTCACAGCCACTAAAATTCAAACATTTGAAATAGTCAACCTGTAAAAACAGCCGTGTGGTATACTTAAATCAAATTTGGTCACTGCTCCTGTTGTTGAACGTCTCTTACTAATAGCTGCCTGCGAAAGTCTGGTTAATGGAACATGTTCATATATTATTTTAAATGACATATTATTAGATTTCTGGAATCTGTGGTTATATGGTTAGCAAATGTTTGCTAATATTATCTCAATTCTGTGTAAAATGCACAGAATTTTACACAGACATTGGGCAAGAGGCTTTTTCCCTATTGATTGAATTATTTTCTTTAAATTTCCCATTTAGAAATTGTGTTTTTAATGGCATTACAAGAGTTCTTATCTTTTTGTTTCATGCTACAGTGGATCTTGTCAAGGAATCTGCAATTGTTTACACCAACAAGTAAAAAGTCAAGCTGCTCATTTCTGTATGAAAATTTCCTGCTCAGTTTGAGCTGCCACTTTCACCTCTAAACTCGTCGTTGCGGTTTTAGTGTAGTCTTTTTTGTGTCATGTTTGACTTTCTTTATGTTTGCAATCTTTCATTTAAATCTCCTTTTCTGCAGTCGCTTCTGCAGAAATAAGAAATAAAAGCGTTTTGTTCCGCCCACTCTCCCTTATGTTTAGCTTCTGTGTTGTGATTCCTGTCTTATGTGTTTTTGCTCTTTGATAACATCGGAGGCTTTCTCTGGGGTGTCTTTACAGAACCTGCAGGATCACATCTGTGGCTGACTAAATCTGATCTAACCTACATAGAGCAGCTGCTTAAAGCCTGGTCTGTTTTCATCTGCGTCTTTGCTAGCATGTATATTCCTTATATCTACTTTCACCTGTTTGCTTACTCAAATCAAGCTCCTCTTCTTGAACACTGAAGGTTTTTACCTAGCAACAATATGCAACTAAAGGAAATCAATGTGGATTTCAGTTATGATGAATCCTTATGACTTTTTAAAAAATTCAGAATAGTTACTCTGGACTTTAGGTGGAACCGTCCACAAAAGCTATTTGTAACAATATGCTTGAAATAAATTCTGGTGAAGGAGAACCTGTGTTTCACTGACTCTTAGTATGCAGTTTGACATCATAACTGGACTGAAGGTTGCTGATGGTCACTCAGCTTTTGACCCTGTATCCACATCTGGTTGCTGGGCTGACGTGGCTGATAATATCCGGGTCTATTAAGAATATCACCAGAACTGTGGATCATTTTGGTGTGTTCTCTCATCTCACTGAGGCTGTCTGTCTGTTGATGAGGATCATTAGTGCCCATTTGACCTTTACAGGCAAAACACTCCAAACAGGCTTCATCCTGTATCAACCGGTCAGATCTCATCATCCTCTCCTCTGTTCCTGTATGGTTTGATGGCTCTTCCATCCCTTATGATCAAAAATGTATAGCCTTCTAACCAATCTGAGTGTCTGTTTCTACGTAGTTTGTCTTTTGTTTTGCAGGCTGAGGGCTAATGACTCACTGAACCAGTACAAGTGGATCATATCGATTTCTTGTACTTCCCTTCCTTTTGTTAGGACAAGAAATAATATTAGATATAGTAGAAGAGATAGTAGCTGCCTTCTCTTAATGTCCTTAGCCAGTAGCTTTGTACTATGATCCTCTGCTTCTCCAAAATCCCCATTGCGTTTCTAGGATTTTTATATGAATAGCTGAAAACTATCAGACAGTTTAGACGAGAATTATTCCCTTAGATGAAAGTTGTTCTGTTGGAGGTCACAGATCGCTAACGAGGCGTGAAACCATTTTGGATTCATTTTCATGGTGCGACAGCCACTGTGGTAATGGATTAGAACTGGTCCTTCAGATGCTCTCAGACTGACATGTGAAGGGGGAGAGCGGAGCTCATTGTTTAATGAGAGCGAGAACGCGGCGGCCACAGAAAAATACCAGGGAAATCACGATAGCAGACAGGTCATCGTGGATTCACCGGAGACCTTTAGATCCTTCAAGGAACAACGCTTCCTCACATTTAGACACATCCCTCAAGTTGAACAAACCCAAAGCTGTTACAACTATGAACACAACTCAGCCAGTAAATAAGGTTAATGGGGAGAACTATTGACAAGCATCCCAGTTCTCTGAACTTCTTTTATTCCTAGACAATGCCGACATTCTAAGGGGGGGAATGTCGGATAGGTCAGACAAAGGTATTTTACTGCTTCAACTTAGTTCAACAGGAACTTTAATTCCTCCCACAGGGCATTCGTTTGCCACATATCCCCGATTTCCTTTAATATAGATTGATTTCCCATGTTATGAATATATGACATCCCCTTCCAGATCTATTAGTAGTCCTTTATTGCCAAGATTATGGAAGTATCTGCATGGTTGTCAGTATATTGCTGCTCAACCTCACTCTTTTTGTGTGCTTATGAGGGATATTGTGTTATGATACAGATTTTTTTTAAATGGGGTACTGTTGTCTGATGGAGAAAATCATCAACAAAGCAGTTGAGCATTTTCCACACCTGCACATACTTTTGAACCTTTGCTTGGGTTTAAACAAAGAAGGTTGATGACCTACAGTGCCGAGGATGAGCAGAATTGGTAACGTCCATAATGTTTACCAGAAGAAATGTGTTTTTTGGGGGAAAGAAGGGAGTTAAACACTGCCGGTACAGATGTAAATGGTTTTTTGAACGTTGCCTCTTATATTTCTTCAAAAATGTAATATGTACTTTGCAAAACTATGTTAAATCAAGTACACTTTGTGTTGAAATCGTTTTGTTTTTCAATCTGGATTTTGTATAGGACCATTTTGTGTCCATGGTCAAGTGATTCATAGCTCTATATTGTCCTTTTCCATACCATATAAGGGGAATATTCAAAGGATCTCAACATTTCTAAGATGGTAAAAAGTATATATGCATTATTTTAATGTCAATCCGCCTCTTTTACTGGCTGAGATCCATCTTTGGTTATTCTCAGAAAAACCAAATCCCTGTCTTGATATAAAGTTTCTGTGTTATGTTTTAATGGACCTTTGTGGGGTTTTTTGTTGTTGTTGCTGGGTTTGATTCTTTTCTCATTTCACCTGTGTTTGCTTACTCAAATCAAGCACCTCTTCTTGAAGACTGGACGTTTTTTGAACTAGAAACAATATGCAACTAAAGGACATCAATGTAGGATTGAAAGGCATATCGCCATTGAAAAGGTTGTTGTGTTGCACGTCTGTTCTCAGTATGGTTTCTGAGGACTAATCAGTGATATTATTTCCTTTTCCTTATCTTTGACAACAGGTATAATGTCCCTGCTGGATGATTTAAAAAAAACAAACAATCACATAACTGATCTGTGTATTGTTTTTGGGGGAAGCGGTGGTTTATTAACTGTACGATCGACTTAAAGAAGAAAAAGACCCAGCTTTAGAGCTTTTTTTATGTAAAGGCTCGGGGAATCGTGATCAACAATAAAGGTTAAATCTCCCATTTAGTTGCACCTCTAGCTTCAGAAATAGTTTTTGTAGTTGTCTCCAAAATGAATGACTTGTGTTTTCTATTTGACTCTGGGTATCTCTCAGCCAAACCCTTTAACACACACGCACACACACACACACACACACACATTCACACACACACACACACACATGCAGCGTATGTGTGACTGTTTTGTTGATATCATTGTGCTGTTGTTGTGTTTTCAATTTGAGACAGAAACAAAACCACTTGAAATTAATAATTCATTCTGCATCTTGCCGTGTGCGTGTGTGGATGTGTCTGCGAGTGTGTGTGTGTGTGTGTGAGTGTGTGTGTGTGTCTGCATGCGTGTTAATCCCTTCAGTTTTGCTGCTGATTTTCTTCGTCAAGCGTGAGAGAGTAATTAATCAGATCTGAAATGAGATTCTGGAATTAAAACCATGGCGTGGGGATGTGTGTACGTGTGTATGAGTGTGTGTCACCAGTCTAGCCTAAATGAATTCTGACAGGCAAATTATATTGGCTTCTTCCTCATCATCATTTCCAAGCTGCATCTCCTCTCCTTCTTGCCTCACAGTTTTCCTCATTTTCTTTTTTTTCCTTTTTTTTCCGTCTTGCCCTTGACGTGCTTCTCCCTCTTAATCATTTGACAAATAGAGTAATTTCGGTGATTTGTACATCACGGTTACCTCCCCTTATTTTTTTTTTAGTCATAACTGTGATTAACGCCGTTCATAAATTGAAACCGGTTTGGCTGCAGCTCTTTTTGAAGAGTGGACACCTCACCAGTACAGAGCGTATCCCATTCATTATCCTGACAGTAATTGTTCTGACTGTACATCTGATCTCATCTCGATACCTTAAAGCGCGTTGGGAAACGTATGCACCTCTCCAGAGGTACTGTTTACAGCCCGGAGTGTGTCCCGTCACGCTCCGCTTCCACACGTGTCGTCATTCATGCAGCGTTATCACAAACACACTCACGCGCCGGCCACAATGAGAACAGTGTATCGGGCTGTGAAATTACTTTTTATTGGAGGACATTTGTATCACATCAGTGTGCAAAGTCAGAGTCGTGCTCGCTGCTAAAAACACCAGGACGTGGTAATTACACATTCACTCAGTTCTTCTCCTGCCCTCCTACACTTCTAGACTAAGCTAATTCTCAAAGTCGGCCCAAAAACTGAAACATACATTACAAAGATTCTGATGGGAGGAATTTGTTTTTGACCTGAGGCTTTAAAGGAGCAGCTGGGATTTTTAAGTGGAGTTGTGTAGTGTGATGTAATGGTTTAACTTCAGCGGGCAGTGGTCGGAAGACTGTTTGGAAAAGGAGTAAAAAAAAACTCCTGGAGATGTCAAGCAAAAACTAAGAGCAGGGACAGACAGACAGCAATTTTTTGCCATTTAAAAAAAAAAAAAAATTTGCAATTCAGCAAATGCAGCATTGTAAATCCTTTTGCACTGTTGTGTGCTTCTATCATTTCCTTTACTCTGACATAGTAGGCCTACAGGAAGAGGTGTGACTCTTACAAAAGGGATAGAAAAGAAATGTTTAGGGTCTTGAAAGTCAACATCCAATATCATTTTGGATTTTTCAACTTCGTGGAGGGAGAAAATAGCTTAAAAAACACACACACACACACACAAAATAATATGCCAAATATAAAATAGCAACAAAAATGTGTGTGACTGATCATATTTCCTTGGATACTGGTTTTCCAAGATCATTTAATCATTTAGATTTTCTCAATTTAATTTGTCTAGATGTATGTGTGCATTTTTCTGTTTCATTGTGATTAATTGTATGTACTTTGGTTTTACATAAAACTTCACACTTAGGATATAGGGATTATTTTAAAAAGATATGTCTTATAATTTCATATTCAAGAGGCATTTTTCTATGTATTAACAGTGTAACTAAAAAAGAAAGGCAAATCCTTTTTGTGTCAGTAACAAGTTATACTTTTTAAGATAAGACTTACAAAAAAGTAGTTTTTTAATATTTGTTGTGGTAACAAAAAGAGGCTACTGGATTAGATTGTTAAAGAAACTTTTTTTAACCATTTCTTCTTTTTAACTTTCTGATGCTTTGCTCAGAATCTGTTTTTCACATAGTCCCACTGTGAATGCGCATTTTATTGGAAAAAAGAATGTAAAAAAGTGGGGGTTTTGTTTTTGCTTTCACAATAGGTGAAATTGTAAATTTGCTAATTGTAATAAAGAAAAGGAAGGGGAAAAAGGGGAGGTTTTCATAGCGATCGAACAGTAAAAGGTGTCACATTTGCTCAGTCCAAGAAAAATATCTGTTCAATTTCCATGAGGAAACTCTGCTAATTAGCTGCCAGTCAGTGAACAGAGTACTGTCACATCCATTCAGAGCTCATTTTAGGGAATTAACAAACAGCCCTGTCTTGCTTCAGCAGGGAGGAAACCACACCTAGGAACAATTCTGCTATGACCTGTAGGAATCATTGTAGTAATTAGTAATATTGTAGGGTAATTAGACCTTAGGATGAATGCTGGAATCTGAAAAAACTGGAGTCTCACTTGTCTTTGCATGGTCTCGGTGCAGGTGTAAAGCCTTGGTGATGGTAAAAACATTTGAAATAAATGCTCCAGTGTGTTCAGGTAATCATAATTTTGGGGGGGGTTTTGCCTTTTTAATAATTGTTATATTAAGAAAGCAGCCAGTTCAACTTTCTACACTGGCTCTGAATTAGTCCACATAAAATTTACATTAGGGCATTAAAATACAGAAAAAAATAAAAATAGAACCATTATCATTAACTGGAGTCATCTTCCATCCTCCAACATCGTTTGTGTTGGTCAAAAGGAAAAACATCAGCCCATCAGATAATTTATTATAGATGGTAACATTGATAGTGCTTTTGGATAAATTTGACGCGTTATAATTCGACTTATCACTATATTCCATTTGATCAACTCGAAGGTTGGGAATGCCTCAACAGTTTTGGCACTGTGAAGGCTTTCTGAACACGATTACCCGGCTCTCCCAAAATCTACAAACTGGTAATGAGTATCGACACTGGCGTAAGGACGTCGAAGCTGCATGTCAAACTGATAATGGTTCATTCCATCAATCATTTACAAGACGCATCTCCAAAGATGAATTACTGTCTCATCCCGCTGGAGTGACAGACAGCAGATCCTGAAGAATAAACGTAGTGACGGGTTCCATGACAGAGGATGGAAAAGTTAACCTGCTAGCAGCTATTCTGGTTTTCACAAACGTCTGTGATATCCTATAGGACAATGTCAAATAGTGAGAGTCAATTTTAAGTGAATAGATGCATTACCAACTAATATAATTACATCATGTGAGTGTTTGAGTTTAGTGAAAGTAATTTTCTGTTGTAATATAGACACACAATATCCAAAAAATAAATAAAATAAAAAGATTGAAGATATTCGGAACTTTTTCAAGATAATCAACTCTTCATTGTTGATTAGATAAAGTGAATAAAGGTTATTTTTAATAGGCTAATTGAAAGTTTGATTTTCCTTTGGTGCTGAATAAACTTTCCATTTTGTTGTTTGGCTATCAAACACATGGGGAGAAATGGACTTGTAGTCTGTTGTATTGGTCTGCGTTGTACTACTAAGATTCTGCACTATTCCGTGTGTATCCGGCTAAAAATGGTTGTTATTCCCACTATAGCCTGCCGTTCAACACTCTGAGGGCACGGGTCAAAGAAATGTTTTAGAAATGTCTCTTTTCTTGTGGCACCGTCTGTGGACCCTGTCACCTACCAGGAAAGATATTCTAAGTATGTTACCCTATTTCATTTGAAGGTACATTTAAATCAGATAAAAGCTGTTTTATTGTTACCGATTTTTTTTAACCTATTCTCTCTTAATCACTTTGGGAGGCTTCCCCAAAAGAGCTGTCACTATGTCAGGGCAGAAAATATCAGTAAAATGTTTTGTAATTCCATGTGTTTCCTTGTGTATTTCAACATGCTGTTTTCAGAATAGTTTTCAAGTAGCTTACTTTCAAAGTCGGACAAAGTATTAAAATCAACTTCTTGGTTAATATCTAAGCTCTATGGAATACCAGGTTTCTGTCATTGTTTATTTTCAGCCGTTTAGTGGATGCTTTACTTCCTCAGAGGAAAAATGTATTCAACTAAAGAGATGGTTTTCCTCATTTACCAGTCTCGAGTACCTTTTGCAACAGCTCAACCTTCTTTATGAACGTGTGTCAACTTTCACCCTTTTCAGGATATTTCCTTTGCTTTTATTCCAAAGACTTTTGTTGAAAAAATGACTTTTATTATCACACAATAAGTCAAAACTATTGTAACCACTGGTATAAGGTATATCAGGTCGTGTGCAACAAGGGTTTGAAGTTGTTTGTTCGTTTTTTTACCAAAAAGTCATGCAAAAGATTTCAGAAACTGTGTCAAAGATGACATTTGACATTATAGGGTTAATTGCAATGACTGCTTTGTCCCTGCCAATATTTTTATTTAAAAAATAGATTCTATTTACATATTTATATTTTTAAAAATGACCTAATTTACTATGTCCAAAGTGAGTCCCTTGCTTGTTGTTTCCAAGTTAGAAAGTTGTGACTTGAAGTATCTGAAAGCACCAGGGTAGATTGTGTGAAAATGGTTTAATACTACCTGATTTTAACATTTACAAACTTCTTTAGCTTTATTTACCGTTGACTTATCATGACCTAAACATGACAGCATAGCCTACGTCTTCATTTTAAAACCCAACAACACGTTCTCCAGTTAAGTAGCAGTAAAAGTTATGCAGTGAAGGACTGTTCCACTTTTTTTTGTATCTGGCATCATTGCAAAATACTGATCATGGTAGGTATATGGAGCTACAATTTTGAGAAAAGGTTTCTCATGTGTCTCATAGGGAATTCATCTATTGAGGTCCATTGCTGTTTCACAACTCCTGTAAAAGTGAGCTGAGATGTGAAACCGATTACATATGTACGTATTCTCATTTATAAAACCCTCATTCTCCAAGAAATGTAACAACTTTCTTGTCTGAATACACACATTTTGAACATTTTGAAAGGAGTGACGCACAAAGGAAGAGGTTTTCTTTACAATGTTACTTTATTTACTTGCAGACAGACTTTTACAACTCTTTGTAGTCGCTATAGTCTGACACAGTTTTAGACACGAAGTCTAAAGTTTAGCTTCAAGCAAAAGGATCCCAATGGGGTAAGTTCCCAGAGTGGCACAGTGTAATTCAAACTGTCCTGCTTTCAGCTGGAGTGTCAGTTAACTAGAAGGTGAGAACTTCCTTTTTCTTTTTTCTTTTTTTTTATAGAAAATTACATAATTGAAATGTATATATTTCATGTATTCCATAAGAGGGCTTTGTTTATGTTATAGGTTTGAAGAAAATAATTAGAAAATGCAACTCAACAACCATCTTTGAGAATAGATGGTTCTCTATCCTGTTATTGATTATGTGAATTGTACAGTCTTTTCTTTTTTTCCATCTTATCTTTACCTGGTGGGACTTTAAGGTTTTAAAACCTCTCTTTTGATAGATCTCAAAAGCGGTTTGTGTGGACTATATAAAAGTAAGCCATCCAAACAGATCATGGTAAATGTCTTCATTTGAAGACCTTAAAAATGAGGGTTTCCCACTAGTACCTTGTAAGACTGATCGCAGGCAAAGTTGAATGATAGCAAGAAAAAAATATTTCAGCAGGATTGTCGAATGTTATGGACAAGGTCTTTTACTGTCACATCAACCAGCAACAACCAGTGATTCAAAATGGTGTTTTATGTAGAGTGTCTAGTTAATTGAACGGGGAATAATCCATATGCATTACAATTACAAATATAAAATACCTTTTTGCCTTTAAACTGCACTATCTACCTCTTGAGTGCCCCCACACCAATAAAGATGATCCCCGTTTCCCGGGGAAACCGTTTGCCCGACGCCCTGGAGACAGACTGGTGAGCACCGTCTCACACACACCCGCACACTGTGTGATTCCCACGTACACACTCCTCGTGCACAACGTACACACAGACAGAAGCATTACTTCCTCCAAGCATTTCAATTAGCATAAAGGCCTTTTTAAAACCATTTCTCTTTTTCTGAGGTGGAACCATGCGGCCACCACAGCCCCCACCGGTACAATAGACATTTAAAAATTAATCAGTTTCATTGTACGGGAAGCCGTAAAATTATTAATAAAGTATCATTGATTGATGAAAAAAGACAGGAAATATGGAAATTGTGCAAAAAAATGCAATGTTCGAACTATTTGTTCAAATCCAATAGAGTGCAAATATTTGACCAAAATGCATTTGGCATTGTTAAAGTATATCTTACCAAATAAAGTGCATGGTGCCATATTTACACATACCTCATGAAAAACTGCTGGAAACTGGAAACTTTGGGTTTGTTTTTTTTTGTTTTTTTTCCTTTTCACTGGTCATCAGCGCCTGTAGTTAAGTTTTTAGGACCTACACGGCTGGGACTTCAAACTGAATGAGTTGGACTGATAACAGACTGCTGGCTGCTGATTGGCAGCCAGCAGGGGTTGTAAATTAGTTTAAACACAAGATTTCACCAAGAAATATGCAGAAATTCTGAGATTTTACACGTTCAAAGTTAACAGGCTGATTTTTCAGGTAACGGAAAATGAAAAAATCTTTCATTAATGCAAACAAAATACTGTATTTTTTTTTATTAAAAAAATCCGAATATTTTCCTACACATTCATTTTTTTCGGGAAATATACTTTTTCATATTTGGTGATTTTTGTGACCTCAAATTCAGATCGAGTTTGGGAGAAAATCATCAGGTAATAAAAAACAAATACAAAGCTTTCTACAAGTTCTTGCATTTTCTGTCTTCGAGTTAGACTTTAAAATGTAGTTCTCATGTGTGAATTTAATTTGCATGAGAAAATGTAACGTATAGTATGTATTGTATAATTGTATGGATGTATTATGTGGATTGTAAATTCGCCTTGAATTCTATAATCTTGATCATTTTACACCTTTCTATTAAATGCACAAGGTTTATGCAAATTGGTCGATGACATCATTCATCAATTCTGGCCTTTTAGGACAGCCAATAGCTACTCTCCTTACTGAGGAGTGGGCAACACCAGGTTTTTAGCAAAAAAACTGGGGCAGTTCTGCTCCTAAACAGCAAAGAGAATCTGCCGATGCCTTTGCAATTTAGGATTATTTATTAGAATTTTACATACTGACGTTTCTGTTAGAAAAAAAAGGCGGAAGTAGTTTTATCAACTGCTAACTCCCATATTGAAAACTGTATGAGAAAATATCAGCAGGTCCTTGACAATCAGCCTCTAAATGACCCAGATCATATTCCCCGCGGGGGGGTGATTTCCTAGCTACAGGGAGACATATTTGTAATGGGCCACATCTGTCATCTTTTGTAATAGAATTCAAGGTCTGGTATACCTGATATTGAAAGCTATGTATCTTGAATGTTTTCAAGTTCAGCCATTCAATCATAAAAACTGAAAAAAACTAACTTTTAACTGGTTCAAAATTCAAATGGTCTGATCTAAACTCTGAGCTATAGATGAATACCATGTTATGTAACGCTGAGTTAAAAAAGAAATCCAAATGTTGAATGATCAGTTAAAATCATGTTTTTGTAAGTATTGCAATTCCACATACTTACACTTCAAAATTGAACTTCCTTACCATCAAGCTGTCCTAAATATTGCCTGAAAAACCTTTCGCTGAGACGCAAAGCCAAAATACTACACCAAGGGTTCTGATGAGACATTGTTATAATCACCTCAGGGGCCTGTCCAGGATTTCTGTCTTGGAGGCACAATGATATGTATATATTTGATACGCCCTGTGGCTTCTTCTTCTTCTTCTTCTTCTGTGGGCCAGTGCGGACCTGCTTCTACCTGCGACCTCCTTTACCTGCTGTCTTTATCCTGTTGCATCTTGGAGCCTTTCTCTGCATTTTCCCCTTAAATCCTAAAACTTAACCCGTGGATTTGTTCGGCTTGAGTCTAACTCCATTAATGAGATCTCTTCTACCCAAAGAAAAGCTGCAGGGCTGCATGTGGTCCAGCTGGGACTCATCCTGCTGGTTAAAGAATGGATTCCTGGAATAAATGGAGGCTTTTATGCCTTTCTGTTCTTTATGTAGAGAACATTGAAAAGCTACAGTCCAGATGGAGACAGATATGAAGGCCAATAGGGGAATATGGCATGGCTTTGTACGTTTAATAATCAATTTTGGGGGATTCAGTTTGAGGGGGCACCACGTTTGTTTGAGGGGCCAGGCTGGTGAAGCAGATGGCTTCCCTTTTTTTGTCTGGTTCTGCCAGAGGTTTCTTATAGTTTTTCCTTCCACAGTCGCCTCATGCTTGCTCCGGGTGGTGGGATGGACAGAAGAGAAGAATTGGCGTAATCGGCTGGTTTCCTTAGCCTGGAACTTTTTAATTGGCTCTGTATAAATTAGACGCATTTCAACTCAGTGAAGCTATAGGATCTAGATTTTTTTCACAATTTAATGTATTTTTGAAGTGCCTACAAATGACTCTGGTATCATGTTTTTCTCTTTTGTGTCAGAGCGTGCTTTATGTATGTTCTCTTTTATTTGAACTGATTATGACAACCATCACCGATAATTGAGGCTCCACTGACTTCTGCCAGAATGCGATCCATTCATCCATCCATCCATTTTCTACATCCATTTAATTAATTTCAGGGAAGCGAGCGACCTGAAGCCTATCCCAGCTGCTCCGTAAATGTGCCTCAAGATGATGTGTGAGGAGATATTCTACTTTTTTCCTACTTTTAAACAAATCCCACGGAGCACCTAAACCCTGCTTCTGTGATAAAGCACACTGTGCATGACTCTGGCCACCTGTTTGTCTGCTCATGTGAGACTCCCTCTGTGTCTGCTAAATCCTCATTTATTTGACTTTCTTCCCGGGTGGAATCTTATATTTTCATGTATTTAGTATAACATTCTGGCAATGACCATTTTTGAGCTAGGTGTAAGATTTAAGAAGCAAAAAAACAACGTAGCTTTGGATAAAACTTTAGAAAACAGACACAAGATAACAATAAAGACTCTTTGATTTAAAAGCTTTGAAGGAAAAAATAACTTTAAAGCTGTAATCCAGTTTAATATGGTAATTTAGATTAGTTAAATATCTTGTTTTCATGTTGTCTGTAGCAATGATAGTTTCTGAGACGGGGAGCTTTTTACTATGGATGACAGTAGGTTAATCTCTTAGTCTTTGAAGAATGTTAAGCTTGGATCGTTTTTCTGATCTGCATCTCCTCTCCTTTTATCTCCTCTGTACTTCTGCGAGCGACCTGCCAATCGATTTTTATCAAAACAGTTTAAGGGACACCCCTGTACTCTGAATACAACTTGAGGAGAGAAAATCCAGGTTAAAGGAGGCTTCCTGGAGGAGCCACATGCGAGGAGACATCCATATATATGGAAGCCTTTTCCACATGACATTTGAAAGCGGTTTGATGCATTAAGACCCATATCTAAATTTAATTTAAAATAATATATTCATATTTCAAAACACTTTTGCATCTCATCTGAGGGAATTCCATTTACAGAGGTAGTATTCTGCAGTAATTAAATGATGCAGCTGTATTAGATGTCATATTTCATTTATGAAGGTTCAAAACGACAGCTCGGAAGGACGTCTTTTTTTATTAAACGCCACCTCTGCTCGCCCAGTTTCTCTCCCAGGGAGGATTCAATTAACAAAATTGTACAAATTGTTAAATAGAACCTCGGGAGAATGAGTGGAGTTTAGCATGGCACTATTTGTGTCGATTGAACACTGAAAATAACCCCCAAAAAATCCAGAAAGGCCACCTGAAATCATTAGATTTCTTTTCTTCTTCTTTTTTTGAAGAAATGTTTGTAATATTGGACCTTTTTTTTCTCCTCTACATGTACATCTTGATCATAAGACCAAGGTAAGGATTCCATGCAGGCTTTTGACTGTGTTCACAGAAAGCCAAGGGAAATGAGTCCATTATTTCACTATTATGTTAATGATTTGATTTGATATTTGTCTCCATTTGTAATCGCTCAGCTTTGGTATTCTATCCTCTTTTGTGTTTAGACTTCAGACATCATCACATCCGTGCTTTGGCGGAGCAAAGAACACAGAACTATCCAGACTTTGTGTGGATCCTGGCTTTGTGAACTGTGTTACGTTTTCTAAGAGCCAACAGGCTTCTGGAGGGGAAAAGAGAGGGATTTAGGGCCACTGCTGAGCGCTTTAACCAGATGAGCTCCACAGAGTCAGAGCCTGGCTGTGTGAACGGGCTTCATAATGAGCCTCGGGGAAGTTCAGTCCTGAAAATCACAAAGCAAACAGAGTCATCATGGAGTGAAGGCGACCTGTTAAACTCAGCACTGATACCGATGACAACAGAAACCATGGATAAGCAGGGCCCTCTCCCTCTGGATAGTACCATTACTGCCCCCTGCTGACTATATTTCTCAATTCTGCTGCTCAGTGAAGCCTCAAACTCACTTAGACTGCAACTGGGAGTGCTTTTAACATTCCTGAATAACTCTGAGGACACATATCATTCTGGCTGTTAGACACAATATGATTTTGAGCTTTTAAAGTGATGCTCACAAATCATCCTGGAGTTATTAGTTGATGAACATCTTTGATTAAATACACAATCTATGCTTGCATATAAAAATATGATCATTATATGTTTAATAAGTGGTTTTAGTTACAAAAATATAGTCTTATGAGACAAGACTGGAGACTTCGGCTTTATTTTAGTTCAAGAAGGTTCTAAAGAGGGAAACAATCTGGAGGTATGGTCCAATCCCAAGAGCTGTTTGAAACGTCTAAAAGCTAAAGTATCTTTCAAGCTTCCTTTGTTATGTTCGATCTTATCTTTCATATGAAGTGCCGCACCATTTTTTTGGCGAAAGGAAAGCACATTCCTTCAGCGAGAGATTATTTTCAGTCAGTCCATCACACTGTAATTGGTTTGAAACAGTGAGAAGAGAAGCAGTGAGTGGGAGCAACCGCTGTCCCTGGTGGCTTTATTCTTTCTCTTTTATATTCCAACTTGATTCCGATGTAACGTTTTATAAAAATGAGATGAGACCTCATTAGCAAAGTATGAGACACTAATGGCTTTTGGCCACTACCATCACCTAAGGTGATTATGGTCATGTCAAAATGTTGACAAATGTAGTTGAATGGATCCATCCATCCATTTTTTATACTCCCATCCTTTTAAGGGTCACATGGTGGTAAAGGCAGACCGTACCCTAGACGGATCAACAGTTGATGACAGGGTCCTTATAGACTGTTAGAATGTCATCTTGAAATTAAATATAGCTACTGTTTAACATTCAACCCATTTCTTATTTATCACTTTCGTTCCATCTATTCTACTGAGCTCATTTTCATCTCATTTTCATCGCTGTGCAGGCTAAAGCTTATACATGTAGTGGTAGTAAGTATATTTTTTCCAACAAGCATTTTATACATTTACTCAATAAAATAAATGTAGTTTTTCTTGGTTTATGAAGAAAATGCAAACCATGCACAAACCCAGATCGTTTAAACCAAGCGGCTTTGAAGCATTAATCATTGAAATCTCATCGTATTTATCCCTGAATACCCATCTCAAACCAATGGCTCTCTAAGCATGTCGCATTTTGGCTAAAAATGTCATTACTCCAAGATTGTTAAGCTGTCTTATGTAGAACTTATCAAATACTCATCAGGAAGCATTTTACGATCTCTTTAGCTGATATGAATCCAAACCAAAAGCCAACCCAAAAAGACATAATTTCATGTATTTCACAGTAACAAATGACCCATGTAGCTGTTTGCATAGTTTCTTTATCTCTTAACCTCTTTACGAATCTTTATGAAGGTATGGCTCATAATTTAAGGAATAACTACCACACCATATGTATAATTGACATTTTTAATGTATGATAAATGATAAATTGTTGATCTTTACTAGGTAATTTAAAATGGTCTGAATTAATATTTTATGTGTGATATATGATACATGCATATCACATCCACAATACAAAATAATAAGTAGCATTTGAATTAATGTAACTATGCTATTGATAGTAACAATGCTGTCATTATCCAAATAAATGGCAAGATGACAAGTTTATTACCATGTTTTAATCATGCCTTGGGTATTAAACTGTGTGTTTTAGATGTATGTTATGTTTTGTTCAACATCTTGATTCAAACCGGTATTTGTTTTACTTTCCAAATGAAGTTATGTGGGTTTAGTGACTGTTTGCTCTGTGTTTCCCTGTTTTATATTGTAGAGCTTGTACCTTTATGGAAGTGCCTGTGTCCATTTCCAGCTGTCACAGGCATAGCTCATCCCTCCACCTCAGTGCTTGAATTCCGCCGGGCTTATTATCATCTCCCCAGATCCCGCCACCTGCCCCGCCTTATACGGGAAAAGACTTTGACATTATGACATGGGGATCCTATTCAGAGCCCTTTCTCTCGCTCTCTGAATATGTAAGTTAAGTCATACGCGTGTTCATTTATCTGCTCCGGCCGCCTCACACAGGCCAGTCAGCTCTGCCTCCCTCAGATTAATAGGAATTATAGATGATGTGCAGTTCATTAATGTACTTACTATATGTAGCCGAATGGACAAAAAAGTCCATTTGGCTACAACTCGAGTACACTGAGTAGTGTTCATCAGATAATATTTCCGATTATATCTGATACTCATATGTCAGGTGTTATCAGTTATTCATCACATAATGAAGTATCTATGATAATACCCTCTTTTCAGAGACTGGATTTGAGTAGGCCTTTTCATTTCACTGTCAATCCACATTAGCATAAAGGGCACTTTTTACCCAAAAATCTTTTTACAATCAACTAATAACGCAATTCTCACTAATGATGGCAATTAGGTCAACCGTCCTCATGTGAATCATTCAGTCTCTTCATTATACAGGGTTAGTACTCCTGTAGGTCAGAAACTATATGGCAATTTCAAACAAATTCTCAAAATGCATATAATTTGGTTTTATGTAAATGATTTTCATAACTGTGTTAAAACAACTTGCTTGTGGCAACGTGTTGGTCATATAGAGTTAAATTCACTTTCTTGAATGGGTCACAAATCTGATTGTTAATTGGTTAATCAGTTATTTTTTCTCACTTATTTTGGCAACATTTGCTGTGTCTCCAGTTTTTCTGTCAGTTGCAATGTAACATTCTAAGTTCTGCAGGCCTTATCCAAACATCCACTCACTAAGTTGTTGATCGACCGGAGTTTGTTCACTCAAAAGCATCAAGGACACATCAGGGGTCCCTGATCTGCACACTGACGCTTTTTTTCCCTTTAAACTGACTCCCTGAGCCCCTGTTTAATGTATTTAAGGGGAGTCGAATTCAAACTGCCTGAAATCCACAAATGGAAAACCTGAAAACCCAGGCCATGACTTGACAATGACCCTATAGACGTTTATTCAGCGGGAGAAGAGTGGGGTGACTTAAGAGGGCAGCTTTGCTTCAGAACTTTGAAAAGTGGTTTGCATCTGTACATTTTTCATGCAACTCCTCACAGAAGCTAACCAGAAAAAGGATTTGCACTTCATCTTTTATCGGGGTGGAATCAACCAGTGCGAGAACATGTGGGATTTAAGACAGAGCCAAGAAGCTCCATCTACCATATTTCTGGCTCATCTCTTATTATTTGCAATACTTTTGCACAACAGGCCCCTTTGATTTGAATTCAGCTCACTTTTTTTTTAATAGTGTCATATTACAATTTTATCTCAAGGCACTTAAAAAATATTGTCTAATTCAAGTCAGTTGAATTAAAGTAATATAAAATATAATGATGATCAACTCAAATGAAGATAGGACTCTTAGCAAGGCCATTGTGTTGAAAAGAAACTTGTGATTGCTTTTCTTCTCCTCTATAAATGATGAATAGTAATATAATAGAATAGAATAATCATCTTTTCAGACAAATACATTAATTTAATCTTTTTTTCTGCAGGTGTGTTTGCAAAGAGGTCATTATGTACAGAAGCAGTAACAATTGACTATTTTCTCCCAAACAAAAGATTGTGTGTGAATGGTGACAGATTCTCTCCTCCCTTTTACACCTCTTTGCCTTTCCCTGACAAGCATTAGAAATATCTAAGAATAATTTACTCATCTAAAACTCTCAATGTAAAACTTAGGCTGTGTACTTTCTGACAACATTTTTTAATTCTTAGATTAACTGAGCATTAAAGGTTTGATCTGACCTAAAATAATCAGTTCCAGGTTATAAATTGCACCAAAAGGAAATCTCCTATCTTTGGACTATTCAAAAAAGTTGTTCCCATCAGGTTCTTTCATTGTGTAGATGCCATGTACAGTTAACTACGATGGACATTTAGAAGTGTCTTGATTTGCATTACTTTTAAATCCTGCCTGGCTCATTATCTCCTCAGATCCTGCCGCCTGCCCGCCTTATTCAGGAACAGATTATGACTTTATGACATGGCATCCTGTTCAGAACCCTCTCTCTGTCTTTGTGAAACTGTAAGTTCTTAAGTCATATGTGAGTTGTGCTGACTCCTTTTAGTCTACATGAAGAAAATCGTTTCATTTTAGCTTCTTCTCTTTTTATTTAGACGTCGCTGCTCTAAATTTGTCTGTCAGATATAAAGATCTATTTTTCAAAATGCTATAAAAAACAGAAAATTTTGCTAACTGATAACAGGGGCATCCCTGTCTGTCTTCCAGAAACTCTTGAAGATCCAACTCTTCAGACAGATCTCCTCCCCTAACACTTATCCTGTAGTTTCCCACCCCTGTGCCTCCCTTTTCTCTCTATATGCCACTGTTAATCTCTAAACTGCCACCACTAATGCCTCTAAAAGAGTCTTACTTATGCTTTCCTTCTATGCATCTTTTTGTTAATGTTGATGTTTGCTATCATAATGTAGCGTAGTGTCACAGAACTTCACTTATACATTTAATGAAATGCAGAACTGTAACTACAGTTAGATAGACTATAACTATAGTCTATATCAGGTTTTTCCCTCCCTTGAAAAAGCTAATGAATCCCTGGATGAACAGACCTTGTTCGTTGTGTAGAATTGGAGCAGCATGCGTAAATTGCCGGATGGGATGTTTCCCTGTGTGTTACTGCACTCTGGTGGTCGCTAACACTACATCCTCTCAGAGTTTCAGACACTTACGGGCCGGTTAACATTTCATGGGATGTTCAGCAAACATTACAGATACCAGAGGGAGCATGCCACAAAAACAGACCTATGTCCATAGATATTGAAAAGAAAAAATGAATACGTTTTCTTTACATCGGGATACTGATGTTTCTTTTTGTGCTCTTTTGTTTTTTGACACAATTTGGAAGCAGCTTGTATATTACAGATTTTGAGATATGAAATGTAGCAGCCATGTCTGATTTGTTTTTTTATATATTGTGTGGAATAAATAGTGGCATAGATGAAAATTACTTTAAGGAGTACAATTAATTTAGAAAAACATATGAGTAATAGATTTAGTGCAGAAAGTACATGAGAATAGTTTGTAGCCCTAATAACACTTTTGAATTTCTGTGTGCATATGTGGATGGTAGAATGCAAAAATAATTTTAAAAATCCATTTTGATTTACCATTAGCTATACAACAAGGCAAAAGCTTTTTATCCAGTATTGTCATTTTATTTTCTCTCTTTTTTTAGGGAATGTACAGAACTTTAGTATTATCCCAATAACCAAGCTCCATTTAGGCTTAAAGTGATTAAGAGGTGAAGCTGTGTATTTTTTTAGCTTACAAGTTTAATTTTTCTCCAACAGTTGTTTTGTACTGTTTCAATAAACTGTAAGTTTTAAAACTTGAAATGAGATGAGCTGATAAACCAACCGCCTTTGTCTCAGAGAAGCAATCTGTGTTTGGCCCATATTGCCTGTTTTGAAATGTTCCCAAGGAGGTTTACTGGTGTGTGTGCAGATTTAGTCAGAAGCAGACTGACTCTGCCCTGCAGTACATGCTGCTTCATCAGCTATAAATCTACGAGAATCAGGCTTTCTAACTAACTGACCCTTTGTTCTGTTGTCCTCAGTCACGTCTCTGTGAGCAAACGCTTTTGCTACATTTAGAACATTTCATTTGCAAAACTGACAAATTGCTAATCTTACAAAAGTTAGTATTTTTGGAGACTTCCTCAAACTCTGATGTAGAAGCAATTATATCCCACTGAAGATCAGCATTGATCGTTCTTCTACGTCTGCTCTTTGAGATTTTGACGTGTGGCATCTCTTTCCTGCCTCATTCTTTAAATACTGCTGTCTGCAACAGACTCTAAAGCACTCTCTCTCTCTATTATTTTTTTATATATATATATATATATATATGTGTGTGTGTGTGTGTGTGTGTGTGTGTGTGTGTGTGTAACCCTCCTTATGTAGAGAAAATTAGAGAGAATAAAAAAAAAACATGAAAGAGGTGTGTTTTATACATTCACTTTATGATAACTTAACATTTATCTGTTGGTTACAGGGTGAATGCTGCTGAACCCTCTGTACTTTTCTCATTCTCTCCTCGAAGAAATCTTGCTGCTGCTGGTTCCTCTGATCCAGGCAGTAAACCCACCGCTCCCGTAGTCTGTGGAGAAGAGGCAGAGAGGTGAGGACAGGTACAGGGAGCAAAACAAGAGGGGCATCACAAATAAGGATATGAACAAGAAGAGAACACTTGTATTTAGTGTGTCAGCAATACATGCTGCTAAGTGGATCATAACGCTAGTAAAGAACAGGTTTTTAAAATAAGTTCAAATACAATAAGGTTTTAAAACGTCAACCACTTTCTTCAAAGTGATCAGCAGCGAGGGATAAAAATGACTGATGACTGAATCACTTGGATATAAATGCTCTTTGCTATAGTTTGTGATTTTTAACAAAATCAATTCTCTTTTCTTTTTTTCTTTATATGATTGATAGACCAAAGAGTGAAGTTTAACCCCAAGTCCAACTATTCCAGCATGTCATCAAATAGGGTTTGAGTCCAGCCTCCAACCAACTGCACCGGGAAAAGCGGGATAGGGATTCAGACCCTGGTTTCAGAATCAGAATTACTTTATCAATCCCTTGCGGGAATTTATTTTTATTTTTTTTGCAGTGCACCAGTTTACTGAAGAAAAAAATTAATAGATAAAATGAAAAAATAAAATAAACTTTACAATCAACAGTATTAACAAAGCTGCTCAGTGTCTAAATTACTATTGTTGCACATGACCGGGTTATTTCAAATAGTGAAGTATGAAATAGATAGATAATAAGTAATGAAATGAAATGACTGTCGGAGAGATGAATTGTACAGTTTGATGGCCACAGGCAGGAGTGACTTCCTTTGGGTCAGCGTGGTGAGGTGAGTCTCTGACTGGAGCTGCTTCTGTGGGTCAGTGGACCATTCTGTGTCCAGCACGGATTTTATTCTGGCCAACATTCTGACACTGCTGGCAGAGAGTCCAGCTCCTCTCCGACAACACGACTGGCCTTGGGGATGAGTTTGTTAAGTCTGTTGGTGTCCTTCACCTTCAGCCTGCTGCCCCCCCCCAGCACTGGCCGCCACGGACTGATAGAACATCCACAGCATTGTCCGGCAGATGTTGAAGGACCTCAACCCAAAATAGAGACGGCTCTGGCCCTTCCTGTACAGGGCATTTGTGCTTTTAGTCCAGTCTAGTTTATTGTCCAAGTGCACCCCCTGGACAGTGTCCACGTTGACCCCACAGATAGAAACAGGAGTCATTGGGGCATTACTCCTTCTCAGATCCACCACCAGCTTCCTGGTCTTTGCCACATTGACCTGCAGACGGTCAGGGATAGAAATAGCTAAAAGCTAAAAGGAAGCAGGGATTCAAACCCTGGTTTGGTTAGGGGATAGCTTCAAATACTAAACCGTCTTAAAGTCAATAAGAGTATCAACAAGAATAATCACTAAGAATATTAACAAATACCAGGCCACACGGGACCAAGTCATCTAAGATGGCCACCTTGTTTCTGTCCCAGAGGTCTGACACCCTGCTGGCCCCCAGCTACTATCGCCTCTTTTAATCCAAATCCACAGACCTCAATCTCAAACCCAATGAGGTACGTCACAGTGATCAGCAGTGAGGAATCACATGTCCCATGACTGAGTCATTCTATGTGCTATAGTTACCCATTACTTTTTTTAATCAAAAGCTTTTTTCTATTAACTTTATGATGGACAAAGCATAAAATGAGGTATTACCCCAAGTCCCACTATTCCAGCAAGTAGTCAAATTGCAGTGTTTTTAGTCTTTTTTTTCTTTTTCTTTTGTTTTTATTTATTTGTCATTTATCACACTGGCAGTATAAACCAGGAAGCTGCTGTCCAGAATAATTCTAGTTCTACAGGTTCACCCTGACATGCTCAGGTCCAAATAAAACCATCTCAGTTGTATTCATTTAGAAGCAAATATTCCCCAAACATGTAGATCTTGTGAAATATGGCTCGACTTTAGAGCTATGCCTTCACTTTTTTGAGCATTTTCCACCCAGTCTGAGGCACCGGACTGTTTAGGCTCAGCTGGAGGAGGGCTAACGGGAACTTTCAATTCAGAAAACCTCGTAGCATGATATCTAAAGCAGGCTCGGGAGGAACTAAACGTCTGACTATGGAACAAGTGATAGCAAGGGTTGGAGGGAGAGAGGATGGAGTCAATTATGGCCACGCATCAGTCCCAGATCTTAGCACAGCCTTGACAAAGCTGGATCAACAGGAAATTAAACCACTGACTGATTGGAAGATGCCCACTTCATCATCTGACCAATGCTTGCATCCTGCAGTTTTTCCACTTTTAAATAACGTCAAATGTTCCCAGTTTCTGCAACATCCTGCCTTTTTACTAGTATTCTGATAGGTTGAGCCTACTAAAAAAAAAAAACATCATGAACAAAACATCCCAAAAATATGCGAAATGATTATGTTTGCAGGAAGCAAATAGCTCACAGATCACAGCAAACCAAATGAGTTAAACAGATGTCAGCAAATGGAGTCTTGTAAAAAACAAAAAATTGAAAAAATCCCATAAATCAAAACAAACAAGCCCCAGGAATTTGTGTTTACTTTGCGAACATTCAAAGAAAGTTGATCCTCCGACATCACTGTTAGCAATGATGGTGTTATAAAAAGAGAGATCTTCTGTTTGTGTGTGTATGTGTGTGTGTTTGGGCGTATGAGAGAGAAAGTCTTTGTTAGCTGTGGGATTAATATTGTTGTGTCTGTGTTAGCTGGTGTCTGTCTGTCAGCTTGCTTTGCTTTGCGTTGATCTCCAGCAATCTGCTCATCTGTCCTCGGATATTCAGATTGATCTCCCGGTTTCAAACGCGCAGCCAGGCTGCCTCTCATCAACATTCTCAGTCCTCTAAGTGATGACAGACGGACAAGCTATAAACACGGCCGAGGCATTTCCCGGACTAATCCACTTTGAGGCACACGTGTGACTAAAATCACATTCCTGTCCTCGCTGACCTTCATTTTGATTCAGATGACAGGTTCATCTGAAGCAAAACTTTCAAAACTGTGTTCATGACATGAAAAATACTTCCATGTTATGCTGAGTCTGAGCATTTTGCTCAGAGTGAATCAAACAGCTCCTCGGAATAGCTAGAAATGAGTTCTATAAACATTTTAAAACATATTATCCTCATTACTCCGAATAGCATGTTTTATAAACTCCTAATTATTTTTAACTTCATGTGTGTTCTCAAGCCTTTTTTTATTATTTTTGTAAAAATATAATACAGTGACATTTTGGATCAACTGTAATGGTGGAAAAAGGCTGTCATCTCAATCAGGAAACTACTAGACTTTGTTCAGTCATTAAAGGATATGAATAGCCTTATAATGACCAACCTAATCCTCCTTTATTTAAATAAAGCCAGACCAGGACTGAACGTATACCCACAGCAACAGAAAAAAGCCAGTTTTACTGTGATGGTTTGAGCTGAGATGTTACAGTTTCAGCTATCAGATTCAGTTTCTACAGCTGAGATTTGAGTGACTGTGTCCATACTCTTTTTGACGGATTTAGCAAGAAAAAAATCCCAGCATGTGGAGGATTGTTAGTAAAAGGCTCCACAGCATCTTTGCCACAGACTTCGACCTCAAAACTTTGAACATTTGGTTGAAATTCACATGGCAAGGCTCACAGAAATCTAAATGATTTTACTATTCATGGATCATACATCCTGTAATAACACTAAATGAACACTGTCCTACAGAAAAAAACTAATAACCATCAAAGGATGCATTGCCATATTGATCATTTTCAGTCATGAATTGCAGAGAATTGTACATATTCTGCATTCCTGGCCAAATCAGACAGCCAAACAAGTCTTCTTTTATTTTTTGTGTGTTTGTCTCTTGTATTGGAGTTGCCATAGTACAATTTTAGTAAGTGCCATGTTCTTGTCAACATATAAATTCAAATTATGAAGGATTTGACAAAAAAAACAAGTTTGACTGCCCTTCTTCACACATTCTGCCCTGAGCAAAGAGCCAAGAAAATAGATTATTTGTTTTGTTTTTCTTTTGAGGAATCAAAGTAAATGTATTCTTCACAAGTAGTTGTTTTTCCTCCACCCAACAAGAAGGTGACAAAAGTATTTTCACATTAGGCATCGCTAATCTCTATTGATAAGACAACATCATTCATTATTGATGAGTGTAATTCCAGTGTTGAAAATTCTTAATAATTTATAATCATCGTAGGAATTGTCTGTGTAAACAGCTGTCTGGTAACCAGCTATTCACAACCCAGGCTAATTTTTTATTTAATTTAAAGAGAAAGCTAGCCTATATTCTACCAGCCACACCACACATTGCATTGTAGACTTTGAGAAGTGCCTAATATGTCATGTTGACATGTCACTGAAATATCTAATGAAACAATGGCCTAGTTTACCATTGTCCTTTTTTTCCAAAGGCAACTGTTTTTATATAATATAGTTGTTGTTGTTTTTTGTATAAATCTGTTTCTTGCTTTCACCCAAACATGATTTGTGAATAGGATTTTAGGAAGAAGATGTTTTTATTTTGTCTAGACTTAATCTAGAAGAGAGAAAGATGATATATGATGTAACCAGCTAGAAAAAAAGTTATCCTTATGAGGACTTTTAGGTAAGGAAACATTTCAGATTTATGTTTGCTCTAGCAAGTTACAGCCCACATGCAGGTATCTTAGGGAATACCAAATTTCATATTTGTTGAGTTGGATCCATTCACTTAAGTTTTAGATGCTTTTATGGCAAAATGAACTGACTGACAGAGGATGCTCCTATCGATGAGTTCCACAGTTTTTTAAACAATGAACCTGAAATGCCCACTCAGCAGATCTGACGATGAGAAATAACTATTTGCTGACCTTGCGAGCGCGCTGCTCCTCACGCGGTGCTCCTCCAGGTCCATCTGCCGGCCGTGCTGGACGATCTTCTGCTCCCAGAACCACTTCAGCTTCTGTCTGTCACAAATCTGAGGCACATTCAT